>CM062806.1:893250214-893625858 GCA_031772625.1 Pinus tabuliformis | reverse complement strand
TTCATTCCAAATCACGCCGAACTTGCTAAAGGTTATATGCGTCTTTTGAAAGAAGTACCCTTCAACTGGGATTTTGCGTAGCTTTCTTTTGATGCTCTAAAGGAAACCCTAATAGAAGCATCATTAATGTACGCTCCTGATTATCAAAAAGACTTTAACCTATATCTAGCTACAGCAGATACAACCATCGCAATGGTTTTAGTTCAAGAAGAAAATGGAATCGAACATCCTATCTATTATTTAATCTGAAACTTAAATGATACAGAAAGCAAGTACTCCTATGTTGAAAAGTTGGCTCTCGCAGTTGTTCAAGTGGTACAGATATTTCGACACTATATCCTCTTTCGCAAAACTATCATTTTATCAAATTGCAACCCAATGACTTACATTCTGTTGCGTCAGTTACTCGGGGGAAAATATTCAAAATGGATAGCTATTTTGCAAGAGTTTGATTTGGAATTCGTAAAATCCAAATCAAAGAAATCTCTAGCTTTCGCGGGGTTATTATGTGATTTCCCATCGTCATCCAACACTTCAACATCCAAATCAACAATCGTGGATGAATCTTTGTTTCTGATATCATCAAGCAATCCTTGGAACGAAGATATAATCATATATCTCCAAACCCAAACATATAGGCCTAATACCTCTCACTCTGAACAACGATGTACTCGATACCAAGAAAAAGACTACATGATCGCGGCATCGATACAGTTCTGCGAAGGTACCTCACCCATGAGGAGGCCGAAAAAGTCCTGAATGATTGTCATTCAGGCGCATGTGAGGGGCATCAATCTGGTTACACTATGGCACAAAATATTTTACGAGCAGGTTACTTCTGGCCAACAATGTTCAAAGATTGCATAATCGCAGTCATAAGTCACCATGCTTGTCAAATCTTCGACTGCAAAACCAGAACACCACCCGCACCTTTGCAACCACTAGTTGCTGTTGGGCCATTCGCCAAATGGGGCATAGATTTCATGACATGTAACCCCACCTCGGCTGGGGGGCATGGGTATATCATAGTCGCAGTTGACTATTTTACGAAATGGGCCGAGGTGATGCATACATTAAACAACAACGGCGAAACGGCTGCTCTTTTCTTTTTCAATCATGTAGTCTCTAGGTTCGGTGTTCCACAGGTTATAGTCATAGATTATGGATCGCATTTTGCGATCACATGATGGTCGAATTGGCTGCCAAACTAGGATTGTCCCACGACAGTTCTACTCCATATTATCTGCAAGTTAATAAACAAGTTGAGGCCATCAACAAAGTCCTAAAGTGCATGCTGCAAAGGATGATTGGAGTCCACAAACGAAGTTGGCACCTAATCCTATACTCAGCCTTGTGGGCATACAGAACCTCGGTAAGAAATGCGACTAGGTTTACACCCTTCCAACTGGTGTATGGCCTGGAAGCTGTCTTACCAATTCAATGTGAGATTTCATCTCTCAAGCTCGCAATCGACCTTCTCCCCGAAACTTCAGAGGAAGAGGCTCGTTTCTTGGAACTAATCCAATTGGATGAAACCCATCATGATGCTACCTTGGCTAACAAAGCCCATAAGAAACGAGTTAAGGCGCAGTTTGACAAAAATTTCAAACCCTGTGTCTTCTCAGAAGGTGACCTGGTCTTGCTTTACGATCAGGAATTCGATAAATTGGGAGAAGGTAAGTTCCAATATTTGTGGATGGGTCCCTACATTGTTAAACGAGTGTTAGCAAAAGGAGCCTACAAGTTAGTAGATTACAATGGAATTCCACTGGCACAACCCCGAAACAGGTTGTACCTTAAGCGTTACTATGCTTGACTAGGTGTAGTAACCTCTTTATATGCTTTTGTTACATTTTTGTTTTCGTCAAGAGTGATATTTTTGGTTAGGTAATCCATTCTTGCATTTGTTGCAGATGTCAAACTTATTGGAATCATTTATTGGATATGCCGACGGAGCTAGTCGTAGTACGCGAAGCCTATCTTTTGTGGCCTGGGCCATTTTTGATCCAAGCGACGAGTTAGTGAGTTTAAGAGGAGTATGTATCGATCGATCAACGAACAACATCGTTGAGTATAGTGCATTCATATAAATTCTCTCTGATGCCATCGCACGTGGCATACGTCGAATTTTTGTCAGGCTAGACTCACAACTTGTCATCCTACAACTTACTGGCATATATTTTGTTCGGAATCTAGCTATCTATCGTATGTTCCTAAGGGTCAAGATTTTGGAAAGGCAATTTGATTCTATTCAATATCAACACATTTCTAGAAACTTAAACACATTAGATGATTCATCAACAAATTATGTGTTAGATAGACATTTGTAGCATTTATAAAAGAAAGCATTTCAATCAACATTTGCATCAGGATCATATAACTTAACCAAAATAAAGCTTCAAAAATCAAAAATATATATAACTGTTTATAGTTTATCAAAGATGTTCTGTGTCCAAGACAAAATCAGTCACATGACCCAAAAACTCAAAAATGCAGAGAAGCACCCTAGACTAATGGTGCTGGTGATAAAAAGTCACCGCCTGTGCGATCATACGTAAGAGCCTAGTCCATCGACTTGGCACACCAATAGTATGGCGCTGTAATCTCAGAGGTAACTCGTCGGTCCTCACATCCTGGATACCAAGGGTGAGACCCTCGATATGATCCTGCAATACTGCAAGGGTCTCGGCTACGTCTAGATCACGGAGGATAGCCCTCCCTACAGCCTCTCCTGCTGGAACGACAACTGCTACCCTCGGGCGCACTGCTGGTCGCATGGGTCCAATATCTGCATGAATATATGAGTTTTATTAGTCTTGATAGCATTTAAAATACATAAGAACATTATAAAAACAATAAACAGGGATATGGTCAGAACATTTACCTATAACACCCCACTGCTCGTTGGCCGGCAGCACCAAATTTGGGTCACCCTGGAAATCCATCCCAGCATATGGATACTCAGCAAAGACCATCTCCTGACGGTCGAACCACTCAAAGAAGGCATCAGAGAATGAAATCTATGACTGACCAGCATGTCTGGCCATAAGATCGACCCATCTCTGCATCCGTGGTTCCGTTGGTACTGATGGTCTGAGTGAAATGTACTGTGGCTGCATCAGTGGGATCTTCTCCAAAGAAAAGGCGGTGGCGGTGAGAATAGAACCATAACCAAAGTTCTTAGATCTTCCATTCTTCACCTTGGTGAGTTGTTCTTTTATAACCGGAAATACTACATCACACCAGTTGAATACCTTTGGTTCAAGGCATTCCAGAGCATACTGCATATAAGACCTGTTGGCCAAATGAAGAGTCGCGCTACCAGGCAATCTAGCAAAGGTGAATAAGATAGTCCTCAAGGACCAGTTAGTGACATCACAAATACTGATCTTGCCATCCCTGCTCAGCTGAGATCCATCTCTACAGAATCGACGAATATAATCCCTCACAGATTCACCTCCACGGGCGGATCCTGATAGTGAGAGAGGGGCACCACGCCTCGATAAACCGATCAAGAAGTAGATATCCTCAACTGTCAAAGGGATGGATTTACCTCGAATCTGGAACACTTGGTTGGTAGGATCCCATGCATTGATAAAATATTGCAACAAATTGATTTGTTGCCTCATGCTGGATATGCGGAAGAATTTGAGCAAACCACAGTTCCGCAAAGCAGTCACCAAACCCGGATCATGTAAAGCAACAATGTCCACTTCTTCATGCTCATGTTCATGCCATGTAACAACCATCTTGATCCAATGAATCTCTGAAAAAAAACAAGAGAAGAATTACGATCCTAATTCAGGCAAAAACAGGCAAAAATTTCCATGAAAAACAGTGCATAAACTTGCCCTTTTGTGCCCATCACACCTCAGTTGTGTACTGGGTGAGATGCATGTTGACTGGCCAATGGCTAGCTCAGTATGCATCACACCTTTCGATATACATTGGGTGCGATGGGGAGAGAACGAATTGTTCAAACCCCAGAGGCCCAGAAGAACAGGAAAGCATGCTCAAAATTAGAAAAGGAAAGAATGCAATTGAAGAGCTCAGGGTTAGCTCCTACCTGGTCCAGATGGTGCCGAAAATAGTCCACAGAATCTCCCGAAATCAGCTAGTGAAAATCAAAGGGAAAACTCCTCCAAAGCTCCAAGAATCCCAAATTTGAATGAAATGGTAAAAATGAGAGGTAAAAACTATTTTTATGTTACTATTCACATAGTTCGAGTAAAATATGGTTGTTTAACTCATTTTTCAAGCATGTATTCACATTTCTAATCAATTTGATGGAGTAATTGAACAGGTAGCACGACCATCAAAAGAACATAGTGTTAATGGTGAAATCAACGTCTCTGACTATTATCACGAGCAGTTTTATGCAAAGTTCAAGCTCGTTAAAAAATAAACCTCGCCATGAGCAGTTTTACGCGAAGTTCAAGCTTGTCAAAAAATAAACCTAGCAATGAGAAAGTGTTTCCATAGAGTTCAAGCTCATTAAAAAATGAACCCCACCCCTGGTAAATAACCATTTTGATCACATGACTATCAGCTTTTGAACCTTGGTCGTGTTCTTACCATCACCTCCACTCTTTTTTAGCCGATCATACGCCTCCATTTGATTGTTTACCCTTTTGAGGAACAGTTGCGATGAGTGATTCTATTAGCCACCCTCTTTCCATTGCCGTGATTGGAATGTTCCAAACCTTACCTGGAACCAGTTGCTATCCAAAAACATCACTCATTCCTCAAAAAACGAGTCTCCTTTAAGCTCTTTTCATCTGACTCGTAAAATATGAAAAGATTGCCGAGCAATTGGCCTCTCCAGCTCGTTAAAGTGATCAGAAGTGCTATCCATCCTCTAGATTTTAATCTTTTTGGACCTGAGGGATTATTACAAAAAAATATCGAGCGCTTGTCTTGTTCGGCTCATTAAAACTATCGAAAAAGTCATCCCTTTCGTATTATTTTACACTTTTTCAGACTTAAGGGATTACATTACGAAAAAGGACCACTGGAGTTACCTTTACGTCCCTTTTTAGACTCTCTAAAATTGAAAAGGACCGAGTTATCTTTGTCGTTAAACTCATTAAAACAATAGCGACAAGCTTGTCCATACAGACAAGATCGAGTTTCACTGTCGCTAGGCTCGTTAAAAAATAGAGACGGGTTTTCCCAAAGGGAAAATTATAGAACAAGCATATGTTATCCTCCTCAAGCTTGGCAAAAATAAAGAGGTACTGGTCAGCAATGACTGGGGACAAAGGGAAGAAAACTTGAATAGATTCATTGGTAGCAGGTCGCTCTTGAACATGACACTTTCACTCCGTCACCATGATTGAGTCGAGTTGGGTTATTCCGTTCACCGACCATATCACCATTGGTCCTCGGTACCATCCACCTTGGGGCTAATGCTACCAATCCATTTCAATGTCGTCGGTATGTTCAAGAGAAGTCTCTCAGAGAATTCACCAACCTAGCTAACGTCTCATCTGCTGCAATACCTTCACTCTCCTTTTTTCATGACTGCCACCTTGAACCTTGTATCATCAGATCATTTTCACCTCCACAAAATCATTTGCTCCATTCCATGTCATAGATGTGGGATTCATTAAGGCCCTCCTAGGACGGGTCACTTCTTGTTGACATTAGCTCATTATCCAAGAAGTTGACTTAGGGACAACTCTTTCAGTACTTTGAAGCTTGCATGCCTCAATGGCAAGTTTCTCACTTCCAGCGACAGGTTTACATCAATGGCCTTCGACCGAAAGATTTTACGTGGTGTTCGACATCAGGTCATGTATTCACACCATGTGAATTGTACTGCAGTACCTTGAGGGTCATCATCATTATGGGTGATTCCTCTCGCGCCTGTTAACAACTTACATCATTGGCTGGTAATCAGGCGATGTCTTTCCATGTTCAACATCAGAACATCTTTTCACATGGACTGACTTGTATTTCAGACGAAGATTGAACGAGTTTGAAGACCCCGAATCTAGTTTCATCCATCTGGGTTGCGATATATTCAAGAAAATAAAGACATCAAATGTACATCATTGCTGCACAGATAATCATCCAAACTAAAGGATGATGGCTCTACCAGAATCATCAGTCTACCACACAGACGATTGTCTGTCTTATGCACATGAATATGAATTTATAAAGCTGAGAATGGGAATGCCCGCCTCAGCTAGATCATGAAAATATTGTGAAGATAATTTATTGTGTTGTATCTTATTACAGGTCACCTTCCAGTTCGAAAAACCTCGAATCCTCATTATAAAGCATTTCACCCGACATCAAAAGGATTTACGACCTCATGCTTTAGGGGGCAACTGTTATAGACATTTTTTGGGCACTGCAAACCCAATCACATATGTCCATAAAACAAGGGCTTCTAAACCCCTAAAAGTGTTGTTTCATACCCTAAAGGAACAAGGTCAGCTGATTACATCATCTCCCAGAAGTTCTCCATGAAAAACTACTCAGAACTGGTCAAAACAGGACCATACAGACTGCTCCATGCATAGGGTGCGATGCATCTCACCTATTACACATGGGGGGTGCGATGCATACTGGAAAGCCCTTCTGTAGGGTGTGATGAGTGAGAGCAGACAAATGGCAGAAGCAATTTGCTAGGTGGAAACCCAGAGAATCTTCTAGAAACTGCTCATATGACACTTGCCTCTCTGAATTCGCCCAGGGATGAGTAAGAGATCTGAAATATCTAAGTGGAACCAAGGACTATCAGTGAAATGACACTAATCAAAATCCCAGAAGCTGACTCACTCTCCTGAAAACATCTATATATGGATCCCTCATCCAAGAGATCCAAAGGCTGGAATTTTGTAATTTGCAAGGAAGTACTGTTGGTTTCTCTTTGAAGACATTGTTGGGTGATCTTGCTTTGTATGAGGTGAAGAGGGCTTTCATGCTGGGAGGATGATGCTAGATCAGACAACCTGGTTGTAATCCTCTCTTCTACTACTTCTATCAATAAAGCTGTTTGAGTTTTCCTCCATATGTTTGTATATCTCTGAATCTTGTATTTGTATATGCATCTATATGGTTAATGTACATCTGATCCTACATTATTTATGGTTATAGATCTCTATGCTTTGATGGTATTTTGCTGCCTTGACTCTATAGGTGTTCTTTGAAGCAGGACAAGTGAGAAAGGAGTGGCAAAATCTCCATCAAAGGAGGGAGGAAACAAGCAAGGAGACTAGCGAAAGACTGAGGTTGGTGCTCTCTGCTTCTCTCTCATCTATCTCTCATAAAGGAAAACACAAGTAACTTTAATTTGTTTGTTTCTAAGATAGCTACCCGTCTTAGTGGGACTAACAGCTCTGAATGGACACTAGTTTTCCCAATAACAATGTTCGTGCTCTAAGAACCCTATCAAGTGTGGATTTATTTCCTTGGGCCACATCCACCCCTGCTTGGATAATGGCTTTAGAAATAATATTATTTTAAATGTATATATGTTTAGCTTATATATTACTTCTTTTTATTATTTATTAGGGAGACGATATAAAAAATAGTTTGTCAAGGAAGCATCAATTCATATTAAGCATCAAACTAACTAAATTATAACTTTATTTTAACTTAAATCCTTATAGGTGTATATCCATAATAAGTATCAAAATAATTACTACATGATACATCTTGAGTTGCTAAAATTTAAAAAATTATAAAAACTAACTCAATTATAACTTTATTTTAAATAATTATTATTAATAATTATTCAATAGACATGTTTATTTTGGAATAGGGATTCCATAATTTTAATGTCATTATTAATAGTTATGCCAATAGGCATAGCTATTTTGGAATATATATTCCAAATTTTTTATTTAATTATCAACAATTATTAACCGGGTGGTGTCGACACTTGTCAATATTCATTAATTTCCACAAGTCATTGTGGTCATCATTAACTAATTCTTCCCTAATAATAACAAGATAAAAAAATCTTGAGCTAATAATAATAAATCGACCTAGTAGGTGGGACCCTTCCTTAAAGAGAACCCTTTGCCAAAGTTCAAGGTCAGTATGCGTCTTGGTTGACCTGAATAAAAATCTCTTGTTGAGAATGTGTTACATCGATCATATAAATGTTTTATATGTCAATTCAAGAGTTGGAGGTCTCTTTCGTTATATAATCATTTGAGTCATAAGAAGATATATATTACATATATGTGGTACGAGGATCTGAGACTCTTGATAAAGAAAAGGGATATGATGATGCTCCTTTTGCAGAGGAAAAAACCACCTCCGATGAAGGTGGGGATGTGTACTTGGATTTTTCTTCAAGTACGTACATAGATAAATGTGTATAACCATTCAAAAACAAAAGTAAATTGAAATTATATAACTTCATGAATATGGGTAACTTTATGTGAATATAAAGGTTTATTATTACATTTTAGATATAATGAGGCTTATATACTAAATTAAGGGAGGATAAAGGAATTTGGAACATTATTTAGTGCTACAAGGGTGATCGGATATAGATACCAATAATAAATAGTTTTAATGTGACATGGGCAAATAAATTTTAATAATTATTTTATGTATTGATTGTCTTTTATACTTGTCCTCATAATAGAATATTTTTATACTATTAATGAAAGTAATAACCTGGCGATCATGGCATAGTTTGAAAATGCAATTCTAGTTGATATGAATGATGAGGGTTCAAATACAAAATGAATTCAAGATAATTGTTGAGCCCGACTCCTAATTAATGGTTATTGGATTGTCTTGCTTTTAGGATGTTGCATTTTGAAGATGGGAACAATGGCAATAAATGCCTAACCATGGACATTAAGAAAATAACATCAAAGATAAAGTAACATACAATCACATAATATGTTAAACTCACCATAATAACATGTGGTAGTAAAGAAGACGCTAGTCATTCAGGAAAGATGTGGAGATGATCAATAATTTTTCATGGTTATTCCATTAATAGATCTGACAGAATATTGAAATTTTCAATGTGAATGTTAATTCTTTTTAGATGTCAGATTATTTATTTATTGTTTGTATGCTTAAATATAAATTAGTTGAAATGCAAGCAATATAAACTGAAACTACATACACACACTAACCAAAATAGGCACAATTGTTTCCTTGGGAAACCCTTATGGTAGAAACCTAGCTAGAAGGTGAGGTTTCTTTGATCTCTATTCTCTAGTATGGAAAAATGTGTAGATATAAAGAAATAGGTACTCTCTATAGAGTTTCCTAAGACCTATGCCTTGTAAAGTTGCTACAAAATCTTAATCCCCCCCTTTTTTTGTCTCTTTGACATCCCACTCCTAAATTCTTTTCTCAAATATGGAAGAAAATATAGTAGCATGAAATGGAACCCCTACTCCTCCTAGTGTCCTAGTATTTAACATAACCCAATATCTAACTATATGAAAGGTTTGACTCCCTCAACACTCAATTAGAGTTACAATTTTGGGCCTTCTAGAGTATTTTTAAAATTCCATACATGGCTAGCCCAATATGCATGAGTAACAGGGATTAACGTGACATCGACTTGTACCATGGC
This sequence comes from Pinus tabuliformis, assembly GCA_031772625.1. Taxonomy (NCBI): domain Eukaryota; kingdom Viridiplantae; phylum Streptophyta; class Pinopsida; order Pinales; family Pinaceae; genus Pinus; species Pinus tabuliformis. Next base: position 893,616,293 of record CM062806.1, on the reverse strand, counting down.
GGTTAGTATGATAGATCAACTTGTGAAAGGCATAAATTTTGCATAAAAATTTCGAGTACCAAATGGTCTCGCACAATTGACAATTTTTTTACCCCCAAAAAAATTGTTTAATGCCTCAAAATGGCTTTGGAGGATTTCATACCCAAATTTTCCAAATTGGGACCCATTGATAAAAAAGACCCTACAAGATCATTCATGTAATTCTTCCACTTTGAAAGAATTGAGATAGATAATGAACAATATAATAATTCAATCTAAATCAAGAGAAATTATAGATGAGAAATAGTATCACAATTCCCTAAATTACATATGAATGAAGTCAAAATTGGAAGAAACTTACCCCTCAAAGAATACAAAACCTATGAGAAGATAGAAAAATAAGTATAAATAAATGGGGGTTTTAAGAAATGAATGATGATAACCTATTGCAACGCTCATAACCATGATCAATCTAGAATGATGATATGAACATAAAAGAGTAATAAATGGATACATAAAGTTAAATATGTGAAAGTTTCTCAAACAAGTGTAAGAAATCAACCAGAACATGATGGAGGCTTTTGTAATTAGGGAATAGTCATGATGAAATAACTTAGCACTCTACTGGTATATTGTAAATAAGCATGTGGCAAGTGGTTGTGGAATCACATATGTGTGGAAATGACTTCATATGTGGAAAAAGAAATAAACTATGTAGACTAATGAGAAAACACCTAGCATGAAGTGTATGAAGGAATGTTGTGAGAAATTCTATAATGAGACCTTGAGAAGGATTATGCATAATTGAAAAAACTAGTGAGAATCAACTAAGGGAACTTGCACAAGAATGATGACCCCAAAAGTGAAAATGGGGCTATCATGAGGAACACATGCCCACAAGAATGTGTGCCTATCCTTAGGAATGCACACATGGTCCTAGTTGTCTAGGATTTGTAAGGCCCAAACTAGGCTACCTACTTAGCATGGCTCAAAAGTGTACGTGCGTTATTAGGAAATATCATTATGCAATTTGAAAACCTTAACTTTATGCACTATGAAAACCCTAGCGTTGTGGAATTTGGAAACCCTATCAATGTGGAATGTGGAAACTCCAATATAATGAGTTCAAATTTGAGTGCATAATTAGACAATGTATGTAAACAAACCATATTTACCTTGCATCACAAGTTTGTGATATTTGTCAATGTATATTGAAGTGAAATTGGAAGACCTTAATTTTGTGCAATTTGAAAACCATACTTTTATGGAATTTGAAAACCCTACTATTGTAAAATTTGATGGAATGGAATCATATGGATGTAATTGTTGTTTATACCATTATGACTAATTTATTCCCAATGCTCTCTATCTCTCTATTTCCATTCACACATTTTCTACTCTCTCTCTCTCTCTCTCTCTCTATTTATATTTCCCTCCCTCTCTAATTCTCCAACAAGGACTTGATCGACTCTAATTGAATAAATTTTATGAGCTTTCTTATCATTGGAATCTCTAACCAATAGAAAATATGACCCACGAGAAATATGACCATAGTAACTATGACATACAAGAACTATGAACTTGAGAAATTTAACCCTTACGAACTATGACGCATAATAACTATGACCTCGAGAACTTTGACCCTCATGAACTATGACCTTAGGAATAATTCCTTTGTTGTTCATGGTTCCCTTGTCAATTAGGAACTTTTAATTTATTTTACAAGAATCATGATCACAAGAATTATGATGTGGGAGCTTTGACTATGAAATTAAACTATGACCTTTTTTCTTTTCTTTCAGTCATAGTTCTAGGGAATAATTCCTTTGTTAGTTAGGAACCTTGACTCACAAGAACTATAATCAATGTTTATTGGTCATAGTTACAGGAAATTTCGTGATAAGAGAACTATTATGACCAATGACCTATAATCATATTATTCATTCATTGATCAAAGTTCTTATCATCTAGAGTAATTGTGGTAATAGTTCTCATTGGTTATAGTTACTATGGGTTACAATTCCTATTGGATAGAGTTATTAAGGTCATAGTTTTTCTTGAATTGATTCCAAAATATATCTTTTCAATGTATCCATTATTTAACGATGAGCAGTGGGAGAACGATAAGAATTATCTACCAGGATGAAGAGTCCTTAAGATTATGTTATCCAGATGCATGCATGTATGATATTGATAATCTTGGCACTTTTACAGCATCCTCTTCCTCCCATATTTTGGTCATCCATTTTCTGTCAACCCCTTATTCTAAAGTAATCTTAGTTAGGATCATTGCTACTATTTCCAAATGGTTGAATAAGTGATATGGTGAGTTGACAAGGAAGTTTAAATATTAAACGTGATGGGGCAGTTTTTTTGAGTTTTAAATTTAAATTCAAAATCTTAAAGTTGTAGTATACCACCTCTCATTTGTCTCGGAGACTATTTCAAAAACACTTTGTTTAGTTCGAATCGATGCAGAGAGACACTGGAAGAAAGTAAGACAAGACATAAGCAAGAGGCTCCACAATGGACATTTCATTGTAGTATATGTTTTGTGTCTTTTTCATTGTTGGAAGCAATCTTAAAATAATATCTTGAACATTCTATGGTCTATGCATTTTCTATTCATGATATTCTCTAACAACAATTTTAAATGGGGTATTTTAGACAATGAGTCTTTCATTGGAATTTTGGACTAATCTTTGAGTACTCTCCAGTTATCAATCTCAGATGATCAAGCGACCTCAAGTTTGGATAACTAATTATGGCATCTAATTACCTATTTTCTCATTCTTTTCCAAGTTCCAGCAAATAAGTGTATTCAAATGTTCCACATTACAATTAGTAGGTCGATTGTTGAGTTACTACTTCCAGAAAGCATCCATTTGAAGTAAATTTAGCCAACTTGCAAAACTATAATGATGAAATTTTCTAACAAAATGTTTGTAGTGCAATTGCACATGAAGCAAATGAAATCTTTGTGTACACAACTAGAATCTCCATTGTCACCATGCCACTATTTATACAGATAGATGCTTCATCAATTCCTTTAAGACACCATCCTCTGATAAGGGAAAGGATGTGCGTACCTAAGAGACCCTCAATGAGAAACCAACATGGCAATCCAAAGTAGACGAAATCTACATCCTATCATATGGGTCATTAGTATAATATAATCTATGGAATCCATCTCCATGATTAGGGCCCCACACATAGAGACATATAGAATAGTAGGTAAAAACCAAAAAGAAAATCTTATATCCTTATTAAATACTTAATTGATAAATTATCTTTATTTTGTAAGACATTTATTAAATTATTTAAATTTATATGTTTCTTTTTTCTTTCTCAATTATTTTACTTCTAACCCTATGTTTTCAACAAGAAAGTGTGTTGGTATCTAAGGTTTTTTACTAATTGAAATTACTATAAAGTTTTTTACAAATTTAAAACCCATCAATTAAAGCAATTATAGTTCACAATTTTTTTTAAACAATATGACATACATGATTTAAATACTTCACTATTTAAAATGCCAATCAAGGTGAAAGTTTGTAATTACAAGACAAGATCTTTGCATTCCATCACCACATAAAACCTTGACATAAAACAATGTATTAACAATTTTTTATTTTTTATTTTTTTTTCCCTTTGGAAAAATTGTACTTTTCATTATGTGAGAGAAAATTACATGTTGTATATGCATATTGTGTTGGGTTGTGTTATATTCTTTCCACGACTAGCCCACATAGTTAACTGGGGGGTTAGAGGGGGGGGGGCAGAGCCCCCCTTCATTGTGGCGATTGTGTAGCTGGGTGGGGTCATAGGGGGTTTGAGGTGTACCTGTAACCCCACTTTATGGGGTCCGGACCCACCTATGGTTTTGTGCATGATTTTCGCACATGTTTTTTGGACGTGATGGTTTTCGGTCCATGGTATTGGACGCTATGGTTTTTAGTCCATGGTATTGGATGCTTTGACATGTATAAATGTGTATTATAGCATTGAAAGGAACATAATGAAAAATCAAGTAGGCAGTCTCGATTTTGGGATCCAGGGGAAAATCTCTATGTATATGTGTTTTATGTGTTATGCTCTCGCATTGTTTATTTTCTGTGTTTTAGAATTCGTATGCAGGTAATTTCTGTATGGGGTTAAAACCTACATTTGGTATGAGAGCTGTTTTGGCTTCAAGGGGACGCCTTTGTTGCTGAGGGGTTTCGCTCGGGCTTGTGGTAGACCCTATTCAGTGGGAGATCTACAAGATCGATTCTGTTGGTGAAAGAAGATGATGAGCAATGGAAAGATAGAGATCGAGAAATTTAATGGTCAAAGTTTTGAGTTGTGGAAACTCAAGATGGAGGATCTGTTTTTGGATAAAGATCAGTGGATTGTGGTAGATTTGGGTACTAAACCAACAGGAGTGTCCAATGAAGAATGGAAGAAGTTGGATCGGAAGGCAAAAAGCACAATACGATTGTGTGTCTCAGATTCAGTATTGGTGAATAAATCAGGGGAAGCTACGGTGAAGGCTTTGTGGGAAAAGTTAGGGACTTTGAACTAATCTAAGTCTCTGGTGAATAAACTGTTCTTGTGGAAAAAGTTTTATAACCTGAGGATGAAAGATGGAGACTCGGTGACAGAGCATCTAAACGCATTTAATACTGTGGTAAGTCAGTTAGCATCTGTTGATATTAAAATTTCAGATGAAGATAAGTGCATCAGTTTGTTGTGTTCTCTACCAGATTTGTGGGATAGTCTGGTTATTGCAATAGGTAGCAATGCAATTGCCTTGCAATTTGATGAAATAGTCTTAACCTTGCTGATGGAGGAGATGAGACGGAAAAATATGGAGAGCCAGAATGGTGATGCCTTGTCTGTACAAGGACGGTCCCATAACAAAAACAAAAATAATTCATCGAGTGGGAGATCTAAATCTCCAGGAAAACCTGTAAAGGTGGTGTGCTGGAAATGCAGAAAGGAAGGGCACTACAAAAGGTACTATAAATCTAAAGCTCCTGATAAAGGAAAGGGATTTGATGATGCCCCTTTTGCAGAGGCGAAAACCACCTCAGATGAAGGTGGGGATGTGTACTTGGCTTTTTCAAGTACACATGTAGATCATGAGGCATGGTTGATTGACTCAGGTGCATCCTTTCACTACACTCCCCATAGAGAGTGGTTCTGCAAGTATGAGAAATACGATGCTGATGATGTCTTCTTAGGGGATGATAGGAAGGCTAGAATCATTGGTCGCGGAAAAGTAAAGTTGAAGTTGCAAGGTGGAAGGGTTAGAACACTTCTGGGTGTTCTGCATATTCCTACATTGGCCAGAAATCTAATTTCTGTAAGCAAGCTGGATGATGCAGGTGTAAAAATAGTGTTCGAGAAGTATACCTGCAAACTAGTTTAGGGAGCACTGGTATTGATGCGGGGTGTTCGAATTGGAACTCTGTACAAGCTGAAAGGTAGCACTGTTATTGATGGGTGCAATAGTTCTGTGGTTCTTGAAAGTGGAGCAGAAAATATAGTGGTCTCTGGAGAGAAGACCATGTTGTGGCATCAAAGGCTTGGACATATTGGAGAGAAAGGCCTTCGAATACTTCGTGGTAAAGGTATGGTATAAGGTATGAGTAATAGCTCTCTCGATTTTGATTTCTATGAAAATTGTGTATATGGGAAGCAAAATCGGGTGAATTTCCCCTCTGGTAGTAAGAGGGTGAAACATATATTAGAACTTGTGCACAGTGATGTGTTTGGACCTGTGAAGGTTCCATCACTGGGTAAGTCTATGTATTATGTATCATTTATAGATGACTTCTCAAGGAATACATGGATATATTTCCTTAAGAAGAAATATGAAGCCTTTGATAGGTTTAAAGAATTTAAGGCTCTTGTGGAAAATTAGACAGAGAAGAAGATAAAGGTGCTGAGGACAGATAATGATGGAGAGTTTTGCAGCAAGGAATTTGAAGAATTTTGTAAGAAGTGTGGTATAGCACGACAGAAGACTACTCCATATATGCCTTAGCAATGGAGTTGCAGAAAGAATGAATAAGACGTTGATGGAAAGAGCAAGAATCATGCTCAGTGGTGCCCGGTTAGGACAAGAATTCTGGGCAGAGGCGGTGGATACTGCATGTTACCTGGTCAATAAGTCACCTTCATCAGCATTGGAGGATAAGATTCCACAAGAGGTATGGACTGGTAAGAAACCCTCTCTTTCACATCTGAGGGTATTTGGATGTGATGCATATGTACATGTTCCAAAGGAGAAACGAACCAAGTTGGATAGTAAATCTGAAAAGTGCATCTTTATTGGGTATAAGGATGGTTTAAAGGGTTATAAACTTTGGAACCCAGTCACATGGAAGGTTGTGTACAGCTGAGATGTGGTGTTCAGAGAGGTAAAAGATGTTATTAAACATGAAGTTCAACCAAAAGAACCTGAGAAGATAGAGTTTGAGCTTAAGGAGGAAGAATCAGACTCTATAGCAAAGGAGGAATCAGAAGATGAAGAGCCACAAACTCCAGGTGTGAGAAGATCAGTTCAAGAAAGAAGGCAGCCAGAAAGGTATAGTCCATCTACTTTCTGTTCAAATTTTTCTTTATCTATTACTGACGATGATCCCAGAACTGTGAAGGAAGTAGTAGATTCAGAGGATGGAAAACTCTGGAAAGAGGCCATGGTTGATGAAATGGAATCTTTGCACAAAAATGAGGCTTGGGATCTGGTGGAGTTGCTGGCTAGAAGGAAACCCATTGGCAGCAAATGGGTGTTCAAAAAGAAGACAAATGCAGAAGGAAAAGTGGAGAAATACAAAGTTCGGTTGGTAGCAAATTGTTATTCCTAGGTTCCGGGAATTGATTTTGGTGATATTTTTTCTCCTGTTGCCAAGGTAACTTCTATTAGATTACTTTTATCTGTTGCTGCTGCTTTTGATTTTGAGGTAGAACAAATGGATGTGAAGACAACATTTCTTCATGGGGATTTGGAAGAGGAAATCTACATGAAGCAACCTGAAGGCTTTGCGGTGAAGGGTAAGAAAGAACTGGTATGCAAGTTAAAGAAGTCTTTGTATGGGTTAAAACAGTCACCAAGGATGTGGTATCAGAAATTTGATACATTTATACGGGGACTTGGCTTCAACAGAAGCAAAGCAAATCACTATGTGTATTTTAAATTAATTGGTGACTGTGTTATTTATCTGGTCTTGTATGTGGATGATATGTTGCTGGTTGCAAATGACAAAGAAATTATCCAGGATTTGAAGATCCAATTGTCTTCCGAATTCAACATGAAAGATCTTGGTGCTACAAACTATATTTTGGGCATGGAAATTAAAAGAGATTGGGCAAAGAGGAAGATTTGGTTAAACTAGAGGAAGTATGTTGAGACAATACTGCAGAGGTTCAATATGCAGGATACTAAACCAGTGAAGGTTCCTATTCCTATAGGTGTGAGGTTATTTGCTGAACAGTGTCCCAAGACACAAGGAGACGAAGAGGACATGTCCCGTGTTCCATATGTAAGTGCAGTCGGTAGCCTGATGTATGCAATGGTCTGTATTAGACCAGACATTGCACATGCAGTGGGAGTATTGAGCAGGTTTATGTCAAAACTAGGGAAGGAGCACTGGACAAAAGTGAAGTGGGTTTTCAGGTATTTGTTTGGCACTAATGATTATGGTTTGTGCTACCAAGGAAGATCAGGATTGGAAAAAATGTTGGATATTCATGGCTTTGTTGATGCAGACTAGGCTGGAGATCTGGATCAGAGAAGATCTACAAGTGGGTGTGTGTTTAACCTATTTGGACGTGCAGTCAGTTGGATGAGTGAGAAGCAATCTGTAGTGGCACTATCAACTACAGAGGCACAATACATGGCAGCCACTCATGCAAGAAAGGAAGCAGTTTGGTTGTAGAGATTGTGTTCAAGTTTGGGGTTAGTACAGGGAGCTATAAGGATATACTGTGACAGCCAAAGTGCAATTTTCTTGGCAAAGAACCCCACATATCATTCAAAGACAAAGCACATTGATGTTCAGTATCACTTTGTGAGGGATATGATAGAAGACAAAAAGGTGTTGCTAGTAAAGGTGGACACTTTGAAGAATACTGCAGATGCATTGACAAAATCTGTGAGCTTTGAGAATTTCTCTCATTGTAGAGAGACAATGGGCATTTTAGGGCTGGAAAAATGACTAAGCTCTCTTGTGGCCCCCTGTGGAAAGAAAACAACAAGTGGGAGAATGTTGGTTGTTTTATATTCCTTCCACGACTAGCCCATGTAGTTAACTGGGGGTTGGGGGGGGCGGAGCCCCACTTCATTGCGCCAATTGTGTAGCGGGGTGGGGTCATAGGGGGTTTGAGGTGTACCCATAACCCCACTTTATGGGGTCTGGACCCACCTATGGTTTTGTGCATGATTTTCGCACATGTTTTTTGGACGCGATGGTTTTCGGTCCATGGTATTGGATGCTTCGGCATGTATTAATGTGTATTATAACATTGAAAGGAACATAATGAAAAATCAAGCTGGTAGTCCCAGTTTTGGGATCAAGGGGAAAATCTCTATGTATATGTGTTTTATGTGTTATGCTCTAGCATTGTTTATTTTTTGTGTTTTAGAATTCATATGCAGGTAATTTCTGTACGGGGTTAAAACCTACATTTGGTATCAGAGCTGTTTTGGCTTCAAGGGGATGCCTTTGTTGCTAAGGGGTTTCACTCGGGCCTGTGGTAGACCCTATTTAGTGGGAGATCTGCGAGATCAATTCTGTTGGTGAAAGAAGATGACGAGCAGTGGAAAGATAGAGAATGGACCATACTGTGCACGCTTAAGGATGTTATCACCCGTAGGGGTATTGTTTTTAAGAATTGCCACATGAGAAGTCGAGTCCTAGGGGGGGGCTTTGATCTTCCATAAATGTTTCCACTAGTACTCGATATCTTGTGGTTTATGCACTTCAGCTAGGACCAGATAACCCTCCTTAGGAGAGTATTTCCCAGACTTTGCGAGTGCCCATATTATCTCGTCCTCCCCTTCTCTAATTCTGATATGAGCTTTTGTTAAGGCCACTGTGTAGTCAACCCAAATTTATTCCCATTGCTGAGGAATAAGCAAGATTTGAGCTGATTTCCAGGCTTGTTGAAACAAATAGGTATGTTCAGGGTCCGCAATATGACTAATATGAATAATTCCCGCTTCGTTGAGATAGGATTTAAGCTCGAGGGGCAATGTGTGGTCATTTCCGCAACCAATCCAGGGATCCTCCTCGATCCTCACAGAGTTTCCATCTTGAATTCTCCATGTAAGTCCAGATCTAATGATCTCAAGAGATTTTAGCACTGCCTTCCAGATTACTGATATCCGTGTGTTAAATCTTGAGGGCTGTCTTAGGCAGTCCATCACATTAAGAGGTGCAATGTATTTGGAGGTGGACACCCTTGTCCACAGTTTGTTTGAGGTGATGAGCTGCTAGCCAAGATTTGCTGCTAAGGCCGTGGAAAAGTCCTCTAGCTTCTTGATACCCCAAGCTCCCCATTTCTTTGGAATAGAGAGAGCATCCCATTTAACCCAGGCCAAAATTCTGCCAGGATGTTTGCCCTTCCACAGAAACCAACTGCAAAGGGTTTGTATCCTAGAGAGAATGTCCCTCAGTATCCAAGCTACAACCATCCAGTACACCGAAGTAGCCTCCAGTACTACTTTTATAAGTGTTAATCTGCCTGCCCTGGATAAGTACTTGTGATACCAGATATTAAGCCTTTTTTCCAGTTTTGCTATTAGCCATATCCAGTCTGCTATTCTGTATCCCAGGGGTTTTAACTTGTATCCCAAGTATCTAAGCCCTTCCTCCATTCTTAGCAAGGTGAAGTTGAACTGTTGGAGGGCATAATGAATCTCATGAGGCGAGCAACCGACAACTATCATTATGGACTTGTTACTATTGACAATCATGCCTGTAGCAGTTTGATACAAGGAGAAAGAGTTCTTCAGGGTAGTCAAATCCCCTATACCTCCATTGAGGAAGATCAAGACATCATCCACAAATAACAAATGAGTCAGACTACATTCTTCTGTGATTTTGATCCCATGGAGTCTGCCTCTGAAATGTTCTTCTTTGATGAGCCTGTTGAGTCCTTCCATGATGAGTAGGAAGAGAAAAGGGGATAAGGGGCATCCCTCTCTAAGGCCTCTTTCTGAGTGAAAAAATGGATAAGATGCTACATTTACCAACACACTGAAAGGTATCTTAGAGATACAACACATAATCCATTTGATGAAGTCAAAAGGGAACCCTATATGTGTTAAAAGCATTCTTAAGTAGAGCCAGTTTACTCTGTCAAAAGCTTTTGAGAGATAAACCTTGAGTATCATACCTTTCATTTTCTTAGTCTGAAGAGTGTGCAGTACCTCCTATGCTGTTCCAACCGCCTCATGGATCTGTCTATCTTGAAGGAAGGAAAATTACTCAGGTGAGATATTGGAGGATAGGATAGGCCGCAATCGGTTGGCTATAATCTTGGCTATTATTTTTTAAATACAATTACACAGAGAAATGGGCTGAAAATCATTAAACGAGGCTAGGTTGTCAGATTTGGGTATGAGGGCAATAAAAGTGGAGTTGAAGGCTTCATGCATCTTGCCATTGCTCCTGGAATCCTCAACAACCTTGAGGAGATCTAGACCTAATGTCTCAAAGAAAGCTAGATATTCCACTTGCCATCTGTCTTGCCTTGGGCTCTTGTCTCTCTTGAAACATTTGAAGGTGGCCTCCAACTCTCCCATAAAGACTTCCTTTACCAACTCCAATGCCTCCTCTTGATCCACAAAATGGGGAAAGAGCTGAGCTACTTGAATGATTTCAGCTAGGGTGGCATTGTTGGGTGCTCTGTAAATCTGCTTAAAGTGAGATGTTGCCAAAGATGAAAGCTGAGGGAAGGTATTTATAGGGTTCCCATTCTCATTTAGGAGTTGCCAAATGGTATTGGATGCTTTCCGCCCATTTGTAAATTTATGATAGAATTTCGTGTTATCATCACCCTCAAGCAGCCAGATTTCCCTACTTCGCAGTCTCCATGACTCTTCTCTATCCTTTAATATTTTTCCTCTAGAAGCATATAATGATGTGAGCTTATCCTTATGTTCAGGTGAGGTGAAAACTCCCCCCTGATTATTCTCAAAATCAGCAATCTCAACTTTAGTCTCCCTTAGGGTTTTTTCATCCTGAACTCTCTTATTATGTGCCCATATTTTAGAGAGTTTTTTCAATTCTTTTAAGTTATGCACAAAAACCTCTGCAACGTGCCCTCTAGCATCAGGAGGATGGGCCTTCTAGAAGTTCGTGACCAAGTGAGCATAGGATGCATCTTTTAGCCAGGAAGAGTTGAATTTAAAAGGACCCTTAGGCTTATCAATCCTCCCTCTAATTTCAAAGTAGATAGGCAGATGATCTGATAGTCCTCCAGAACCCACTCACTGTATGAGATTGAGCCCTATGCTTAGAAGGCCTTCCTTAAGAAGGAAACGGTCAAGTCTTCTGGCTAGGTTGTCTTCCCCAGCTCTGTTATTCCTCCAGGTGGGATGCAATTTTGCTAATGGAATGTCCACCAGGCTATGAGCTTCCAAGATGTTCTCAAAGAAATCTGATTGGGGGTCAGACTGGGCATGATGACCCCAGGATTCCGAGTGGCCTAAGGAGAAGTTGAGGTCCCCTCCCAGAATTAAGTGGTCCTTCCGAAAAATATCAGAGCTTAGAAGATTTTCCTAGAATTCAGGCCTATGATGGCATAGCCCATACACATTAATAAGCCTAATCTTAGTGCCCAAGTCAGCTAAGGATAAATCTGCCCCAGTATGCCCATGGCCACCCCAGCAATTAATAAGGTTGATTGACTAGGTATTAAATCCTAGAGCAATGCCTCCTGATCTTCCAGATGCATTTAGGGCCTGAAAAGACCAGCCCAGGAGCATTGATTCAAGCAAGTGGGAGATAACTTCAACACTAACCAAGGTTTCTTGCAGGAAAATTACATCGATTGGGTCAACCATGATCAGTCTTTGAAAAGCTAATTTTTTATCGGGCCTAGCTAGCCCTCTGCAGTTGAAAGAGATAACCTTCACGGGGGGGGGGATTCTGCCAGGGCATTTAATGCTCTAAGGGCCCTTTGGATGGTGTTTTGTCTCCCTGAATCTATATCCTCCCCGGATTGCATTTTTGATTTGGACAGTGAAGAGGGACGACCGCGAGGAAGCTTTGGAGGAAAGGGGATCGAATTGAGACCTATACCTAAGAGGTCTGGGACAAGAGACTTCTCCTTGGATCGAGTCGGGTAACGGGGGGGGGCTATTTTAGGAGCATGGGAAAGGGTGGGGGGGAGCTTCGGGAGGGAAGGAGGGATAATAGAGTCAGAGGGGGAGGGGAAAGGAGGGCACAAGTCACAAAGATGGGAGACTGAGAAAAAACTTCATTGACATTAAATTTAGCAATTGTAGAGAGAGAAATATTTTTAGACAGAGCATAATTATGGGAAGTACAGGGGATGGAAGAGCTCTTACTCAAAGAAAACACAGCCCTGACAGCCACCCTAGCCCTGGGGAGTGGAGGAGAGGGAGGCTGATGAGGTGTTTTGGTGTGCTTCTTTGAGGCCTCCTTGGTTGCTTCAGGGTTAGCATGGGTCTCTGCCTCTCCAGAGGGTGGAAGATCCTCTTGTGATTGATGATTCCTTGATGGCATTTCCTTGCCAGTCTCTTCAGCCTTTGCCCTATTGTTGAGAGGGCAGTCCCAAAAGAGGTGACCAACCTTATGGCATCTTCTGCATCGGAAGGGAACCCCTTCATAATCCAAAATCTGAAACCTTGTTAAATTTCTCCATTGGAGAGTAATGTGCTCCTGTAATCACTCCCTGGTATCTAAGTGTACCAAGATCCTTGTGTAAGTCATCATACCAGTTGAAAGATAGGCTTTGTCATGATCCAGGTATGTGCCTAGGGTATTTCCAATGTGTCTAAATACATCCACATACCAGAACTGTAGGGGAAGTCCTGGTAGACACAACCAGAGAGGGCCTACTCCGAGATTCTCTCTCTGTGGATCAAAGAGGGGATTCCATCTGCGCAAAAGGACAAGAGCCTGTTCAATATGACATACTGGTGAAAGGACCCAATTTGTGTGCTCTAGCCTTGCAAATCTTAACACAAACCATCCCCTAACAAAGGTTTGTACAAAGGTGAGGTCGGCCAGATGATGACCCCATACTTCGGCCGTCCATTAATTCAACCTAGCTGCTGTATAATTTCTTCCTCGTACTCTGCCTAACAGAACCCTGTCTGCGATTTCCATAGAATCTCTCATTTGGATGTCCTCACCCAAGCTAAGAAATGCTTCTTGTGCTTTAGGTCTTAGACACCTCTGCTTCTTGCTTGGCCTGAACCCTCCATCAAAATGAGCCCCCGGAGGACCTCTCGAAGGAGGGTTTATGGGAGGGTTAGGGTTCGTAGGCTCAAAGGAAGGCCTCGTAGGAAAAGCTCTGAAAATTGGCAGAATCACAGTGAAGCTACCTAATGGGGGGGCCAAGGAAATCAAAGTTGAGGGGATCCTAGCTGAGGGAAACGAGGATTTTCCACGGGGAGCCACAGAGGGGTTGTGAGAGCTTACTGATGGTGGGAACGAAGCAAAACCTAAAGAGGAGCCGACAAAATTGGGGCCTTCGGAGCAAACCATAAGATTTTGGGTTGACGGCGACAGAGGAGGGGTTGAGAAAGCCAGCTAGGAGGGGGTGACCTCTGGGTGAGTGGCTACCAAACATGAGGGTCCTGAGAATGAAGGAAACGTCTCTATGTCATTAGAAAGCTCGTTGCTATACTGATACAGGATCGACGGGTTTGCATGTGGAGTTGTCCAGATGGGGATGCCCTCTAATGGGTCCTTTGAATAATCTACTAGGTTCTCCATAACCACCCCAAAAGTCTTGTGCTAGCTACCATTGTAAAAAAAAATTGTGACTGTCGCTATTGAGACCGAGAGCAGGTGGTGTGAAACGATAGAGGGTGGTGAGGAAACCGAAAAGGAATGAGCCTACCCGCTACGGAGAAACGACAATGTTGGAACGACGTCATTCGTACAGCATCAATGACCAGAAATTTGCATAGGCTCCAGCTCATGGGGACGGAAGCTTCAAGCTTCAGGTCGCCGGCTGCAAACCCTAACCCTCATCGGGTCACTTCCTTCGTCTCTTCCATTCCATCAAGTTGACAATGTATTAATAATTGTCTTGATGTTTCCTTGAATTTATGCCTTCTTAATGAAGTCAAACTGACAAAAATAAATTGAGTACTATAGAATGACTTAGCATATTACAATTAAAAATCCATAAATATTTTACCCACTTTTAATAGCTGAAGTATCTTTCCATTTATCTTATTTATTGAAAAATTTGTCTAATATATTATTATGAATGAGTATATTGTGAGACTAAACAAATAGCTTAAAATGTAATATGATATTTCTAAAAAAAAAGTTTAATATCAAACGACAATTTCAAAAATAATACATTTGATAATTTCAAAATAATACATTTGACAATTTCAAAAATAATACATTTGACAACATATTCTTTGTCGATTAATATATAGGAAAACTATCCTGATACAAATTAACACTGACTTCAAATAAGCAATAAATAAATTATTTGATATAAGAAATATTCTCTATTGTTTTTGTATATTTCTCGTAAATAAAATCTCTTGTTTTATTTATGCACCCAAAGGTCTTACAATTTTCACGAAAGTGAGATTTTTTGCATTTTGGGAATCCTCTAACTTCAAGCCTGTACTACTATTATTAACAGTTAAGTTAGTTTTGGTAATAAATGAATAATTTTTTTTGTTACAGTTAAGTTAGTTTTGGTAGTAAATGAATAATTTTTTTATTGCACATTTTATTTGTCAGAATTTTTTACTTTGAAGTTCTGGAATCAACGAGGCTATAACATCCAGCATATTAAAATAGTTTCTCCCTCGAGGAAAAGAATTAACACATAATTTGAACCAACAATTTCAAAAGAATGTTGCCAACTAATTTATATCCAAGGACTTGTAGAAATTATAATTAAATTTGTTTTTATACCCCACATGTGGGTCGATGTTTTTATTATCAAAATTTTGTTTTCAACAACCTAATCAAGAAAGCCCTACAACCAACATAAGAATATGATGTAAATCTCTACATTCATCATCGAATCGAATCTTAGTGTCCCGCTGATCTTGATCTTGAGAGTGATTTAGTAAATTTTCCATGGATTGTGAATAATTTACACATTTGTATTGGGCTGGAGAATTCACCAATGCCCTGTTTGTATTCAGGATTAGCTCTTGTTTTTAGGATTATAGTAGTTAACGATTGAGAAACCAACCTGGACTATTTTTTCTGGGAATTAAGGCCAATTTTATGGATTAAGTGTAATATGGTCATATATAAAAAACAATTTATCTCAAACAACAACTTCAAAATCAGAAGTTTGACAACACTTCCTTGATTGATAGTTAATAAAATGATAGAATGATACAAATGATACGTAAATGCACCAAAAGTACATCTCTTCCTACCAAAAGTGTTTGTGTTAGGAAATTATATATTACAGAGAAATGGAACACATAAAATATATTGTAGAAATATAAACACAGAAAACACATAAAACAAGAGAGACACAGATATACGTGGTTCACCCAATTTGGGCTACGCCCATAGAGAAACAACTAGTCCTTCCTTTTATATCTAGCCAAATGAAGAGATATAACCTACAATAGATCCATTGTAATTCCCTTTTCGCTCTCACACAATATCCTCTCTCTTTCTCGCTCAGAATACAAATCTACATAGACGCAATACAATTCCCTCATATATAGCGAGGGGTTGCATTCTAATGAAAAAAACCCTAAATTAAACATAACCGATCCCCTGTTGACAGGGGCTCCCAAAGATCGCAACCGCTCCCCTTGGACCCCCCTTGTAGTGTACATTTTACGGGTAGCATTGCCGCCACATTATGAACTGGGGTCCAATGTGGCGATACCTCTAAATAAAGAAGATAATCAGGCTCCACACCTAATCGGTGCACGAGGCCCATGGTTCTCAACGCTCACCCTACAAGTGACAATGTGGCCCTGTGGAGGGCTAGGAACCCCAAATGGAGACCCACCTGCAATCCTGCATAAGATCCAGTGCGTCCCCTTGCCCTCCAATACACCAAATCATTAGAATAATCAAATAAAAGAGCTTACAAGTCATGGAATCAGTGGGGCACTTCATGGTGACATGCCCTTCCATAGTGGGCTTTGGCATGTACAAGTGTCTCCATGCTCAATAAGGGGGCTAATCAAGGACCTTATTAGGTGGTTTCAACCTTTAAATGGGGTGACATGTCCATGGTACATCCATAAAGTGGTAGGTGGAAAATGATATAGTGATGGAACAAAGTGGGGATCATGGGAAATGCTCCGGGCCACTTGCCATGGTACATGGGAAGCTATAATAAGGGAAACCCACACTTGGGTATATGAGTGTAGGAGGGAGAAAATCATGGTACATGAGTTACCCCAGCCTTTGTTTTTCCACACTTCTTCATATGCCTTTTGCCTTTGATTGGATTTTCTTCATAACTGCTCGGGGCTCTAGGGGATGAGAGCAAGATGTGTAGGATGAAGCAATAGGTACCCCTTTTTGAGGTTGGGCATTTCATTGCCCACTAGGGGTTGGGACAATCATGGGTTCCTCAATGATGTAGGGGGGCTCATCTAGGGCCCATAGGAACCAGGGTGATGGCCATGGATAAGGGGTAGAGCTCATGTTTGGTTTTTTCCCATGTGCTAAATTTGTATGAACTGGCCATCTTTTGCATTTTGTGGTACATTTCCCTGTTAAGAGGCAAAATTATGCTTTTTCATTTCTTTTTAGTTGCATAAACCTCTAGGGAATCATTACACAACCGACCCAAGGTGTGGATGAAGGGAGGGGGAGGCTAATCCTATGTGGACCTAGTGGACACATGTGGACTTGGATGGGAAAAGAGATGAATGGGGCTAAAATGAGTGTAAAGGAGTGATGTATATGGCGTCGGGAAGCAGGACCGCACAACCAAAATGGGGATTTCCCATGTAGTGCCAACCCTAAAGCTAATGTCCAGTAAAGGAGATCCCACGGGACTAGGCTACAAGGCTAACTGCAAAAAAACGGGCAGTGGAGATAAAAGTAGAGACCTAACCCACTCTTTCCATCGAATCCCCCCACCAATCCATGCCAAAAAGTGACCATGACAAGTAAGGAAAGTTACTCGACTATACCAATGAAAGTCATACCTTTGGGGTTGGGAGGCCCATATTTAAATATATAATCATAATAGATGGAGAGACCACATGGCTGGCTCAGATGACAGAGGTAACGGCACATCGAGCTATCTGGTGGCTTCAAGGGGCTGTTGGCTTTCGATTGAGGACCATATAGGAGAAATTTTTTCTCCTTTATACGCTATTGACAAGTGGTGGGTAACAGGCCCCTCCAATACATATATAAACTACATTTTTGAAGTGCTAAGGTGCGGTGTGTGGACAGAGGCTATGAAAAGTCAAAGTCATGGGTATGCCCTTAAGTTTTATTGAATTAAAGTCCATTCTATCAGGTAACAAAGGAATGACTCAAAGCTGTTAGAAGGAAGACCGATATTCTAGAGTTCATTATTATTGCAAGAGCATTGCCAATGACAGTGATGCGAAGGTGAAGTGTTCAAAAGGTAGAAAAGAATCTTGAAAATATTATGTACTCGAGTATCTAATAAAAATGATATCATTTTCTTGGTGTTGTTGTGTCCTAGATCCACCCAAAATTTGAATAAGGGGACCCTTAGGTAGACCCTAATTACATTTGTGATGATGCATGCTTTTTTTGTCTAGTCTTGAAACTAAACACTACATATAGGGGAAAAATAATCAAGGTTCATAACTGATACACACATTGTAATCAACTACAAGGAACACTAAAGCACTCAAAATTTCAAATCACTATAAAATGCACAAGTTGGGATGAAGAATTCAAGCAAGCGTGAAGTACAAGCGAGCATAAAATTTAAGCAAGCAAGAAAAGTGTTGAGAATATGTTGAATGTAAGTGATAATCATAAATGTAAAGGAGTCATGTAAAGTCTAAAGTCCCATATATGTGAGTCACAAAAAGTTATGTATTTGAAGTGGGAAGAGCCATTTTGAAACTATTTTGATGCAATGAAGTTATGAAATTTTTAAGAAAAATGAAGCCTTGGTAAGTATTTAATCCAAAGTCAAGTTGAGAATGCATTGAAGTTAGAGTCATTGGTTGTGTGAAGATTGGGTACACTTTCAATTGAACCTGACACCTTTGTAAGTCATTGTAAGTCAAGGTTGAGAAGGTTGAGTAGTTGAAACTCATTGTAAAAATCACTATTTTGGGTGCATTTCCAGTGGTATCCAACATCCTCAACTTCCTGAGAGTAAATCAAGATAACGAATTCAAGAGAGTGTGTGACAAAAGAAATAGGTACAAGAGAGCGAGTAAAAGCGAGTGTGAAATGCAAGTGAGCAAGTTCAAGAGTACAAGTGAGTGAGAAGTTCAAGAGACCAAGTTCAAGTGAATTGAACAAGAAAATTCAAGCAATGGAGTTCAAGCGAAGTTCAAATGGAGCAAAGTATTGAATTGTTGGAGTTCCTGAATACTTTGATAATTAGTGCTAAAGATAAAATAATCATCCTTCACAAAATACTCTCCAGTTAGTGGTAATTTGTCTACAAGTAAATCAAGCTAAAGTTAATATTCTCCATACTCGAATTCAACTTCTTCAAGACGAACTTCAACAAAAGAATTTTGAAGTAATAATGGTTCATAATAACTCTATTTTTTAGGAGGAATATGATCATGAAGATGATGATTCCTAGCCACTCAACAATACAACTACAATACGTGTAGAAGATGATGATGATCAAGTTCAACCTTCTCTTTTCAAGTCAATCATTAGACCTTGGGAAGGAATCCAGTGACACAAAAATCAACATGGGTTAGGATATGACAAAGATGAAAACAACTTGCATATTCAAAATTATTCAAAACTTATCAAGTTTGTCATTGGAGGTTTTTTGGATAATGAAACATCAAACAACAATGAGGAGAAAGAAAAGTGTAAACATTGCAATCACATTGGTCATGTGAAAGATCATTGATTGTTGAATGGTGTTGTCATTGATGCCAACTTCAATGCTTGAACGCTCTTAATGCTGACCTAGTTTACATCAATTCGAAGCTTCAAATGAAAAGAAGCCCTAGAAAATCCCACCTATATTGATAAATATGACAAGGAAATTCTTAGTCGTTGTGATTCAAGACACCTTCATTGGATTCTCCTCGTCATGTCGATTCCGCCTGTATGTGGCACGTCAAGAGGGTCTTTACGGTTTGAAATTTATGTCCTTCAGAAGATCAATTCCCCCACCTTGTGGTCAAAATCCCCAATGGGAGATGATGTGGCAATATATTATTGGTTTACCTATGGATCCTTTCATTAAGGGAAGTAGGTTGTCTATTATAGAAAGCATCAAGGAAGAGAAACAGTTAAAGGAAGATAGGTTTCTTACAATAAGTTTGAAGAAGGTATTTTTTCAGGGGGAGTAACCCTTTTCCATTGATGTCAATGGGGGAGAAAAATAAAGAGAGGGAGATCAAAGGCTTTAAGTCAGGGGGAGTAGTGACCGAAAGGGGAGTATGTGTTGCCATCAATGACAAAGGGGGCAATTTTTGAATGGTGTTTTTATTGATGCCAACGTTCATTCTTGAAAACTCTTAATATTCGTCCAGTTTTCATTGATTGGAAGATCTGAAGGATAAGTAAGCCTGGAAAACCCTAAAAGCCTTACACTTGTTACAGATTTTGAGGATGACAATCAATGAATTTTCCTCCACGACCATTGCCAAAAAATTCTCCTCGTCATGCTGATTCCAATGGTATATAGCATGCCTTGTGACTCCTCACAGTTTGAGAGATTACCCAATCAAAAATGGTAACCCCATCTTGTGGTCAAAATCCCCAAAGGGGTGATGATGTGGTAGAATATTATTGGTTTGACTATGGCTGAGAAGGATGTTTTAATTAAGGGATAAATGTCATTGTTTTAATATTTTCAAATTCAAAAGGTTCCTAAAATAAAAGGTAGTTTTAGCTCCTCCAAAATGCAATTTGAATCAAATGGTTATGGAATTTTTGGCTCTAAAAAAGACTTTGAATTTTTAATTTGATTTGAAAGTCAAATTCTCTCCTTAAGAAACTCCTCTTAAACAATATAAATGTGGCACTTGACTATTCAAAAGTGGTATCAGAGCGATAGGTCTTGAGTTTGAAACTCACTCGACTTTCATTGTGGGGGAGATTGTTGGACATTGGGTTGAACACTCCCCATGTGTTTCATGCAATAGGGTAACCGCCTCTTGTGGATGGTAACTTTGACGATTGTAGCGGAGATTAATGCCTACATGTTTTGGTATAATGACAATCGTGATTCCAACATTGTTTTGATCTCCATCCTTGTCTATATCATGGCAAGAAGAATCATCCATCAGAGAAATGCTCCAAAAGAAACAATCCCACAAGATTGAAGATTGACTATGAAGGGATTTATCCTTGGGAGTGGTCATCAACAACCAAGTGACTATATCAGTTCTATCAAAGAATCCAATCTTGAGTGATGAAAAATATTGTAGTTGCTACTAAAAAGATGGTACTCTCATGCGCTTAGAAGGGGGAGGTTTAAAAATCAAGTGAATTGGTCTCTCCTTTTAGTTGAAAAAGGGGGGAATTGATGATGAAAGTGAAAATGGTTGTCAAACTAAAAGTTTCGAAAAAAAAACTAAATATGCCAGATGAGCATCAAAATTTGGTAGATGGGGCAAGTAAGCTTTGAAAGAATTATGGTTCAATGTTTTGTAGTAGAAAATCATACACATGATGTAAGATTGGGATGTTGATAGAGAGAAAATTTGTGGACATTTTTGTTCACTTGGATGGTCATTTGACCTAGCAAAGGATATATGGATCCTTTTGCATTGCAACTTGGCATTAGATTGAGTTGTTAAGCATTCTCAGGGATGTGTCAGAGTTTCAGTTGATTCACTTCTCTTGGTTAACTCTCTTTAGGTTGGAGCTTTTGGCATCCATTTTTAGTGGTTTTTAAGGCAGTTCTTCCCTGAAGCTCAACATAAGAGTTTTAGAATGAAGACTTGGAGATGGTACCAGTTTATGTTTCATTGTTGGTAATATTTCTCAGACTTATAATTAAGGGGGAAAATGTTAGCCTCTTTCTCATATAAAATTATGAAGTCCTAATATAACATACTAATACTTCAAACCAAGATCACCTTAAAATATCTAACTAGACCAAGTCTTGTAAAAATTTTCCTACCTTTGCTAGGAGATCAAACCTATTTGTTGCTTCTAGCCCCTAAGGGGAGGTAGCATTTCCAAGGTCAACCCTTCAATTCATAGGTGTTAGTGACAATAGGTGGCAATGGAGGGGAATGATTTCATGGCTAAGGGCCATGGCCAAGGACCAATTGGTGGAGGTCCACACCTGAGTGTATAGATGTAAAGGGTTGCCCCTTTCCTTGGCCTACTTTTTCCACCCTTTTGATGCGCCTTTTACTTCTTTTTTATAATTCTTTTATATGATGTATAGCTCAAGGATCAAAGCTTGCATTTTATGATACAGAATTGTTTTACCCCTTAAGACGAGTCAACTTCTCTCTCATTAGGGTTGAGACCTTCAAGGGTTCCTTATAATGAGAAGTAGCATCAAGTGCTTAGGTACCAAGTGATGGCTAAAGAGGGGCATAGAGCTCATTCTAGGCTTTTTCCCATGTATTGATTATGTCTTGTCCATCTTTTTCATTTTAAATTTTCTTTTTCCTTTGTTGTGGCCATGTTATGCCTTTTCATCCTTGTAGCTTCATCAACCTCCATGGAAAAGTTTCTTGGCCCTACTAAAGGATGTGGATGTGTGAGTGCCAAATCCTAATGAAACAATGATATTTAACCTGAAGAATGGATATGGTAACAAGGGAATGATGAAAGATGTTAAGTATGGAATGTTAATGGACACATTACTTCAATCCAAGTCTCCAAAGTAGTGCCCCTCCTATAAATCTAAGGCCATAAAGGAGGTCTCGCTGGGCCAGGGTTAAAGACTACCCCCCTGGTAAGGTGAGAGAAGCAGTATACAATCAAGATCAATTAGTCATCAATATCACCACTTTATCCTTGTTAGAGTTCCCAAAACTTTAATTAAAAGAACTTGATTGCAAAAAGGTTAAAGTACATTCCTGGTGGTAGCCCATCCTCATTCAAGAGGAATGCTAGATGTGAGGTACATGATCGATGCAAATGGCAGAGCAATGTGGCATATCATCATCAATGAGTAATGTCTAACGCTGTTGGTTGGCTAGATGTCCAAGATATGAGAAAAAGTTTTCTCCTATAGGGTTACCCATTCTGGTGGGTAACAAGCCCCACTTTCCATTGTTTCTAGAAACACCAACAAATTGGTCCAAAACCAAGAGAAAATAACTTGAAGTGGATCATCACTCATCGAGATCACCCACCTAGTTGACATCAGAAAAGGCAAGAAGATGGTTGTCAACACCTATTGAGTGGGGAATGTATGTGTGAGTAATTAGCCTAATAAAATTGAAAATGTTCTTAACATAATATTAATGATTATCTTGGTGCTCTTGCTTATTGCAGGAACAAAAAATAACTACATAGGAGATATCCAAATAATTATCTGTAAGATAAATAAAATTGTTGACCAGAGATCAATAAGTTGATACATCAAAACGTTGACGGGTCTGGGCTTGAAACCTCATAGTGGAAGTAATAGGATTACCAATTTGCTTGTATCCTTCCATACCAAAGTGTTAGGAGATCTAATGATATTAATGATTGAGAGAGAGAGAAATCCTAGTAGAAGTCTCAGAAATATGAAGCCCCCAAAAGGAATGAAGCAAATGTATATCAATGATCAATCTCAAAGGTGTTCATAAGTCATGACTTCAAATCCTTCATCTTGGATGTGGAGTGACCAACTAGAAGGAGATCATATGCATATAGCACAATAATAAGAGTTTTTTCATCTTGATGGTGAATGTAGATATCATGATTAACATCGCAACAAGTGAAGCCACAATTAGTAAATAATTTGTGGATCTTCTCATACCAAGTGAACAAGGTGCTTGTTGAAGGCCATATAGTGATTTCTTGAGCTTATAAATCAAGGGAGCAAGACTATTGTGCACAAAATGTGTTTGTTGTTACATATAAATATTTTCTTGAATATATACATGGAGAAAAGTGCTTTTGATATTCATCTTATCAACCTCCCAATTCAATGAAGTAAATATATATAGAATAATTCGAATGGAGTATTTAGGAGTAGTTTTATACAAGTCTTTGAATAGCGATAGCAACAAGAAATGCTTCATAGCAAAAGAATCCTTTTACAAACCCTTGTTGTGTCAGAATTGTGCACTCTCTCTTTTCTCCAAACCCTAGTCCACGATTTTGGCTTTCCCCATGGCTTGGGCCCTTATAGGGGGTTACTTTCCCTCCTCCCTTGGCATCATTGCTTTTCGCTCCCTCATCATTGTGGTGAAGTAAAATTAAGAGTGCAGACACAAACAATTCCTCTAGCCCGATAATGGGTCTAGCCACAACTGATACATTATATGGAATATTTCCTTAGGTTAGAACCAATTAAGAGGGCCTACCTCTTAGTACATTTATCCCGTTTGATGATGTCCTTGCTTTCTCGCTCCAGCTATCTATCGCTTCCTTCTTCAAACACCTGAAACAAGTAAACAATAGCAAACAACAACCGTGATAATAGACAAATTGTAATTCAACCTACTTAACGAGTCAAGAAACATTAAGCCATGAACATGTAAGATGAAACATCATGTAGGAAATCAATCGATAGTTGCATATATATTGAATCAAGAAGAGATTACAACCATTGTCTTGACGTTTCTGTTCTCCTCTGACAAAACTAGGTTCCCACACACTTTTGCTAGCATTGCATGATGGCCTCAACAATAGTAGTTTTAAGGCTCTTCCCTTTAGGCTTCACACTAAACCAAATTCACATTTTCCCCTCACACAACTAGAGAGCTACAAATATGAATAGCTTGCTGTTTACTCCAAACTTAATTAGTACTAGCACACCAACACTAACACTAGCTTGTGCTTGGGAAAAAGGGAGGTTTATATAGGATGAATGGATGGGAGATGGATCCTCTTCTCATGGGAGAAGGTCTTATCTCTTAAGGTAGTTTCATAATTATAGGGGAAAGGAGCCCAAACTGACATCCTCGACCCCATCTAGCCAAACCATTTACCAGACTTCTGTTATGAAGCTTCTAGAGCTGGAAGCTTCGGCTCCTTATTTAAAAAACTTTCCATGAGAGGGCTGGCGCAACTGGAACAAAGCTCAGTCACTCCGGTTGATGCTAGGGACCATGTTAATCCCTGCATATCTGCACGAGGAGGACAAAGGCCATTAGCGTCGGTCTTGTAAATTGGGAAAAACATAGGATTTTGGGGAAATGGTGCAAAAGGGAATTGTTTTGCTCATGAAGAGGGACACAATGGGAGTTTCTTCATGAAGGGTAAGCATATAGGGTTCACTGTAGAGGTCCTCTAGGATCAAGGAATGGGGAGTATAGGAACAATGAAAAAATGGTGTGTAACAGATGCCCCCTAAAGCATAAAGGTTGAATCAGAGTGAGGGATGAAATGCTTTATGAATCAGTGCGGGGAAACATAGTCTGCCATAGGAAAACCAACAAGCAAGTACAAATACATATGCATAACTAAGAAATATATCAAATGATACATGAATCATTGTATGGACACAACCATCTAGAGAATGATAATGTGAATGGATCCAGGCATCGGTGCAACCATATGTCAAAGGGGATCATAATGAAACCAAGGTATGTTCATAGCCATCCAATAATGAGAAGGATACCAGATGGTAACTCATGGTATGGTTGCAGCCATCCATCTAAAAGAGACATGTATATCAACATAACCATGCCACATCACTTCACAACCTGGACTTTTGTGATCTGAGCCCAGGGTCTTGCGCTCCAACATGACCCGATCAAAGTACAAATTATAACATGTGAATAGACGTGTTGACGTCGAACATGCTAGAAAGTCACTTGATTACCAGTCCATGATGTAAACTCTTAAGAAGTGTGAGAGAAACCACCAATAATGACAATGGTCCTCAAAGTACTATCAGCACAATCCATGGAATGTAAATAAATGATCTGAAGTCGAACACTCGTGAAATCACTTGATCGAAAGCCAATGATGTGAACTTGTTGGCGAGTGCGAAGAACTTGCCATTAGGGCATGCAAGCTCTAAGGTAATGGAAGGGAGTCTCTTGGTAAACTTCCTAGATAATGAGTTGAAGTCGACGGAAAGCGACTGTGTCGAAGGAGGGCCATAATGTATCCCACATCATCGATGTGAGACAAAAGGATGTAAAATGATTTTGGATGATACAGAGAATCAAAGGAAATGTAACTGTAGAAGGACATCTCTTTAACATATTAGTGACACGACTGGAAGTTTGGCAGATTTTGGATCCATAAGATCGGTAGTCATGATGATGTGGCAGAGATAAAATGGAAGGAAAAAATGAACGGCCCAACCCAGGAAGGTCAACAATACAAAGGAGGATATCCCAACCCGACACGAAGCAGAAAGTGTCATGTTCAAGAGTGAGCTGCCGACACAACTGATTAGATTTCCAAATTTTCCCCCACCATTTTTGGCAGGTACCCCAATTATTTTTTAATCGCAAGCTTGAAAGGGATAGCATATGCTTGCACTGTAAGTTCATCCTCCGGATGAATCCGACCTAGTGAGTTTAATGAGCCCTAGGAAGGAGAAGCTCATGTTCGTCGTGACGACGAATCCAATGTCATTTAATACTTTAACGAGTCCGACAAAGGTGTAACTTGGTATATTTTTCATGTTTATAGAGTTTGAAAAAGACACGGAAAATAAAACTCCACATGGTCCCTTTTCGTATGTTTGTGTCTCTTGAGCCCGAAAAGGTAGAAAATGATACTTTAGAGACCTGCTTGACCATTTCAGTCAAGGAGTACCTTTTTCATAAATAGTGCATCCCAGCCCGAAAAAGAGGTAAACTTATATTGGGTGCACGACGTTTCTCATCTGTTAATGAGTTCGAAACGACAAGGGCTCGGCTATCTTTTGTCTTTTAAAGGGTCGGAAAAGAGCTTGAAAGTGGACCCCCCATTTATTCTCTTTTATGAGTCAAAAGGGAAAAATACTCGGAAATATTTTCATATGAGTTTTACGAGTCGAGAAAAGAGATGAAACGTGACTTGGCATCATCGTCGAACATCCATCACCTGTCGTTGCACAAAAAGGTAAAATGAATTATCCAATTCTCGAGGCAAAATAGGTTAAAATTATTACCAAAACCTAATATTTTCATGAAAAACTGAATAAAAACGAGGATAAGTAAATATTTTTTACCATTTACCACTTTAATTGGTTGTGAAAGAATTTTTACTCACTTTTGCCCTAATTGTTCCAGAGCATATTGCTGGAGATCCCAGAGGTCATTCGCTGAGCCACCAGTTACAGGTAAGAACCAAGGCCCTGAGCTTCATTTTAATGCATTTTATTCTTGTTTTTAACCAATTTTAGGTTTTTTAAGGGAGGATTTATCAAAAGTTTTTTGCACCGGTTGAGGGTAATTAACACGACGTATCATACTGTCAGCACAACTATTTTTAAAACAGGTGCGCTAGTGCTGCAAATAGGGAAAAAACCTATTTTCTCTTCAAACCACCGTTGAAACTCAAAATTATGGGAAAAAAATGATTGTTGACTCAAATTTGTGGCTTTTGCAGGAAAGAATCACTGAAAATGGTAGATTGGAAAGAACGGGAGCACAAGGATGTGGAAACCCAGGCACTGAATGATCCAAGTTGCTTGGAAGCTTTGAGCTCCTGTGGGCTCCTCAGGTTCTTTCTCACGCTAGGGATGCAGGCCCAACCTGAGTTGCTTCGGGACCTGATTAGTCTTTGGGACATAAATTGAGAAATATTCGTCATTGTTGACCAGGAGCTGGAGTTAGAAACTTCAGACATATATTTCATCATAGGACTGTCCTAAAGAGGGGAACCAATCAACTTATATGGGCCATGACCGATTGGGGAAAGCATATCCATGTTGCTCGCCGAACATTGCCCTGAAGCCCTCAAATCCAAGAGTGGCAAGATTGAGATTTCCACTGTTCAGGATCTGACACTGAGAGTGCTACTGTTGACTATCAACAAAGTGGTGGGGTCCCAGGCAGTGCATGAGACTAACAAGTCGAAGTTCCTGTATGCTATTGACTACAAAACACCGACGATCTTCAACTGGGTAGAGGCCATGAAGATCAACATAAAATGCCAGCTGACCAAAGATAAGGCGGGGAATTTGAAGTAATTTTGCTTCGGATCCATACTAGTGACCTTTTTCTTGGAATGGGTGCCACTGCTGTAGTACCAGTTGACTAAGGTAGATCCTCCTATGCCACGTAACCCGTGGATGGCCTATTGGAGTCGTTTGATGCCCAGGATCACTGGGGGCTAGCAAATTTCGTACAAACCTCAATTCTTTTCATGGTTATGATGACAGAAGATTGTCATGGAGGACTAGCCATATAGTGGCGCCGACTTTCATGGGGATCCGGACATGCTGCTACCAGATGAAGAGGATTTTGACGATGAAGGTAAAAAATCAATTTTTTAATTTTGTGATTTTTTAAATTGTTTTTGGTATATGTGTGTTTATAACATTTCACTTTGTTAATGTAGACGTTGGACCAGAACCCCCTGCTGGGATGTCCCCAATAGCCAGGCGTGTCACCCGCTCAATTGATGCCATCGCTCCTTATCAGGATGGGAGTGACAACGAGGAGGAGATAGCGAGGAACCATGAGGGGTTGACTCATGGTATCCCAGAGTATGCTCAGGTGGGAGACATTCCTCGTCAGTACTAGAGACACACAGTGGGAGTATAGGATTGGATCTGCCGATTTCTGGCTTGTGTTGCATGAGATTTGTCATGCTACCATGATCACCATGTTGATTAGTTCCTAGGTCTAGCACTTACATTTTTTGAGGCCAACATGCCATGGATATATGAGGCCTACAGGCCGCCGATGTTATTTTGGAAACACATATTATTTTTTGGGGTTTTGATGTATCAAACATTATCACCATATATATATATGTTGTATTTCCTTGCTTACTATGGTACAAATGGTTTGTTTTATCTTTTCACATGTTTCATAAATGTCTATCCAACACATAATTAGCTAATGCATCTCTCAATGTATTCATGCGTCTAGGAATATGATGATATGTAATGTAATCAAAATGTCTTTCCAGTAGACAAATGCGGAGATGCATTCTCAATATCTTAGGGTTTCTGACAGAATATTTCCCGTTGAGTTGAAGGACGACAAGCTTTGAATCCAGGTTGACAACCAACTCTCGAATGTCAAGAGCAATGGCTTCTGAAAACAGTTCGATGACCGCACCATATTCAAGAATGTTGTTAGCTGTATGACCTAAACAGATACCTTGAAGGTCAATCAACTCACTGTTAGGGTTATAAATAGCCCATGCTGCAGATGATAGGTTCCAGGTACTATGATAAGCACCATCAACAAAATTGATGTGAGGAGTTTCAGACATCTGCAAAGCAAGGAAGACATAGTAAATAGAAAAGCTGTTTGAAAACTAACACACCAAACCACACTGCAAAAATTATGACACATTAATGTACACAAGTAACCATGCAAGATGACCTAAGCATAGTACTTTTTGAGGTAAATCCCATTCCGAGGCTTATGCAGAGGATTTCCTTCATAATCAATAAGCTCATAGGCCCCTTTTTGAAAAACACACTTCATAATGTAGGGCCCATGCCACATGGGTTCGAACTTGCCCGCGCCTAGCTTATCATTAGCTTGGTCGTATAGTAAGACCAAATCACCCTCTAAGAAGGTGCGAGGGGAAACTGATTGATCGAAATGGGACTTGAACCATTTCTTTTATGCTTCGATAACCAACAAAGTGAGACGACGAGTCTCATCCAGTCATTCTAAATATAAGAGGTGTTCTTCCTGAGGTGATGTTTTGGGGAGAAGTTCAATAGCTAGCTTGAGTGAAGGAATCTCGCATTCTATCAGCAATGTTGCTTTCAGACCATAGACTAGCTACAATGGTGTGAAACCAGTTGTGTCTTTGGTCGAGGTTCGGTAAGCCCACAAAGATGAAAAGAGCATGAGATGCCAATTTGACTTGTGCATCCTAATAGTACGTTGAAGCATTGTAACCAAAACCTTGTTCATGGCTTCAACTTGTCCATTGACCTGAGGGTAATATGGGGTTGAGCCATTGTGGTACAAGTCCAACACGGATGTCATCTCAGCCATCATGTAATCTCTGAAATGGGAGCCATGGTCTGTGACAATGGCTTGAGGTATGCCGAACCTGGAAATAACATGATTGAAAAGGAATTGAGCTACCGTTTTACCATCTGTAGAGTATGTAGGAATCGCTTCGACCCATTTGGTGAAATAATCTACAACAACGATAATCTAGCCATGCCCCTCGGTTGAATGAGGGTTACATTTCATATAATCGATGCCCCATTTGGCAAAAGGACCAACGATAATGATAGGGTGTAGGTGAGTGGGTGGGGCGCTTATATTGCATTGGTAAATTTGGCATTCATGGCACTTGTGAATAGCAAGGATGAAGTCCTTGAAAATGGACGGCTAGAAATAACCAGCGAGAAGGATTTTTTGAGTGGTAGCATAGCCAGACATATGACCACCACATGCCTCGGAGTGGTAGTCATTGAGAAATCTTTCAGCCTCCTCGAGCGTAAGGCATCGACGAAGAATTGAATCGACATCGACATGGTATAGAGTATTGCCGATAATACGGTAGGGTTGGGAGTGATGCCGAATCCTTCGGCGATCATCCTTAGTCAAGGAGAACCAGAATGTGGACGTTTGGAGATACACGATGATATCACCATACCACGGATCAAGGGTGCTAATCAGGAAGAGAGTCTTGTCCGGGAGCTATTCATCTGCACCAATAGGGAGAGACTTAGAAGGAAGGGAACAAATCAATTCGGCAAAAATGAGTGACTTCTTAGATTTGGCGGTAGTAAATACCAAATCAAATTCTTGCAGGATGAAAATCCATTTAGAATACTTGCCCCCCAGCAACTGATGAGTTAGGATGTAGGTCATGGGGTTGCATTCAGAAATCATCATAGTCGTGCGTAAGAGGATGTAGTGTCGAAAGCGTAAATAGCTTAGACGACAACCAAAGCCAACTTCTCGACATGGGAATAACACGTTTCAGTGTCGAGGAGATTACGACTAAGGTAGTAGATAACATGTTCGTGGCCTTCATCGTTGTATTGGACCAAGACCATAGCAATGGTGCTAGGGCTTGCGGATAGGTAAAGGAAGTAATCTCGATAATAATCCAGGGGATGCAAAAAGGATCATTTACAAGGACAACCTTGAGATCATCAAAATATTTTTAGGCAATCTCATCCCGTACAAAGGGTGTTCCTTGTTTTAGCAGCCGGGTAAATCCTGTAGCTAGCCCAGCATAATTGGGTATAAAATGATAGAGAAACTTTTCCTTTCCTTGCAGGCTTTGAAGTTGGTGCAATGAAGATGGAGGTGGTAAATTTACAATGGCCTCGACTTTGAGCGGATCAAGGCGAATAGCATCCTTGGAAACGATAAAGCTAAGGAGTCGTCCAGATTCTATGTAGAAAACACATTTATGCGGGTTTAACCGAATGTAGTGTCTACAACGTAGAAAAATTTACCGATGATGGTTAGGGTGATCTTGGCACTTACGAGAATGAGCAGGAAGGTCATCCAAGTAAGGCTAGGCAATGTTGCGAATATCATGAAACACATAAGACATTGCCCGATGAAATGTAGCCCCAACATTTTTGAGGCTAAAAGGGAGAGTTTTGTATGCGAACGTACCCCATGGATAGATAAAATCTATCTTTTCTTGATCGGACAGTGCAATGTTAATCTAGTTGTATCCAGAAAAACCATCCATAAAGGAAAAATTCTCACTCCCAGCACATTCATCAATGATCTAATTAATGAAGGGAGTAGGATAGTTATCTTTAGGACATTCACGATTGAGATCACGATAATCAACGCAAAAGCGGATCATGCCTTATTTTTTTCGTCATCAGGACAATATTCGACACCCAATCTGTAAGAGGGATGGGATAGATGAATCCAACTCTGAGAAGTTTTTCAAATTCACCCTTGATAGTGACAGCCTTCCTAGGGTGCACTGGGCGGAGCCGTTGGTGAATAGGCTTCACGTGAGGATAAGTTGGTATTTCGTGCACAACAATGCTAGGATCAATGCCAGACATTTCTTTGTAGGACCATGCAAACACATCACAAAATTCCTGAAACAGATGAGTATAGGTCTTGATCTCATCCAGAGAACAAGATACCCTGATATGGACATGTTCAACGATACCAGGCTTGATAAAAATATCAATCAACATCGTTTGGGTAATATTACCCAAATTTTCTTCCAACCATACTTCATGAGTCATGATCAGTGGTAGAAGTGGGAGGGAAGGAAATGAAGAAGAGAACTCTTCGAAAGTGGTAGACGTGACTGCCAGGCGAGGCAGGAACGGGGAACGATGATGAGTATTGGTCCAAGGTGGTTCCTCAAGAGACATGACTTTCATGATACCTTCATCAACAAGGAAGGTCTTGGCTAAGGGATCAGGCTATTCCAAAGTGCCAAGCCACGGGGATTGAGAATATGTATCGAGAGAGGTCTTCGAAACTAAAGAATCCTAGGATGCGGAACTCGAAGCCGAAACAATTTCCACGTAATTGATTTCGGTAAGGACTAAGCAGCATAACCTCGCCCCAGGTATCAATAAGATCTGGTGAAGGTATGACCCAAGGATCAGATTTTACTGAGACCATGTTGATAAAGGCAACATGAAGAGGTGGGAGGGAAAAAATTCCCATTAAGGTAGAATCTTTAAACAGCCCTGCCCCCACACTCTCATAGGGAGCACCAGTGTTCTTGACGTATGAAACATTGCCACCTAAGGAGGAAGGGGAAAAGAAAGACAGCTGGTCGACAGTGAAAATCTTCCCTTGATGGGGAAAATGAATCATGCGAAATAGGGAGGAGGCCATAGCATGCACAACATGGGTCTAGCTTCAGCTAAGTAGAAGATTGTAATTGACATTGGCGTCAACAATCTCTACCTTGACTTGTACTGTCTTGCCCTCCAGAGTAATGGCAAGGTTAGGTAAGACACCGAAGGGTCATGAATTGTGCCCATTGAAAGCTTCCAAAGTGTTCGGGGATTGGTTCAATGCAGGAGAACTAATAGCCTTCTAGCACGCGATTGACATGATGCAGGTGGAAGCACCTTCATCGATGACAGTCTTGTGGATGGTCTTCTCATTGATGATTACTTGAATGAGAAAGGTAATCTGATGAGGGAGACGCAGAATGCGGTTCTCTAGATCAAAGCATATCAAATTGGAATCAGTGGGATCGATTTCCCCGATAGCTAACAGTAAAGATTTCTGCTGTAATGGGCAACTTTGGAGTACCTCGAGAGTCGACATAGTTGACGACACCTGAGCCAAATCTTCAACAATACTATAGTGCTGAGCGGCTCGGGCGTTGGGATTGTATGAGGATTTCTGTAGCACACCTCGAGAGGGTGGCCATATAGTGGAATCAGGGTTAGGGCTCTCGATATGAAGAGGGCCAGAACTCAGGGTAGAAGAAGATAGGGTGGCTTCTTTCTCTTTCCCAGCTGTCGGAGCAGGAGTTTGGTAATATTTTGATCTAGTAGCCACATTAATAGGTGTACTCATCATGAACACTTGAGACCCTGAGGAAGCAGATGATTGAGGTTGATCTACAATTTTCATCTGCTGAGACGGAAATGGCTCTTTGAGGACAACGGGGGTCCCTTTGAGCAAATGAATAACTTTGGAATGTCGAGGAAAATCCTTGGTATAGTGATCCTCCTCGCAAATGAGGCATGGATACTTAGTTTTCTGTTGTGAAGATTCACCAGCAAATGATTTG
Organism: Pinus tabuliformis; assembly: GCA_031772625.1. Lineage (NCBI taxonomy): Eukaryota > Viridiplantae > Streptophyta > Pinopsida > Pinales > Pinaceae > Pinus > Pinus tabuliformis. The sequence goes on along the minus strand of CM062806.1, from coordinate 893,582,994 downwards.
GGAGGACCCTGTTTTGGGGCATTAGCTTTACCCTTGCCTTTGCCTTTCTTCTTACCTTTCGAGGATTTGTCTGCTCCAGTAGACTAGAAAGCATGGACCTCTGAGGTTTTACCAGGGCCAAGTAGAATTTGGGAAGAACTATTGGGAACAAAATTCGAGACCAACTTATGTTTCGAAGAAGATTTAGTAGGGGTCTGGGATACTGAACCAATAACTCCACCGATAGGAGGTGCAGCCTACGACTTTGATGCCATGGGATCGGACGATGGCTGCGGAGCATCAAGTAATAACTTACACAAAGTGCTAGACTGAGAGTAAACTAGATCTAAGTACTGAGCATAAGTAATGGCTTGTTCTTCAGTAATGCATCCACCCATAGCTTTATCACAAGCAATTGGGGCCACGAATGATTTAGTGAACCACTCGATGAGCAACTGATCAAGAATATCGAATTTGATCAGACGAAATCTACACCTCCATTCATGGATGTGATCGGAGATGTGAGTTGCAGTATCTTGCTTAAGCAATGTAAGAAAATAGGTGCCAGTTTCAAAGCGAACCAACAGCTGGAAATGCGTGAGTAAAGCCATGGCTAAAGAGTTAAAGTCATGGTAAGTACTTTGAGGAAGATCGATGTACCACTTGGCTGCAACACCTGTGAGGGTCCGTTGGAAAAGACGGAGATGAATGGAATCGTCAACGTAAGAGTTCGAAGAGCATCAGAGATTATATGTCATCACGTGGGATTGAGGATATTCTTTTGATTTCCCATCGAACTTTGGACAATTGCTTATATATCTTGGACAACATTGAAGGCCAATATGGTGAATGAAGAATTGGATCATTCGTAAGGTGGGACACACCACGCAACTCTAGTGTGGCCAAGAATGGTAGTTGAGTATTAAAAGGCATAGGAGGTCGGTAAGCGGGTCCGAACAGAGGAGCCCATCCCTATTGGTAAGGATTTTGGCCCCACAGTGGGGGATTTTGGCCATATGGCATTTGATGCTACCCCCATTATGGGTTACCTTGGCCATAGAGAGAATTATGACCTTGAATACCTTGGAACTGTCCAGTCATAGGTCGTTGATAAGCAACGTACGAGTTAAAACGCTGTTGAGCCTGTTGACCTTGGACATATGGATATTGTACCTGTTGTCCCTAAATATATGGGTGGTGAACCTGTTGTCCCTGAACAAGAGGATTTTGGACCTGATGTCATTGGGAATAAGGATTATATGCTTGTTTCCCTTGGACATAGGGATTATGTACCTGTTGCCCTTGACCAAAAGGATTCTGTATCTATTGACCTAGGACATTAGGGTTTTGTACCTGCTGCCCTTGGCCAGAAGGATTCCGGACCTGTTGACCTAGGACATTAGGATTTTGGGCCTGCCGCTGCAGGACTTGACCCTGGCCTTTCCCTTGCAAGGGTTAACCCTGCTGACATGTATATAAGGGTTGCTGCTGCCTGGGTTGGTTTTTCTACTGTAAGGGTTGGCCTTGCAGCTGCAAAATTTATCCCCAGGGCTACAGAGGTTGGCCCTATGAGGACATGGGCTGGGAGGTTTGTGGAGCATAGTGCATCTGCTACTGCAACTGTTGCAAGGGTTGCCCTTGCGGTTGTTGTAGTTGACCTTGCTGCGGGATCATTTGTCCTTACTATTGCATGGATAGCCCTTGCTGCAACAAAGGTTGCCCTTATAGTAACAAAGGTTTCCCTTGTTGTTGTAGAGGCTATCCTTGTTGTTGCAAGGGTACTTGAATAGTGCTCGGAAAATTCCCGAACTGAATCTGGCCATAGCCACCCTGGAAAGTGGATGAGCTAGGCTAAATGTACTGCCCAGACTGAAGGGTGTAAGGTTGATTAACCATTCCTTGAGAACCATATGGAATGTAATGAGTTTAGTATTGGACTTGAGCCTTATAGGGCTGTTGATACTGGACATTTCTCGACCTAGATGGACCAACGCGATTTTGAACCTATTGGTACTAGACATTGCTTGATCTAGTAGGATTAGCAGGGTTGTGAATAACGCCAGAAGAAGGCTAGTTCATACCAAGCATGTGAGCTTGTGAGCCACTCACATTGGTGGCACCTAACACCATAGAAACATTCAGGTTTTCCCCCTAGGCGGTGGCACAACTTGGACACTGACCAGAGGGATGGAGGAACTGACAGAGACATTCCTCAAGATCACGAGTTCAATTGGACAGGTGACTGGGACTGACGATACAAGAGGGTTCGGAACAGAGGGTTGCACTGAGATTGAGGTAACAACCTGTTGGGAGGTTGACTTCGCAATGAACGGACCTGAAGCAGGCATGGCACCTAACGACCAAATAGGGTTATCATAAAGTGATGAGGCACTAGGTGTACTTGAAACCAATTGTGCCAAAGACACATAATTAGGTGGCACACTAGCAGGAATGCTCCCTATATAGGGGAAACCTTCAGGAGGAAAAGGATGTTCTTCCTCCTCGACAGTGTGTGGAGTAGAAACTTCTGACTCATTTGGAGAGGTGACTGGAGCATCGCCTTCGGGTTCCATATCTGGGAACAAACAACAACAAACGACCGAAGAAGTACGAGGGGATAATTCCAAAGGAACACCCGATTGATCGTACAGACTGTAAGGATGCTGTGGTGATATCACAATAGGGTCAAACAAAGGATTCAGATGATAGATAACCAGTCCAAGCTAACCGTCAGTGGTCGACGAACTCTTAGGAGTCTGAACGAGATTGTCTGGAGATTCTGGACCAAGATCAGTAGATGACCCAGTATCTAAAGTAGGCAGAGGATGAGATGAAAAAGGTTGAATTCTCAGAAAAATTTCGAGTTCAACACCTTGGTCCTCGAGTGACTCTGGTAACTCAAGAAATGACTCCTCAAGCAATCTCTCAGATGGAGGAGAGGAAGAGGAACTAGGTGAACCAGATGGTTCAACCATGATGACCTTGCCTTAGTTAACATAAAAGGGAGAGATAAACTTCAAGGCTTTTAACATGTTCTTTAAGGGAAACTCACGATTCGGTCTAGAAAATACTAACAGGATGTTATCAGATCGTGGGAAATCAATTATTAAGACGCATAAATAGACTAGTGCTCTTTTACTTTTCAAGAGTCGAGAAAGAAACAAAGATGAATCTATCGCTTTCAATTAGAAACGAGCTCGAAAGGACAAGTGCTCGGATGATCTTTTAAGTTTAATGAGTCAAAAAGATCAAATGACTACTTTGGATGATCTAGATAAAATATGATTACCAGGCAATCGTGAAATGCAGAATACCTCCTGGCGAACAGAGAAGTACGAGAAGGCAATCTCCCCAAATGTTGTGTTCGGTGTATCACGTTTGCAATGCGGCCAACTCAACTTCCTAAGGATAAAAGACTGTAGCCTAGAGGGGTCTCCCATTATATACTTGATGGTATGGGGAGCACAAATTCGTACTAGCGCTGTCTAATGCCGAAGCTAATGACAACTGCTAGGTTTAAAGACACTAGAACACGTCTCTAGCCTAGACCTTCTAGATATGATTGTTAGATTTCAAATGCACCTTAGGTTAATTGAGTTCATTTTAAAGTTTATCTTGAGTTATGTCTCAGTTTTCAGGCCTTAGCGATGTGACTCAAAAAACCTTAAATGCAACTAAATGAGACAAGACCCTTTCAATTCAATGAATTGCCTACACTAGAGAGGGTAGAAAATACACAATCAAATGCAAACAACCAAGCAACTGAAAGCAAAATTATCTTTCACTACTTCACTTTTCGAAAAAATAAACTAATGAAAAATGCATTCCAATTCCTAATTTCCTGACAAGTACATTTCTAACAGTCCTTTCAAAAGAAAAAGAGTTCTTTTTTTTTTTCAAATTCTAATGCAATCCTAGTCTTTAATGATGTTGACTATTGTAGCATAATAAAGCAACAAACTAGAATTTCATACTTTTTCATGAAATGATGAAATGAACTTTTGCATGAAACTCTTCAATGAAAAAATTTAGAGACAATTAGCTCTTCAAGCGAATGAAAACATGAAAAAAGAAACTTGTTCAAACTAATAAAGCACCGATTTTACCAAAAATAAGACAAGAAATGTAATCCATGCTGGAAAAGAAAACGTTTAAACAAGCAAACGAAAACTTCTCAAACTTGTGTAATGGAGGTCAAAGCCGTAAAAGGACTGTAAACGAAATGCAAGGAGTAAGTACATCAACAACTCGACTCACTGAGTTGACAATCAGCTAAATGTGTGACAATCTAGATGCCCTAGTGTCACTAACCATCCAATGACCCAAGAAATCAAGAAAGAAGATGCTAAACCAACAAGCAAACAAAACCAAATGAAAAGCAACTTTCTAGTTAGGGAGAAAATGGTCTAAAAGGCTTACGGGGTCGAAATCATGAGAGAAAAACACACTAGCCAAGATTGGGGACAAACCCTAATCTTCACTTACAAGCATCAACGCGACTGCCGAATTGACAACAAGCGCCAAAGGTAGGTCGATGTGACTGTTTCTCAGCATATCGCGCTGATTGGTGAGACTGTCAGTGTATTAAATGCACTGAGCGAGGGAGCCAAGAATAAAATATTAAAAAAAAACAGGGACCAAATCTGCTACTACAAATTTCAAACTCAAACCAGTAAGCAACATAAAAGAAACAGAACCAAAGGGAAAAAGTGGAACTAGAAAAGTTCACACGAAATCATGAAATCTCAAACAAGACAAATAGAAGGATTGGTTCCACCGTATGGTCACCAATTTGTGGTCAAGTAAAATTATGAGTGCGGCCACAAACAATTCCTCTAGCCCTATAATGGTCTAGCCACAACTGATACATTCTATGGAAGATTTCCTTAGGTTAGAACCAATTAAGAGGGCCTACCTCTTAGTATGCTTATCCTGTTTGATGATGTCCTTTCTTGCTCACTCCAGCTATCTCTTGCTTCCTTCTTCAAACACCTGAAACAAGTAAACAACAGTAAACAACAGTAAACAACAATTGTGATAATAGACAAATTGTAATTCAACCTACTTAACGAGTCAAGAAACATTAAGCCATGAAAATGTAAGATGACACATTATGTAGGAAATCAATCGATAGTTTCATATATATTGAATCAAGAAGAGATTACATCTAATGTCTTGACACTGTCATTCTCCTCCGACAAAACCAGGTTCCCACACACTTCTGCTAGCATTCCATGTTGAACTCAACAATAGTAGTTTTAAGGCTCTTCCCTTTAGGCTACACACTAAACCAAATTCACACTTCTCCCTCACACAACTAGAGAGCTACAACTATGAATAGTTTGTTGTTTACTCCAAACTTAATTAGCACTAGCACACCAACACTAGCACTAGCTTGTGCTTGGGAAAAAGGGAGGTTTATATATGATGAATGGATGGGAGATGGATCCTCTTCTCATGGGAGAAGGTCTTATCTCTTGAGGTAGTTCCATCATTATAGGGTAAAGGAGCCCAAACTAACATCCTCGACCCCATTCAACCAAACCATTTACTAGACTTCCGTTACGAAGCTTCGGCTCCTTATTTAAAAAACTTTCCATAAGAGGGCTGGCATTACTAGAACAAAGCTCAGTCGCTCTGGTCAGTGCTAGGGATAGTCTTAATCCCTGCATATCAGCGCAAGGAGGACAAAGGCCATTAGCGCCAGTCTTGTAAACTAGGAAAAACAAAAGATTTTGGGGAAATGGTGAAAAAGGGAATTGTTCTGCTCATGAAGAGGGACATAATGGGAGTTTTCTCATGAAAGGTAGGCATATAGGGTTCACTGTAGAGGTCCTCCAGGATCAAGGAATGGGGAGTATAGGGACAATGACAAAATTCTGTGTAATAGTCATCTCCATCAACAAATATGAAAGTGTCGACCCTCTAGATTTATGAAAAAGTTGGATGAAATTCCTAAGTTCTCTATGCACGCTTTGTCTTCTACTAGCTTGGTGCTATGATTTGTTGAAAATGGTTTTATTGGACAACTCACAAGAATTTGGCCATCCTCGAGATCTCTTTCCATTTTGGTAGACAAAAACTAGAAACACTTCATCAAAGGCTAGCTTTCCAACTCATTTGTGGAAGGGGGTTCTTCGCTTCATGTTTGAAGAAGAGGAAGATAGGGATTTGATCTTCCATAGACGCACCTAAATTTTAGGATCTTGTGGAACATATCTCAACAATTGGATTTTAGAATTCAACCTCGAAAAACAACATCCTATCCATTGTTCCTATCTAGGCGCGTCTGCCTCATTTGCCTTTGCATTGTTGGAATGATAAAACGGTTTGAAATATTGGAAACTCCCTTGGGGAATACATTGATTGAGCTGAGCATCAAGATGGTTTGCAAGCTTATGCTCGTATTTGTGTTGAATTCAATTTAGAGAATGTGCTGTGAGAAGCAATTTAGTTAAATCTTGATACTTGGTTGTATTTGCAACTAGTTAATTATGAGCAACTCGCTTTCAAATGCAAAGTTTGCCATGAATATGGACACTTAGCTAAAAATTTCCCCAAATTAGGTCTTGAGTATCCTTCATTGGAAGATAATGATCAATGGAAGCAACCTAAAAAGAAGTGTGGTACTACAAAGTAGGGAGCTCCACCTTAGGTGGAGAAGCCTTACTAGATTTTCTCTCATCCATCCACTTCTGGTGCTAGACACCCTCTATAGTCCCCCCTATTCAATTTGGGAAAGGAAAAGATGGAAATGACCCTATCCTTGGAAATAATAGGTATGGAGCATTATTTCACTCAGATGTTGCCATACCTTAAGAAAATCTAGAAGGCCCCAAGGCACAAAATGATAGATTTGCAGGTGCTCCACCTACAGAAGAGAATCTATAATTATTCCCCTCCCTCGAAAGCATGGATTTAGATCATGACGAGGAAATGGATGACTCTCCAAGGAAGGCCCAACATGGACCAAAAATCCCCATCATCACAAAAGAAGTTGGAAATGAGGAAATCTCTGTGGAGGAATATGAGCAAGACATCGTGCAACGAAAGCTAACCTTGAAATTAGGTCGCGAAACAAAAAGACATATGCGTGAAATGATTGCAGACAAGGAGAAAGACCTAATTCTCAATCCAATCTTGAAAGTTCATTTAGAAAGGACAAAATAACCACAAGTAATTATGCGGGACTTGTTACTGCTCAAACTAGCAAGGGACCTAAAGGGGATCCCTTAAGGGCAAATGGTAGGCCAAGGGCAATGGTGGAGACTTAGCACACTGTCACCTTAGCTAAGGCTCCCTTCTGTTTATGAACTTTCACCGATGGGAGGAGACCCGATATATATGGAGTCACTAATGAATGATAAGTCAATGGATATGAGTGACCCAAACAAACCATTTCCGAGAAAATCTTGAAGGATGGAGCTTGCTTGCTTTCTAAGCAATGTATTATGTATTCTAGGGAAAGGATGAGAGGATTTTAAGGATTATATTTATGGGATAAGTCTTGTGAATGAGTTCCCCAATCCCTAAAACACTTGTTAGAATTGGTATCTCAGATGATCCTTGAAGAACATTCTTTCAAAGGAATGGGATCACACGGGGCCAAGTGGACTGAGTCTAGTGTATGAGGAAGGAATGTAGCAACCATTGATATTATTACCCTAGACAAGGTGGGGGAAAGGATCAAATAAATTATTTTCACTCAAAGATGCTATTTTGACCCTATGAGGTACTAGCCTTGGGGATGGTAGGGAAAGTTTTGGTCTTGGAGCTAGGGCTTGGTTTTTCTCCCAACTCCATCGTCGAAATGTCTTCAAAATTGGAGAAGAGCTAGAGGAAAGTCTAGCGTAGGAGACCCTAGGTGATCAAACTTTTTTGATGGCTAGCTTGTTCGGAAATTGATGCCCTAGGTACCCCAATGTGGCTAGATTTGGGAGGAGATGAAATAATATGGTTTTAAATGACCACCCTTGTTATATCAGTGCCTTAATATTTGGGAGAATGGAGTTTATGTTCAGTATGAGTATGATTTCTTGGTTCCCACTCAAGGAGGCTTCAAGATCACTTTGTTTGCCTTCTAAGTTAAGAAGAAGCAACCTTATAGCTTTTATACTTCTATGTGTAAGAGGAATGGCTTATCAAGGTCAAGTTTTACCCTAGGATATTTTTCTTACATTACATGGCCCATACATTGAAGGAACATTATAATAGAGACAAATTCAACAATATTAAGTAGTAAATGCATGCAACAATTAGCCCTAGAACAATGAAAATCCCAATCCAACATATATGACAAAAGTAAACAAGAATAAAATCAAAAGTGCATACTGACATGTAATAGAGTATATCCAATCATTCACAATTGACAATAAAGAAGGTCCAAGAGAAGATAGTCCAATATCGTCACATCAAAACTCATCCATAAAGCTCCAATTCATCCTTAGAAAAAGTGCAAAAATCTCAAGAGAGATAAAGATCCAATCCAAAGTGATGATGAGAAAATGAGCTCATCTCACTTGTATTTATACACAACTCAGGAATTTGAATTAGCCTCCTTCGCCTACATAAGCCCCAAAAGTAAAATAATGTTCTAATAATTTAACTTTTGGTGACAAGCCCACCAAACTAACTCATAAATGAAAAAGTAAGCCTCTCAAGAGGTCAAAGAATAATCTATCACGTCGTTGGGCCCTCTAAGAGGCCTAATGAGGTCCATGGGTGCCATAATGATGAATATGACCCCCAAAAGCAGTGGACAAGGGGTTGGTCCCTTGTAATAACTTGTGGTGCTCCAAATGACATTTGGGGGAACAAAGTGTCCTCATGGGTATCCAAACAAATCGAAGATGCTATAGATCACCTGCAAGGGCTAGGATGATGGTGTAGGTGATGCCACATCATCGTGGAAGTCTTGGATCATCTACTAAGTGTATGGTTTAGATTTGGGGCTGACTGGGCATGATGGATCAGGTGCATCCTCCTGGTCCAATAAATGAATGACGAGCAATCTTTGAATGACTTTGGGGATCCATGGAGTCCAATCTACTGCTGTGGAGGCCGATGGATCTCAACACTCACTGTACATGTGCCAATGTAGCCTTCTGTAGGATTAGGACCCCATATAGGGAGACCAAACCCCAAATGGAAACCATTTGAAATCTTGCATAAGATCCAATGTGTCCCCTAGCCTTATAGTACAACAAGTCATTAGAGAAATCGAGTAATTGAGCTTACCTAATCATGGACCAAAAATGGGGACTAAATAATGGCCTGCCCTTCCATAATGGGCTTCAGGATTTTCTAATGTCTCCTCAAATTCAAATGGGGTTAACCAAGCACCCTATTAGGTGGTTTCTACTTCTAAAGGGGATAATATAGTCAAGGTACATTCGTCAAAAGGTGGTGGCATGTGGTAGATAGGTGAATGAAATAGGGAATGAGAAGGGGCAACCCTGAGTCACATGCTGGGGTACAAGGGTAACTAACAAGAGGGAAGCCCACACTTGGGTTTATAATGTGTAGGAGGGATAAATCGTGGTACATGAGGTGCCCTAGCCTTGATTTTTCCACCCTTCTTTTATGCCTTTTGCCTTTTTATGATTTTATTTGAGTAACTTCTTGGGGCTCAAGGGGTTAGAGCATGATGTATAAGATATATCAATGAATTTCCCCTTTCAAGGTGGGGCGATTGTCCACTAGGGGTTGGGACAATCATGGGTTCCTATATGATGAAGAAGGCTCATAAAACCTATAGGAACCAGGGTGATGGCCATGATGATGGGGTAGAGCTCACGTATTGGCTTTTTCCCATGTGCTAAATGTTTTTATCCCGACCATCTTTGAATTTTGTGGTACTTTTCCTGTTTAAAGTGGCCATATATGATTTTAACTTTATTTTCAGCTGCATCAACCTCTGGGCTTCATTCCAGGCCATGACCCAAGGTGTGGGTAAGGGGAAGGGGCGAGCTAACCCTATGTGGATCTGATGGAGGAATGTGGACCCAGGTAGGAGAAATGACGGATGGGGTAATAATGAATGGAAAGAGGGTAAAAGTAGATAAGGGAGCGGGACCACACAACCAAAATCAGGGTTTCCTGTGAAATACCATCCCTGGAACCAAATGGTTAGTGAAAGAGATCCCATGGGACTAGAATCCAAAGTTAATTCCCAAGAGGGGTCTAGGGGAAAAAAGTACAGAACTAGCTTATTCTTTCTGCCTAATCCCCCCCCATTAATCCATGCCCATAAGTGTCCATGACAAGAAAAATACAATACTCAATTTCCAAATGACAAGGCATACCTTTAGATTCGGGAGGCCCACCTTCAAACATATGATCATGGCAGATGGGCGAGGGACCAAATGGCTGGCTCCGGTGCGGAGAAGATGACACAATGAGTTAGCTTGTGGCTATTGACTAAGGACCATCTTGGAGAAACAAATTTCGCATAGGGATATTACCCACAAAATGGTGGGTAACATGACTAAATCCTCCTAAGAGAGGAATTCATGAGTCACTAGCAAATGATGAAGATAATTTCTTGGAACTGTAGGTTCCTGGGAAGCAAAGGAATGTTGGATTCAATTTAGGGATTAATTAGATTCAAAAAACCCCATGTTCTCTTACTCTAGGAGACAAAATTGAAGTACCACAAGATTCTTCATGAAAGTTCTAATCTTTGGCAAGCTCGCAAAGGGCTTGTATTGAGTTCTCGAGGCACTTTTGAGAGCTTTTGCACTCTCTAGAATTCAAACCTATTCTAGGTGAACACCAATTAGTCTACTCTTCATTGGATTTTGGTAAGTCTAACTCACCTTCCAATTGGAGAATAAGTCAAAGTGATGAATGTTTATATGCCTATTGTAAATCAAGAAATTTTTTATTGTTGGGGGCCTTTATTGGATCCCTAAGACAAGGGATTTGAATCAAAATGCATCATAGCCGAGGATTTTATTACAAAATTGAATCAAAAGGAGAAGAGAAGTATTGTTTTCTCTCCATTCTTGGAACGAATGGAGGATAGTATCTCCTCTCTATATTTTATTGACATTGAACCATTAAAGGGCAAAGTCACATGGTTAAAAAAAAGAGCCAACCTTGGACACATTATTGCAAGGCTATACAAATTTCTTGTGTCTAGATCCTTTCTTGAGAGTTTTTATTCCTTGTGTTCCCATATCCTCCCTTGTGTTGGATTAGATCATCACTCCATTTCCCTTCAACTTGTAGAATCCCATACACTTGGCACCATCCACTTTCGCTTCAATCCATTTGGATTAAGTCCTCTTCCTTCTTTGATCTTGTCTCTCGTTCTTTGATCTTGTGGTTGAGTTAGTGGCTCCCATATATTCATATGGGAACAAAAGCTTAAAGCCACTGATATGGACTTAAAAGAATGGGTCAAGTCTTGTTATCTATCTCTGGATGTAGGAATGAACTATTGCAAGAAGGAACTAGAGGACATTTAGACTAAAATGGAAACAAAATTAGTTAAGAAACGTACTTGAAAGGGAAAGGTGTGTTTACTCGATATCAAAAGGCATTACATGTAGAAGAATAATGGAAATTGAATTTTAGAAGTCTTTGGTTGCAAGTAAGAGATAGGAACACTAATTACTTCCATAGACAAGAAAAATCTAGATTATTTTGAAAGAAATTCAAAGAAATCAAATGAGATGAAGGGGAAGTAATCTCCTTCGCAGAAAAAATTAAAGAAGCCACTTCCAAACATTTTGAAAAATTGAATATGGAATCAAGGATAATAAATAAGGAGGAAACTAAGTAATCATTGGAACACATCCCTACCATCATCATTCCTAAAGACTATTGAATTTTGTAGCTATGGTTGATCTTCAATTTATATTTTAGCCCTTGAAATAGAAGACATGTTCTTCATGTCATTTTATTTGATTATTCATTGAAAATATGAATGTAAGATATTTTCTTCATGTCAGTTTCAAAAGATAATTTCAAATTTTGAATTTTTGGCTCCAAACTTGTTAAGTCGGTTCTCCTTCAAGTCAAGTTGGCTCTAGTGAAGAGACACCCATTTGGACATGTAAAACACTCTATATAAGGCACTCGAGCTCCTCCACAAGGTATAATTTGATCTCACACACAACAAGATATATTATGGCCTTCCAAATGAAGAGGAAGAAGGACGAAGTAGGATGAAGAAGGATGAATTCATCTTTAGCATTTCTCTCTCCTTGACTTTGCATGTGTGACTTCTTGGGCATATTTTGCGTAGCAGGGCTAAAATTTTGGGCAAAATATTTTGGGTAATTGGGGTGAATTTCTAGGAAGATTCTTGGAGGCTGAATTTCAACCTAGGAAGATTAAAGAGGGATGAGGTTTTTGGGAAGAATATTGACTTGAAAAGAGTGCTGGTTGTCTAGGCTTGATCATAGCATTATAGGTTAGTTTGACCATCATATTGACTAGTAGAATGAGGTGTATCTCTTGTTGAACTAAAGAATTTATCTAAGGAAAAGGTTGTTTGGTTTCCCCCAAGTAGGTTTTCCCAGGGTAATTCTTGTGTTCTCTTTGTGCATTGTGATCTCTACTGCCCTTGTACACTTATGGTTGAATTTCTGAAGTGTAATTGCTTAATGAAAAATAGAATGTGCCAAAAGAATATCTACATCATTAGATGTAATTATCAATATTTCATAAATTAATGCTTTATCTATTTCACTTGAAAAAACAACAAAGGAAATGAACGATTATCTTGAATAAAAATAGAGGGGAAGGTCCTTGAGGTGATGAACCAATTGAACCCTCACAAGGCTTGAAGCCATGACAGATTCATTGCACATTTTTACAAACATTGTTGGCTCATTATTAAGTTTAATTTACTTGGAACACTGCAATATGTGCACCACTTTATGTATCTAAGAGGAGTCACCAATTTTACTTTTTTAGTCCTCATCCCAAAAGCGTCAAACCTACCTCCTTAAGATTTAGGCCATTATTGCTTTGCAATGTCTCATACAAAATAATATCTAAACTAATTAGTAATAGATACAAACCATTACTCTCTAAAACTATCTCAGCAAACCAAGGTCGTTTCATGGAAAAATGACAAATTGTGGGCAACATAGTTCTTATCCAAGAAGCAATACATTCTAGCAAATCAGGAGGGGAGACAGGGATGATTATCAAAATGGACATGGCCAATGCATTTGAAAACATTTTCCATTGCTTCCTACTGGATTTTCTCCATGAATTTGGCTTAAGAGATAGCGACATTAGTTGGTTATCAACATGTATTGATAAGCCCTTGATAGCTCCATTGGTTAATGGAAGATCAACAACTTTCTTCATAACAATAAGAGGGTTAAGACAAGGTTACTTGCTATCTCTTTCATTTTCGATTCTAATGGTGGATTCTTTAAATAGGAAACTTCAGCACAAGAGAAGGATAGGGACATTCCAAGGATTAGAATTTGCCCGAGGGGTTAAGAAAATCGATCACTCCCAATTTGCAGATGATACTCTTTTGCTAGAAGAAGCATCCACCATCATTACCCAAAATTTAAGGAAGTTATGGATCTGTGCAACAAAGTATCCAAGGGCTTAATTAAATGCACTAAAATTTGAATCTATGCATGGAATACTAGCATCAAAACGCTCTTAAGCATTGCCAAAATTCTTCAATTTCCTTTCCAAGAAAACTAACATCCCTTTAAATATTTAGGCATTCACCTCTGCTGTCACTCCCCTTCGTCCAATTCTTGGTAGCAAACCTTTTCAAAAATTAAAGCTAATTCATCTAATGGGTTGCACAATTGCTCAATTCGACTAGTCGATTAGTTTCAATCATATCTACCCTATCGACTTATCCAATTTTCCAATTCTCTTCCTTGTTGGATCTTATCGGTGTTTAGCTTGATATAGTCAAAGAACTAAGAAGATTCCCTAGGAAGGAGGTAAGACGAATAATAAATGATGGTCTAAATCCCATGGTGGTCTAAATCATAAATCCTATGGTGGTCTAAGTGTCAAGGACCCTACTTTTGTGAATGTTTCTCTCAGGGAAAACTTCTCTAGAAAATCATCTCTAGGAACTATGATTGGTGGAAAAAATATGCTACAAAAAAATATCTAGTCGGGGGTCATCACTGTTGTTTCGACACCATTCTTCTTGTTTGCAATGAATTGAAAATCTAGAAACTTTTCAATTCTTCCCCCCCTGTTATACAAAATTTATACCTACGGATAAGTATATCTTCCCTAAGTGGGTAGTTACACTTAGAACAACTGAAGTAAATATGTTTAACCTTTTCCTACAATAAATAGATAACATAAAAGAATCTACTTGTGATCCTTCGGTTCCTTTGATCTCCTTTGAGTTTCTCCCGTCGCTCTCGCTCAAACTGTATTCACTTAATTGGTACCTGCCAACATAAACAAAAGACAACAACAATCAAAGCATATGATCTATTTATTGTGAATAAATGGAATCGACAACATTTGAACATACATTCATCATAGGTATAGACAAAAGTATTGGAAAAGGAACAAAAAACTTTATTGATTTATAGAAGGAGAAGTTACACCCAATGTGGTTCGATCTTGTGTCACTCATCCAGCTTAGTCCAAGCCATCATCACACCAATAAAAACATCAATACAACAACATAACATTACTTTGACAATGATTTTAAGTCTCTAAACCAACAATATTTCTCTATGATATCCAAGCTCTTTGGTTTTATGATGGGAGGCCAATTTATAGATGAATACAAGTTGTTTTGTCATTAATATGGAATTGAATGGTTTTCCATAATTGGATGATTAGTTTCCATGTTCAAAGGGATGAGAGGATATAGGATTAGATGATCCAAGGCTATCCTAAGTCGAGCTCATCTTGATAGGATAGGAGCTGGGTTCCTTCTAGAAGGCACTAGAAAGGAGGAATATACTCATGATCCAATGAACATTTCAAGGATTCTCGCCTAGTGCAGGCTTGAGTGGGCTTAGGTGCTTTGCAACGCAACCTTAAATGGGGTTACCTGCTCTGTAGAGCACTTACCGCTTACCAGGGGTACGTTGGTGACCCAAGGAAGCACTTCAACAGGGATTGAAGTCAAGAAACTATCATGGATGAAAGCACTCAATGAGGTGGCATGTAGCAACTGAATTTGATAGACCCTGTTTACACTGATTCGATCATCTGGCATGATGTGCCCAAATAGACCTGTAACAGCTACCCCCTAAAGCATGAAGTAAAAAATTATAATGTTCAGTTATATGATTTATGATGTGATGAGGAGGATCTAAAGCAGGCGATGACGTGCATCAATTACAATACATAATATCATGATATCTTTGATTTTTTCATGAATTGCTGAGGGAAGGCATACCCATGCTCAACATATATTTTCATTACATGTACATAAATCAGATAGTCATCTACATATATAGATCCATGATAAGATGACTATATGTGTAAAGCCATTGTACAGATGATTTAGTACTCTCTTGAAATCGTAGCCTAGATGGATGAAACTAGATCCGGGGTCCTCTATCTCATCCAATCGTTTGCTCAAGTATGAGTCTAACCATGTGAAAATGTGATCTGAAGTTGAACATGGGAAGACACCGTATGATTACTAGCCAATGATGTAAGCTATTAAAAAATGCGAGAAAAATCACCAATAATGAGAATGATTCTCAAGTTACTACAATACATTCTTCATGGTGTGAATAGATGTTTTGATGCTGAACACCATACAAAGTCTTTCGGTCAAAGGCCTGTGATGTCAACTTGTCGCCGAAAGCGAGAAACTTGCCATTGATGTATGCAAGCCTTAAGGTACTAGAAGGGTGTTTCTAAGTCAACTTCCTGGATAATGTGCTGATGTCAACAAGAAGCGACTCGTCGCAGGAGGGCCTTGATGTATCCCCCATCAATGACATGAAACGAGTGTAATGATTTTGAAGAAAGAATGTGACTGATGACACAATGTTCAGGAATGGTGGTCATGAAAATGAAGGTTTATGAGTATTGCAAAGGATGAATTTTACTGAGTGACTTATCTTGACATGTTAGCGACACTGAATGAATTGGCAGCATTAACCTAAAACCAAAGTGATGGATGGTGTGATAGACCATAGGTATTGTCATGTGGAAAGAGTCAACTTTGCGGAAAAAACCGACCTCCCTAGAAGCTAAGGCTTTCTAGTGACAAACAAGACAATTAAGCACTATCTTTCCCTAAATATGCATTTAGAATACAAGCAATCAGGTGTTTAAAACATACCTTTAGTCCAACGCTGTTCGTAGCAGTCCAGCCTCTCCGATCCAGATGAGCTCCTCCTTCTCTTTGAAACCTGCATTCACTAACAAGCAAACGATTACATAGCACCTGAATAACTCATAAAATAAAACATATTCATCATAAAGACCAAGGAGTATATGAAACAAATTATATATAACAACTTGTTGAGAAAAATGAACTTAATTGCATTAATTGGAAACAAGAGAAACCATTACAACCAGTGCCTTGGTGTTGTGCAGGTCCCTCCCAGGGTCCAGCAAGAGTTCTCCTTTACTTTGATCAGCTCAGCCACTTCCAAATGAAGCTAAGAAAGGATGGGAATCTCTCCTCTCAATCTCTATAAGGGAGTCCTAATTTCAGCAGCATCTACCCTTAGGAATGTTCAGCTTTCAACCTCCCCTCCCTCTGGCCCAGTGCCTGTATTTATAATGCTTTGGAGGAAGTTAATCAGGTCCACCATCAATGGGATAAGCCCCTCTTTCAATGGGATAGCTCCCCTCTTGATGGGATAAGCTCCTCTTTCATTGGGATGCATGAACCATCTGGAGGCACTCAATACACGTCAAACCATCTTCTAGAATGCTCTAGAATTGACCACAAGTAAGTTTTTTGGAGTAAAACTTGCGCCTTTTGACCTTTACAGGAGTACGCACCCACCCCTTTACAGACAGAGCGTACAAGTACGCAGGTATTATGAACAAGAGGTGCGTACACGCAGGTAAGGGTAAGAGAAACTGCGTAACCAGAGTTATATTGACTTTAAGGACTTTTCTCTCTTTCTTGGAGTTTGACATGAGGAGCAGAGGTATAAGACTTGCCAAGGAGGACAATATGACTATTGACGGAGCCATACTGACTGCAAATAGTCATGGTGACAAATTTTAGTGTAACAGGTATAATAACCTTCAAGCAGATAACCCAACCCAAATAGTCATAGAGATGAAGTGAAAGTGTCATGTTTAAGAGCAACTTGCTACCATAAAGTGATTTATCCCTTTTCCTGTTTTCCCCAGTCATTGCTGACCAATACTTATTTATTTTTTAACAATATTGAGGAGGATAACATATGCTTGATGTATAATTCTACCCTTCAGGTGAATCTATCGCTATGTGATGTTTTAACGAGTCTAGCGAAGGTGAAACTTGGTCTTGTCATGATGGACAAGTTTGTTGCTATTTGATGCTTTAACGAGTTTAACGACAATGAGAACTCGGTCCTTTTCATGTTTAGAGAGTTTGAAAAGGGAAAAAAAGAAAATTCCACAAGTTCTTTTTTGTAAAATTGTCTCTCAAGTCCGAAAAAGCGTAAAATAATACAAGAGAGAACCTATTGACCATGTTCAATCAACATATTCATTTTTCATAAGTAATCTATCTCACTCCGGAAAATGGTTAAACTTATACAGAGTAGATGTCGTTTCCAATCCGTTTACGAGCTGAAAAGGATAAGCGCGTGACAATATTTTCATATTTTGAGAGTATGAAAAGAGCTGAAAGAGGACTCTAGAGGGCTATAAACTTTCTCAAATAACCACCAAACGGATTAAACATATCTATTTCATTGGTAAAAATAGGTAAAAACTGTAGTTTATTCATTTAATGAACATGAAATAACCATAAAACAAGAATTTACCAAGTCATTTTACCATTTAGTTTTGTGCTATGAACCCGTTTTTTACCTCAAACTTTAGCAACTGATTGTGGGAGATTCTGTGGATCGTTCTTCATGCTGTCAGGACTAGGTAGGAGATCTACCTCTTCTCATTCATTTAAGTTCATTCTTTTTCAATTTCAGGAATTTGTTTTAGGGTTTTGGGGTCCCTAGGGTAAATATATTACGCCCTAAGATCAACGCACCCTTATGCATCAAAAAATTCATTGCAAAGCAGTCAAACAAAAGGGAAACTTCTCTGCATCGCACTCTCTAAAGATCACGAGTACGTTGGGCGCAATTTAGAAATTTGATTCATCATTTCTAACCAAAATCTATTCAGTTTTTTGCATGAAATGGATCCTAACTAAGCCTATGGTGTGATTTTAGACTTTGATCGAATCAGAATGGCTATCACATGGTGTGAAAGAGAACATGAAGAACAAGATATGGTTTCCCTAAATGATCCTAGTACTGTTGAGGCCCTCAGAGATTGTGGGTTACTCAAATATTTCAGGTTATTCGGGATGAGGCAACAGTTAGAACTATTACAGTTCTTAGTTCATTCATGGGATCCAGCAGAACAAGTTTTTCACATAGGGAACAAGGTGCTCCCTATATTGATCGATGATATTTACTTTCTCACAGGATTGTCAAGACGTGGTGCCCCCATTTCTCTTTTAGGTTCTTCCTGTGGGGGTGAATTAGTGAGGGACTACATTCGAAAATTCTGCCTGCCAGGTACACACCCTAGCAAAGATGGAAAGATAAACATCAAGGATGTTCGTGATATACCCTTGCAAACAATCCTCTTTACTATTGCAAAGTTGGAAGGTAGCATGACACTTCATGTCGCGAATAGATCATACATGCAATATGCACTTGAGCGTCTCGAGCCAGTTATGTTCGACCAGTGTAAGGTAGTATTCTCTTTGATGAAAGAGTAGCTGACTAAAGTAAAAAGCGGTAAGACGAAATTTTTTAGCTATGGATCGATCTTGATCGCTTTTACTTTGGAGAGAATTCCATTGATGCAACCTCAGAATGTGACACTGAGTTTAGCTGGTCCTAGAGATCCATGGATGCAGAGATGGGTAGAGTTAATGGCTAGACATGCTGGTCAATTATCAATCTCATTTTCTACCACATTCTTTAGTTGGCTCCATTGAAAACATATTGTCATAGAGGAGCATCCATATGCAGGGATGGATTTCTGTAGAGATCCATATTTGAGATTACCAGTGGGTGCTAAATCGGGTGCTATAGGTAAATTGTTTTGACCATTTATTTTTGATTTTTTGATTTTTCTACATGTTTTTGTGTTTTTTGATGTTTCCAAGACTAAACTAAAATTTTTCTCATGTATACAGATGTTGGAATTGTTCGACCAATGGGTCATCAACAGGAGGTGGGTGAACCAACAGGGAGAAATGTCGAAAGGGCAGTTCTCTAGGATTTATATCTAATCGAGACACTGGCAGAGTTGCAACATCATATAGAGGGGTGAACCCTCGGTATACCGGATGTTGAAATCGAGGAGTTACCAATGAGACTACATCGCGATACTATTGGTTTACCTAGCTGTTGGATGAGGCTATTGCGCATGATAGCTCAGGAAGTGACCTGTTATCATGAGCATCATTAGATCTACTTAGGATGATTTATTGTGAAAATTTTGAACATCTATCTATTTTACTTTCAGTTTTTTTGTATGGTTATGTGTAATCCTATTCAACTGTTGATGTGAATTGAAAATTTACTCTTTACATATGTCGTAAATGTCTATTTAACATGTAATTTTCTAAAGAACCAGTCAATGTGTTAAAGTTTCTAGAAATGTGTTGATATTAAATGTAATCAAAATGTCTTTCCAAGAGACGAACTCTAAGGAATATACGATGAATAGTTGGATTTCAGATGGTATAAACATTCGTAAGTTGTAGTAAGACAAGTTGTGATCTATCCTAATGATGATTCAACGAATTTTAAGTGAAATGGCATCAGAGAGGAGTTCGATCAATGTGCTATACTTAGTGATATTGTTTGTAGAACGACTGATACAAATCCCTTGAAAACTCACTAACTCGCCACTTGGAGCGAATATGGCCCATGCTGCAGAGGATAGGTTTTGCGTACTACGACTAACACTATTAGCATAACCAACAAATGGTTCCAAATATTCCGACATCTGGAATAGATGCAAAGTGGATTACTAACCACATAAAAAATCTAAAAGTCACACTGTGACACACACACGCAATCAAAGCATATATACAGTGTTTTTACTATGCACAATCAAGCATAGTAACGTTTAAGATACAACCCGTTTCGGGGCTGCAACAATGAAATTCCATCATAATCAACCAACTCGTAAGCGCCTTTTGCCAAAAAATGCTTGACAATGTAGGGGCCCATCCATAGTGGTTCAAATTTTCTTGTTCCTAATTTATTGGCTTCCTGATCATAAAGTAAGACCAAGTCTCCTTTTGAGAATATGCAAGGCTTGACATTGTGGTCATATTGCGCCTTAATTCATTTCTTATGTGCTTCGTTGGCAAATGCGGCTTCATGACGTGTTTCATCTAGATGGATGAGTTCTAAGAAATGTGCTTCCTCATCAGAAGTGTCAAGTAACAAGTCAATTGTGAGTTTTAGTGATGAAATCTCACATTGTATTAGCAAGATTGCCTCAATACCATACACCAATTGGAAATGTGTGAATCCAGTTGTGTTTCTTATCGAGGTTCAGTAAGCCCACAAAGCTGAGTATAGGATCAAATGTTAGTTTTGTTTGTGAACTCCTATCATTCGTTGAAGCATTCACTTAAGGACTTTGTTGATGGCTTCAACTTTTCCATTAGCTTGTGGATAATAAGGAGTAGAACTATCATGTGAGAGTCCTAACTTGGCAGTTAATTTAGTCATCATGTGATTGCAAAAATGCGAACCATGATCTGTAACTATAGCTTGTGGTACACCAAATCGTGCAACCACATGGTTGAAGAAAAAAAGTGCAACTGTCTCACCATTGGTAGGCATCGCCTCGGCCCATTTCGTAAAATAGTCAACGACGACAATAATATACCCATGTACCCCAACAAAGTGAGGGTTACATGTCATGAAATCAATGCCCCATTTTGCAAATGGCCCAATAGTGACGACAAGATGCAGTGGTGCAGTTGGTAATCGAGTTGTACCGTAAAAAATCTGGCATGCATGACAACTTCTAACAGCAGTAATGCAATCATTAAATATGGTAGGCCAGAAGTAACCATCACAAAGAATTTTCTGTGTGGTAGCATTACCAGATAAATGTCCACCAAAAGCATCAGAATGACAATCATTTAAAAATTTCTCGGCTTCCTCATGTGTGAGGCACCTACAAAAAATCGTATCGATACTGCGACGGTAAAGGGTGTCACCAATTATCAGATAATCTTTGGCTTGATATCGAATACGTCGCTGTTGCAAGTGAGAGGTATCAGACTGGAAATTTTGGGTTTGGATATAGATCCATATATCTCTATACCAAGGGTTAGATGATGAGATCAGAAACAGAGACTCATCCAGAATTGATGGTTCCGTTGTTGAGTCAATGGCAGTAGAGGGAAGGTCACAAAGAAGCTCGACAAAAACTAGAGATTTATTTGACATGGATTTGATGAATTCCAAATCAAATTCCTACAAAATGATGAACCATTTTGAATATTTTCCCCCCAGCAATTGACATGACAAGATGTATGTCATAGGGTTGCAATCCGAAATGATAGTGGTCTTTCGGAGCAAGATATAATGGAAAAATTGCTATACAACTTGAACAGAAGCCAAACCTAGCTTCTCCACATAAGAATATTTAACTTCCATATCATTGAGATTACAACTCAAATAATAGATCGAATGTTTAATCCCATATTCTTCTTGGACTAAAACCATAACAACGGTTGTATTTGCAATGGCGAGATACAGGAAATAATTGTTCTGATAATTAGGGGAATACACTAATGACGCTTAGATCATGGTATCTTTGAGAGCATTACAGGAAGCTTGCGCAACTTGGTCCCAATGGAAGGGAATTCCTTGTTTCAAAAGATGAGTAAATCCTTTAGCCATTTTGGCATAGTTGGGAATGAATCTTCTTAGGAAGTTAACCTTCCCTTCGAGTCTTCGTAACTGAAGTAAATTGGAAGGTTGAGGCAGATCAAGAATTGCCTTAACGTTCAAGGGGTTGAGTCGAATTCCTTCTTTGGACACTACGAAACCAATAAAATGACAAGAACCTGTTATCACCCCAAGAAACTCACCTAGGTTGTAAATCAGTGATGCTCAGGAACATTAAAAATTCAACAGTTTTGTTGGATGAAATGATGGATAAATGGAAGATGTGCAGCACCTTCAAGCCAGATAACCACTCCTACTATGATTTACCCCAGGCATGGGTGAAGACCCCCAAACTACAAGGCTTTCAACCCCCAACTACTCACGGTTTAAGGTAAAAGTGATAATGGAGAAGACTGATTGCACCAGCAGATGCACAGAGCTCTGTGATGGCCAGCTGCAATCAGTTAGAGGATCTGCACGACTATTATTCAATAGACAGTGAGGATGACAACTCTCTGCTATTTGAACAACAGCAACCTGCAAACAGCTTCAATGAGCCACTAAATCATAATACAGAGATGGGATGACAGCCCCTCTGATATCAAACATTTACAGCACATAAATAAATGTAAGCAGGCACAGCCTAGAACAAGAAGACAAGAAGTGAAAAGTGAGCAGGTGACAACAAAAGAAGCTTGTATTAATGGAAATCAAGACTAGAAGCTGCAGGTCTCATAGTATTAACAGTCTCCAGGAGTTAAAAGGCTACAATAAGCTCTCATTTATCAAACACTCATCAATCATTATATCTCAGTTCTGAGTATATATATACTGTTACAATACAAAATATCTCTGTTGCACAATACGTGGAGGAGCCCATAAATGGCCACCAACCATATTTACATTTATGAATGGGCCTCCTATACAAATCTGGCCGTGCTTTGAATGAATTTGTCCCTCTCTGGTGCTCTGCAATCCTTCTAGGGTGGGTGAGATGAAGTATGGGTGAATCCCATAACCACTGAATTCTTTGACTGGATCTATGGTGTCCTATCTCCTCCTCGGCCATACTGCTGATTAAATGCTGCTGTTGAATCATTGAATGGCTCCAATATGACTGCCTGGCTTGGCAATAATGAAACACTGCTACACTGTTCATTCCCGCCCACAATGCTTCATCTGGACTTGAAAGCTTCAACCACGGGTCAATCATGACTGATAAATGTTGATCTATCTGAGGCACGTCTTGCTTCATGTTAGGCCATACTGTCAATTGAAGGCAGCTGCCTACTGCGCTGTACTGTTGTATGCTTGCATTAATGATTTCCGCGCCACTGCAAAAATGCCGCAAAACATGAAAAATTGGCTTTGGTGGACTTGAAATATATATATTTGGCCTTTTAGAACCCTATCGGGCCCGAACCCCGTCAGCGATTGGCGCTTGCCATAAGCTTCTTTTTGTATTTTCTTTATATAAAGAAAATACACTAAATATATTTAAAACACTATGGGCGCGGACCTTACAGAATATAAAAAGGAGTGTGGCGGTCATCGGGTCGGAACACAGCCTATGTGAAAACCTTGTCCACTTTGACAGTCCCGACCGCGAAATGCCGATGCGATATGAGTGAATGCTGCGGACCCGAAATACTATAGCACGCAACGTTGTATGGCCGTCGGGTCCGGCCAATCGGCGGTCATTCATATATGCAAAGGCCATGCTCCTATTGAATCGCCCGATAGCGACACGCCGACGCGATGTCGGCGATCGCTCATCGGCGATGCCACATCATTGTCACTGCCGCTGCCACTGCCATCCTGCCGATGCGATCTGCCGACGCGATATAATCCGCCGATCTGCCTCCTCCAATTTCGACCCGCCGATGCGATCTGGACCGTTTATCGGCCGGATCTAACGGCTGTCACTCATTTGAACTGCTAGGACTGAAAATTTGAATTGTGCTAGTTTTGGAGTGTTTTAGGCCTCCCGATAGATCATTTCCGCCTTCCCTAGGGCTTTCCTTTGCAATAGCTTTGATCGGTGGAGGGACATTAACCAAACTTTGAAGATCTGAACAACATGCATGGATCCTTTTGGGCACAATCAAGCAAACCAAGCCTGTCTCCGACCATATGGAATCCTTGTTTAGTAGCAGAGCTAACATTGGCTCCTCCTGGGGATGAGATCCTCCCTGTGAGGTCTCAAGAACCTGCAGATCAATGCCTTTCCAGCGACAAACAAATTAGCCAAAATTCCTAGTGTTCCATTGGGCATGGAGTCTATTACAGCTACACTAAAAACTGACAAAAGCAAAATATTTATAGATTTTTTAAGGCCAAAAGACCTTAAATCACATAGTTCTTCAGAACCCGCCCATTAACAGGGCCATCAAAGACCGGTTCCCCTCCCATACTTTTCAGTATGAAGGTATTGTTTCCTTGAATCTGTGGAATGATGAAAGGGCCTGTCCAGAGAGCATCAAACTTCCCATGATTGCCTTTCTTTTCCTTTAAAGCATCCCATTTCATGACCAAATCCCCAACCTGGAAATTGTTTCCTTTTTTCTTCTTGTCAAAGGCTTCCTTGATCTTTTGCTGATGCGCTGTGGCTTTTTCAATCAACTGTTCTCTGGTCTGATATAATTATGTTAAATCAGTGACTTTGTTGGCCATCTCATCTTCTTCATTTTGTGCTGTTTGGAGCAGCTTTGCCACAGGGAGTGTAAGTTGAATGGGGAAAACAACATCAGTACCATATACCAGCTTGAAGGGAGAGCAGCCTGTAGATCTCTTAATGGTCACTCTGTCCACCCAAAGTGCATACTTTAGCTTGGCATCCCAATTCTTCTTATTATCCTCTAACAACTTCTTAATAATCCTAATCAGACTTTTATTAGAGGATTCTGCTAGACCATTCCCTTGGGGGTAATAGGAGGTGGAATGAACAAGTTTAATGCCCATTGAATCACACATTTCCACCAACTCTTTTGCCTTGAAGGCTGCTGCATTATCTGTTATAAGCTTATGTGGACAACCAAATCTGCTGAAAATGTTTTCTGATAAAAATTTCATTACCACATTATGATCAGCCTTCCTTGTTGGGATTGCTTCAATCCATTTTGTAAAATAATCAGTGGCGACTAATATCCACCTGTGCTGACCACTAGAATGTGGGTTGATTTCACCAATGAAATCCAAGCCCCACTGCTGAAAAGGTCCTTTTGAAATGATTGGATTTAGGGGCAGGGATTTCAACTGCTGCTTACCTTCAAATCTCTGGCACTTGTCACAAGATTTAACAAAAGCAAATACATCAGAAAATAAAGAGGGCCAATAATACCCGGCTCTGAGAATCTTTTGGGCTGTAGTTCTCCAATAATGATGTCCTCCACACATGCTGTCATGGAACTGCCGCATAACTTCTATTGATTGCTGTTTATCCAGGCATCTTAAAAGCACTCCAGATGGATCCTTCCAATAAAGCAAGCTACCATTGATGCAATATTTGGTTGCTTTGAGCTTTAGCGTTCTTGCTTGACTTTGAGAAATTTCTGAAGGAACTTCCAGCTTTAGTAGGAAATTAATTATTGCAGCATACCAGCTACATGAAGCTAGGTTCTTGGCTATTGACTGTCCACTCTGCGTTCCAATCGTTTCACGCTCTTCCATTTGACCATTTTCTGTTATATTGAACAAGAAATCAATGTTCAAAAAGCTGCAATTCTCTTCAGCCAACAGTTTAGCCAGTCCCTGACCTCTTACCAGCTTGGTGGGCTTCAGTTCTATGTTGAATTCTATTATTTTCGCAATCCACTTCGCTCTTTTTCCATCGGCATCAGGCTGCGTTAAAACATCCTTTATTGCAGCAGAAGGGACATATGCAATTATTTTGGAATGCAAGATGTATACTCTGAAAGCCTTCAAAGATTTGATAAGAGCATAAGCCTGCTTTTCAATAATATCATACCTTAGTTCAGCATCCCTCAGATTCTTGCTGAAGAAGGCAACTGAATGCTCTTGGCCTGCTTCATCTTGCTGCAACAGGACAGCTGCAATGGTATCCTTAGAGGCAAATGAGAATAGATGAAACTCCTTGCTATAATCAGGGCTTATTAAAGTAGGAGCTTCTACAATAGCCATCTTAATGGACTCAAAAGATTTTCTGGCCGAATCAGTCCACTTTACCTCTGCTCCCTTTTTTAACATGGAGGTTATATGCTTAACCAGCTCTGCAAAATTAGGAATGAACCTCCTTACAAAGTTAATTTTGCCTAGAAAAGACTGTATGTCCTTCTTTGATCTTGGAAGAGTCAAGGACTGAATTGCTTTGACTCTTTCTGGGTCAATCTGAACACCTGCAGCAGACACTACATGCCCCAACAGTTTGCCTTCTTTTAAAGCGAATTGGGATTTTTTGGGATTGAGTGAAATCCCAAACCTTCTGCACTTCAAAAACACCTTTCTTAGATGCTGTAAATGATCATGGTGACTGCCAGAATAAACAGTTATGTCATCAAGATATATCAGCACGAATTTGTCCTTCTCACCCACAAAAGCAATATCCATAGCGCGCTGAAAGGTGGCTCCAGCATTCATTAGCCCAAATGGCATTTTTGCATACATGAACGTGCCCCAAGGAGTGGTAAATGCTGTCTTTTCTTGATCATCTGGATGCACAGCGATTTGATTGAAGCCTGAAAACCCATCTATGAAAAACATCACTTTGGCACTTGAGACTTGCTGCAACAAATGCTCCATTTTGGGAAAGGGATAATTATCCTTTTTGGAGCACTTATTTAGATTCCTGAAATCAACGCACAGTCTGATTTCCCCATTCTTCTTCCTCACAACAACCAGATTGGCCACCCATTTAGAATATCTGAGAGGCACTATAATTTTAGCGGCCAACAACTTTTTAATTTCTTTCTCGACCAAAGGATGGAGCATAGGATTCATTGGTCTCAGCTTCTGTTTGAAAGGAATAGTGCCTTTTTCAAGTGGAATTTTATGCTGTATTATACTCTTGTCATATGTTTTCAGATCACTGTACTCCCAAGCGAACACATCAGCAAACTGCCTCATTAATTTGCAATATTCAACACTCTGATCAGCAGATAGATTAGTGGACAGGTTTATGAATTTTGGCTGACCTGGACTTCCTATATCATGCTTGCAAACTTGAGACTGATCTTCTTTTTGGGCAGCTTTGTAAGGCACATCATTGTGGTCAAACAATCTCTCAAGAGGAATTAGACCCTTAGGAATATGGTTACTAGGAAGCTGGACTATGCTATTCTTGCCAATTTTATTTCTAAGCTGGGATTTGGGATCTTCTAACAAAGCATCATTGTTCTGGTCAATTTGCATTTCAGAGAACTCATCAATGACTTGAAGGAACCTACTTAACTCATCATCATCATCAAAAACTTTCCAATGGTGGACATTATCAGGCACAGAGGGTCTATACTTCATTTGTACCTCATAAACTAGTTTGGGAGGCAATGGAGGGGTGAATAAACTAGCAGAGACAGCAAGGGAATCAGCAAGCTGATTTTGGGCTCTAGGAATATATGAAATACAGAAAAAATCAAAGAACTCTTTGACTCTCCATACCTCATCTCTATAAGCTTTCAGCCTTGGATGCTTTGCTTGAAACGTTCTGTTTACTTGCTGAATTATCAGGTCAGCATCTCCAAATACCTTCAGATTTTTTATCCCTCTATCTTTGGCTTCATGAAGGCCCAACAACAGTGCTTCATATTCTGCTATGTTGTTTGTCACCTGAAAAACCAGCTTTAATGATAACTGAACTGTTTCTTGTTGTGGAGATACTAGCACCACCCCTGCTCCTGCAGTCTCCTTGGTACATGCCCCATCAAAAAACATTTCCCAAATTTGACCAGCCGTATCATGTTCAGCCTGAGCTGTTGGTTTTCGAATATGCAATGTAGCCTTCTGAGATTCTTCTATTTGGAGGATGCAAGCTCCAAAATCAGTGTCCACTGCATATATGGGATGGTTTGTAGGATTCTTCTCATCACTAATAACATATGCCAGCTGTGCTTCTCTATATAACCTCCTGCTTTCTCCTCCAAACACTGGAACAGTTGCATAAGATAGATCATTCTGCAATCTCCCTCCTAGTCTCTTAATCCACCCTCTAGACAACAGCATACCAAACTTAGGAGGAACATCAGCCACCACTATATCCATCATCATACTTTTCATGGGCAGCTGGGTTAGGGTAATGGCCAGATCCTTAATTAATCCAAGGCATTTCACCTTCCTTGAATCAAATGAGAACAAATCATGATAGGGTCTGGTGATATCAAGGCCTAGCTCTTCCATGACAGTTTTAGGCATTAAATTGTGACTGCCCCCCGTGTCTAGCAGGCAATTGTGGAGGATTTTATCATGGATAGTTAATGAAACATAGAAAGATGGAGAAGTATTATCTGCAGGTTCAATCATGGGGCTAAGCACAATAGCAGGCTTGTCGTCTTGCAAATTGACAGAGTCAATGGAGGATTGGTTAGGCTCTAGCTCAAGGGCTTCAAGGATGGGCTTTTTAAACAATTCGCTCTTAATCAACTCAGCCAGAGGGACAACTATTTTCAGCTTCTGAACTTCTGGCGCAAGACTAAAAGGCGAGAAGGATTTATCAGTAGTTCTTACCTCTCGAGCAGGGGCCTTGAGGGTGACAGGATCAACTGCCAGTCTTCTTTGCCCGCTATTCTGTGGCACTGTTTGAGCAGCTGCTTCTTGCGTAGTATTTTCTTTTACCTTCTTTGCATTGGATCTTAGATTATATCTTTGCTGTTGCTCACCGGATTGCAGAACGGCACCACTGTCCCACCTCTGGCTATTCTGCTCTTGCAGCAATGACTCTTCATATTCGGCCAATGTTAAAAATGCAGCATTACCCTTATCCTCCAAGCAATGAATTTCATCCTCATCTTCTTCATATTGTTCCCCCTCCATGACTGCATTCTGAAAGGGAGCTTTTACTTTATGATCTTCTCTTGCTTCTTCACCCCTTTGCATAATCTGTAGCTGCTCGTTTGCTTTTCTGAATGGGTTTGGATTTCTTGGGACAAATGTGTTTTGCTGCCTTGTTTTGCCTGAAGTTTGATCAACTTTTAACTTAGAAATTTCAGCAGCCAATGACTCTATCATTTTAGTCATTTTGTCTATCTTAGGCTCGGAAGTTGATGCAGTGGAAGAAGAAGCCTCACCTCTCGGCCTTCTTCTGTCACCTTGACTCTTTAAATTTTCAGCTGCCATAATATTTGATTCCACCTCCAAAGCTGCCTCTTGCATATCACCCAACGTAGCACATCGTCTTTCTCTCAACAATAAGCAAAAGTCAGAATCAAAAGCATTGGCGTATGTGAGTTTGGCAGCAGTAGGGGTAGGCTTTACCTCAGCTGGTATTTTACTATACATTCTATTAAATCTTTTATTGAAGTCAGGCAAAGACTCACCCCTTTCTCTTTTCAAGTTTCCAAACTCTGTATGATAATACAGCAAGTCCTTCTTATCTCCCCATTGCTTCAAAAATGCCTCATCTAATGCTTCTATATCTGTTATAGATCTCTGGGGTAATTCTCTAAACCACTTCCTAGCCTCTCCATCAAGACTCTGGACAAAAACTCTCATCCATACATCATTCTCACTTATGTCTAAATTATCAGCATAACTGTAAAAAGCTTCAAGATACTCTTCTGCTGTCACTCCCTCTGTTCCAGTAAATTTGGGCATATATTTTTGATATTCTCCTGTAGGCATGGCATTTAAAGGTGTAGGAAATATCAAAGGTCCGTATCTAGCAGCAACAATCCTTTCAATCCTAGTAGGTGCTTGCTGTCCTGCCATGTTTGAAATATGTTGAAGAATACTAATAGATGGGGTAGTAGGAGATAATGTAATGGATGGGAAAGATATTGGGATGTTTTGGACAGTATGGGAAACTTTCTTCGGACTCAGATTCAAAGGGGAACTAAATAGAGTAGGAGCTTTATGAATCTCTGCATGTATTTCTTCCTTAGCAATACTAGCCTCTAAATCTTCGAAATGTGTATCCTCAACTAAAAACTCCTCATGCAGAGCCAAATAAGCTTTCTTGGGCTTACCTAATCCTGATGCTCCTTTACGCGATGCTTTCTTCGGGTTAACAATCTTTTCAGGGTCAGGCACTGGAACAACTGGAGACTTTTGCGGATTTCTTCTAGTATGCCGCACAAACTGCGCCAGAACTTCAATGTGGAGTCGCCAAAGGATGGCCTTCCTCCAGTGGAGTCGCCAGACAGATGATTACAACCAAAATCTGTGTTCAAAACTTTGTCTGTCATCAAAGTTTGAAGCTGTGTCGTTCTCCCTGGGAAGCTGAGCTTCGATTCTCCTCTCCCCGGCAACGGCGCCAATTAATGTTATCACCCCAAGAAACTCACCTAGGTTGTAAATCAGTGATGCTCAGGAACATTAAAAATTCAACAGTTTTGTTGGATGAAATGATGGATAAATGGAAGATGTGCAGCACCTTCAAGCCAGATAACCACTCCTACTATGATTTACCCCAGGCATGGGTGAAGACCCCCAAACTACAAGGCTTTCAACCCCCAACTACTCACGGTTTAAGGTAAAAGTGATAATGGAGAAGACTGATTGCACCAACAGATGCACAGAGCTCTGTGATGGCCAACTGCAATCAGTTAGAGGATCTGCACGACTATTATTCAATAGACAGTGAGGATGACAACTCTCTGCTATTTGAACAACAACAACCTGCAAACAGCTTCAATGAGCCACTAAATCATAATACAGAGATGGGATGACAACCCCTCTGATATCAAACATTTACAGCACATAAATAAATGTAAGTAGGCACAGCCTAGAACAAGAAGACAAGAAGTGAAAAGTGAGCAGGTGACAGCAAAAGAAGCTTGTATTAATGGAAATCAAGACCAGAAGCTGCAGGTCTCATAGTATTAATAGTCTCCAGGAGTTAAAAGGCTACAATAAGCTCTCATTTATCAAACACTCATCAATCGTTACATCTCAGTTCTGAGTATATATATACTGTTACAATACAAAATATCTCTGCTGTACAATACGTGGAGGAGCCCATAAATGGCCACCAACCATATTTACATTTAAGGATGGGCCTCCTATACAAATCTGGCCGTGCTTTGAATGAATTTGTCCCTCTCTGGTGCTCTGCAATCCTTCTAGGGTGGGTGAGATGAAGTATGGGTGAATCCCATAACCACTGAATTCTTTGACTGGATCTGTGGCGTCCTATCTCCTCCTCGGCCATACTGCTGATTAAATGCTGCTGTTGAATCATTGAATGGCTCCAATATGACTGCCTGGCTTGGCAATAATGAAACACTGCTACACTGTTCATTCCCGCCCACAATGCTTCATCTGGACTTGAAAGCTTCAACCATGGGTCAATCATGACTGATAAATGTTGATCTATCTGAGGCACGTCTTGCTTCATGTTAGGCCATACTGTCAATTGAAGGCAGTTGCCTACTGCGTTGTACTGTTGTATGCTTGCATTAATGATTTCCGCGCCACTGCAAAACTGCCGCAAAACATGAAAAATTGGCTTTGGTGGACTTGAAATATATATATTTGGCCTTTTAGAACCCTATCGGGCCCGAACCCCGTCAGCGATCGGCGCTTGCCATAAGCTTCTTTTTGTATTTTCTTTATATAAAGAAAATACACTAAATATATTTAAAACACTATGGGCGCGGACCTTACAGAATATAAAAAGGAGTGTGCCCGTCATCGGGTCCGGCCCATCGGGTCGGAACGCAGCCTATGTGAAAACCTTGTCCACTTTGACAGTCCTGACCGCGAAATGCCGATGCGATATGAGTGAATGCTGCGGACCCGAAATACTATAGCAGACAACGTTGTATGGCCGTCGGGTCCGGCCAATCGGCGGTCATTCATATATGCAAAGGCCATGCTCCTATTGAATCGCCCGATAGCGACACGCCGACGCGATGTCGGTGATCGCTCATCGGCGATGCCACATCATTGTCACTGCCGCTGCCACTGCCATCCTGCCGATGCAATCTGCCGACGCGATATAATCCGCCGATCTGCCTCCTCCAATTTCGACCCGGCGATGCGATCTGGACCATTTATCGGCCGGATCTAACGGCTGTCACTCATTTGAACTGCTAGGACTGCAAATTTGAATTTTGCTAGTTTTGGAGTGTTTTAGGCCTCCCGATAGATCATTTCCGCCTTCCCTAGGGCTTTCCTTTGCAATAGCTTTGATCGGTGGAGGGCCATTAACCAAACTTTGAAGATCTGAACAGCATGCATGGATCCTTTTGGGCACAATCAAGCAAACCAAGCCTGTCTTCGACCATATGGAATCCTTGTTTAGTAGCAGAGCTAACAGAACCAACACAAAACACACATTTATGTGGATTGAGCCAAATTTTTTAGTGCCGATACCATAAAAATATGGCTCTCAAATGTTGTGGGTGATCAGCTCATTCTGGTGAATGAGAAGGCAAGTCATCTAGATAGGGTTGAACGATGTGTTTGATGTCATGGAAGGCATAATTCATTGCCCTCTGAAAAGTTTCCCTAACGTTCTTCAAACCAAAAGGGAGTTTCCTATATGCGAATGTGCCCCAGGGACAAATAAAGGCAATTTTAGATTGGTCTTTTGGGAAAATATTCATTTGATTATAGCCAGAAAAGCTATCCATAAATGAAAATATTTCACATCTAGCACATTCATCAATTATCTGGTCGATAAAGGGAGTGGGACAGTTGTCTTTTGGACAAGCATGATTAACATCCCTATAATCAACACACACTCGCATTGTTCCTTGTTTCTTCATGACAAGAACAATATTGGAAACCTAATCGGTAAGAGGAACAGGGTATATGAAACTAGCATGCAAAAGTTTTTCAACTTCTCCTTTTATGGCAACAACCTTGTTCATATGAACAAAATGGAGGCGCTATCGTACCTGCTTGACATCAGGATACATTTTAATCCCATGTTCAACTATAGTAGAATCAATACCTGGCATTTTCTCATATGACCAAGCAAATATATCTCGGAATTGACGAAAAAGAGCATGGTAAATTTCAAGTTCTGATGGACAACAAGATTTTCCAACATGGATGTTTTCTACAATTCCAGGTTTGGTCGAATTATTGATAGAAATGGTTTCTTCGATATTCGATAAGTTTCGTTCGGAATTGATTGTGTCTATAAATACAAAATTTGAAAGGAAATCCACGATTGAAGGGCGATTTAGTTCATTTGGAATATCTTCTATGTGATCTGGAAGATGGGATCAATGATGATAATCTGCCCATGCTTCTTCTTCTGTCATCATTGATTGGATGATTCCTTCATCATTAGAAAATGTACATGAAAAAGGATTAGAGAAAGTACCATATTCTAACGAACGATCAACCCATAGAATCAGTGATGATGGATTTGGATTTGATGCACAAGCCAAAGATATTGATTGCTATGTGAGCTCAATTGGTCTTAGCAGCATGGTTTCATTATGCATATCAGCTTTGGAATTATTGGAAATCTTCCATGAGTCAAATGAAGTGGAAGATATCATGTTACAGGTCTCAACTTTTGCAACTTTCGCCGTTTGTGATGGTGATGGTAGTGAAAAGGTGCCCATTAGGGAAGAATCTTTGAAGAGACCTACTCCAATGTTTTGAAGAGATAACAGAGGTCCATGAGCTAACAGAACGCTTCTAGTTGCCTATGAACTAGAGGCGAAGAAGGCGAGTTGATCAATTACTGTGATTCCGCCTTTATGAGGGAAAGTGATCATACGAAAGTATGTCGAAACCACAACAGCCATAGCATAAACCCATGGTCTTCCTAGTAAAATATTGTAGTCAAGGGGTCTGTCAACGACCTCAACTTCAACAGTTACAGTTTTTCCCCCTAGTTCTATTTGTAGGTTACTTAAAATTCCACAAGGTGTATAAGTGCGATCGTCAAAAGCTTTTAACGTCGTAGGTGATTGTGACAAAGGTGGTGAGCCAAGTGTTTTCCAACAATTCATTGACATGATACAAGTAGATGCACCTTCGTCAACAATGGTTTGGTGAATGAGGTGATTCAAAGCATTTACTTGGATCAAGAATGCTAACTGTGCTGGTAATTGTGGCGTATAACCCGCATGGTTAAAAACTACGAGATTGGAATCCATTGGATCAATTCCACCAATTGCTGACAATAAAGCATGCTTTTGGGAGGGATAATTTTGAAGCACCTCAAGCATCGACATAGCAGAAGGTGACTGAGCCAAATCTTCTACTATGTTATAATTTTGCATTGCTTGAGCTCAAGGGTTGAATGTAGATTTATGAACAACTCCCTTAGGCAATTTTATTGTTAACTCTAGTGCAATGGGTGGTGGAATGGAGTCAAATGAAGTCGAAGTCGAAGTATTAGGTTGATCTATAGCCTAGTTATTCGATGACAACGGTGCATTACCATAATATTTACTTCATTTAGTCACCAAAACATTAGTCTTAGGCTTAGTGGCAGATAGCATAAGCACTTGTGAAGTGGAAGCATGATCTGTAGCAACCAAATGAGTCTCTGGGTTTGGAAAAGGGTCTGTCAACACAACGGATGTATTAGAAGTCTTAAGAAGTTTTGAGACTTCAGAGCAGTGAGGACAATCTCATGTAAAGTGATCCTCATTACAAATTAAACATGGGTAACAAGGTTTCCTAGCCAAAGAAGAGGAATCAAATGATTTCTCTTGAGGGGGAGAATTTTCTTTCTTTATGGTTTTCCCCTTTTTCTTGCTTCCAGGTTGCTTTTCATTTTTACCTTTTTTAGATGACACGACATTTATTTCAGAAGAAAGTGTATTATCAGGTGTATTAGAGGTTTGATTTTAAATAGTAAGTGTTTGACTAGATGGTCTACTTGCTGTTTGAGTGCTTGAAGAACCTATCACACTGTCACCAACATGAGAGTCCTTATTGGATGGAGGTGGTGGAATAGTAAATCCTGGTGTTATACTCCTATACCAATAGGTGTCATATTTCATGATTGACTTGATGAGCTATGTAATATGTTCATCCCTTTCCTTGTTGCAAAGGTTTTCCATATTATCAAAAAAAAAAAAAAAAGTTTAAAAAATGTAAAGAGGGTATGCCCTAAAAGAGAAATCAAAGGGTAAAGAGAATAAAATGGTCAAAAAAAAGGTGAAAGAAATGAACCCCAAACAAAGAAAGACCAGGAAAGTGTGCAAGTCCAAAATGCCACTACTTTTTCATTTTCTATAAATAAAGAATTGTGTGCAGCTTGTTAATTTTTGCCACAATTGATGAATGGCCAAATAGCTTAATCTTGGCTGGTTCATGTTTGAATTTCTTGTTTTAGAGATAGAGAATAAAATCTGACCAAACTATTTAATCTTGGCAGATAAGTAGATAGGTAGAGAAACAAAGGATCTCAACAGTTGAATCTGGGTCCTTGGATGTAATAAGTGCAGACTTAGGTAGGATTACCATGAAAAGAAAAGAAAAGTTGAAAAGGGTTTGCTAGTCTAAGTGCACCCAAGAAAGAAGGAAAAAATGCTAGGACTAAAGTAGGCAGGGTAGGTAGATTGGTGTTGCAGAATGATACTTGTGATGGATCAGGTCTCTCAATGTGTTAACTTTTACTTCTATCACAAGTATAAGGCAGACATTTCATTTAGGAGCAACTCAAGCGAGGCAAGGTTTCTTGACTAAACTCCCCTTCATATTTTTCCCTAATCATTTACTAACTCCCCCAAAGGTATTAAGATCTGCTTAATATCACTAAAATCACTCATCTCATTTCATAAACATTGCCTAAGTAAAACCCCTTTTACTGAGGACATTGGCAAAAACTCCGTATAAAAACCCTTTTCACCCTAAGCCTAAGTCTATGACTTAGCGCTTTCATTTACATTTCTTTCATATTAATTATTAACACTTATTATATGAATCCTTTGCAAAACCCTTATCCCGTATTATGTAAATATAATAAAACCCCCAAAAAAATATTAATATCCCGCCCCAGTTGAATACAACCGTAGTCACTGTTTAAAAGGGATTAACAGGTTTATCTGGAACTTGTTAATAACCTCTGCGTGCAACCATGGGATAATTAGCCGCCTGGGTTAATTAAAACCAAGCCCCAAACCATTGAAAACCCGCCCGATACCATTAAAAAACATAGTATATTATATTGGGCCCACTGCTTAAACCTCTGCCATCTCCAACGATCGTCCACTGTCCGATCTCCGCTCCATCATCCAATGGTCCACAACTATATCGCACCCCCCTTAACCGCTGAGCGTTAATGCGTGATCGGTTGGTGGTTTTGCCGCCGTACCAAGGACACGCGTCGCCCATCCAATGCGATCACTAGCCCTCTGCCCAAAACCGCCCAACCCCAAAAGTGGTGCGGGTAAAACAGCTTACCACCCCCCCACTAACGTCACCCACCACGTCATCCTTTTCTGACATCACCCACCATGTCATCCTTTGCTGACGTCAGCTGTCCTTTTCTGATGTCACTTGCCATGTCCTCTGCCACGTCATCTGTTCTGTACCTCCTGCTCATGTCATCCATCCTTCAGATCAAAAAATTCCTGCCAAGCTTCATTTTGTCAAAAAAGGGAAAAATTTCATTTTTACTATATTTCTCTGCATACAGTGTTCCAGGCTTAACAATGACCAAGTCTGCATTTCCATGTTTTCCGACCAGAAAGCTCTAGCAACGAGCTCACGGCCTCAACCAACCCGTCATTTTACAGTTTTCTTCCTCTTAAAACACAGTTGAAAGCAAACAGAGGGACTTCCAAGCTTGCAGAAGAAAGAAATAGAGATATACAGGGATATCTGCTACCCTAGCCAGTGGACCTTCAGAAACATGAATTTCCAGGGAAAGGTGGTGAGAAGACACGTTAGCAGCTTTGTTTTACCAGAACACGATGGAAAACGATGAGCAGAAGTCAAAGCACAGTTAAAGAGCATCATTTCGGCATTAAAGTGTATTAGATTAACGATAAAGATGTCAGAACAAAATTAAAGAAAGTAGATCAAAATTAAAGAGCGCAGTTAAGGCAGGTAGCTAACGCAGAGTTATTGCAGGATAGCTACAAGCCGAACCCTAAAGGCCTGCCTCCAACACAACAGCAGTCAGCTGTTTCTATTTCTTCTTGTAAATTATTTTAGGTTAAAATCTAGGTCTTATCTCACAAAGGTTATGAGATATTTGTTGTATAAGTACCCCCTCCATTAGAGTATCAGGTGGTTGGTAGTGTGTGGAGATTTCCTAGACTTTGCCGTAATACTGAACTTTTGGAATAAAAGAGCTATTGGGATCAAACTGTTGTCTGGCCTACTAGATGAAGAATTGAAGCAGAGGACTTGTCACAGAATTCTTGAATCAACCACTGGATCAATAAGTCCCCTATATCTTGTGTTTTATAGTTTTCTTGTTTATTATATCCTCTGTGTTTCATAATCTGAATGATAAATAAAAAGGTTAATTTCATAATTTGCTTGACTGCACTCTGTTTTCAATCTTTATTATTCTCTGTGTTTTCTTCAGAATTAGCATAAACAGTGAAATCTTAATTGCTCTTGTTTCCTTATTATTTCATGATTGATTATTTTCTAAAGAATTCTTAACTTCTCCTTATCAGTAATAATCCATTTTCCCTCTTCAAATATGTTGAAGGATTCTTAACTACCCTTTATCCATTTGAGTCCATTCCATCTGTTTCTAGTCTCTATTTGTTCCCTGTGTGACTACCTTGCTCTGTGAAGCCACCCTCTGTTAAGAAACCAAATCTAGAAAACCATCTCCTTTGACTCCATTAGCCCAATGGATTGAACTTCTCTGTTTTACCACTTTTTTCTATTGAATCTCACCACCCAAACTCAAACAAAACCCTTGAGCTTCATAACTAGCCTAATACCTTTAAAAACAAATCTAAATCATAAAGAGAGAGCCCTCTCTGGATACAGATTAGCTAGATTCTGTATCTAAAAGATTGGTTTGTGGTTACCTCGGCCTCCTTTCCCCTTCTTACAACTTCTGGGAAAACCTGAGTGATAACACCTGGTCTAGGTGCATTTGGAATCTTATCATAGAGAGTGCCAGACTGGGTGTAAATCAAGTCTAAGTATTGGGCATGAGAAATTACTTGCTCTTCAGTAACAACTCCTCCTTTAGCCACATCCTCAGTGATAGATGGTAACAAGGATTTAATAAACAACTCAGCTAAAAGATGACCAGGAACAAAAGTTTTGAACATTCGACGATGATGACGCCACTCATGAATATGATCAGAAATGTGAGTAGATGTGGTCTGTTTAAAGTTGGTCAACAATTCCGTTCCAATTTCATATCTGATGGGTAACTGGAAATGGGTTAAAAATGTAGTGGCTAAGGCTGTGAAGTTGTCAAATGAAGCTCGTGGTAATTCAATATACCACTTTGCAGCCGGACCAATGAGCGTTTACTAGAAAAGACATAGGGGAGTTGGATGAACACCATAAATAAAAAGTCATAACATGATTGGACGGATCTTCTCCAGGGTTTCCATTGAACTTAGGAATATCAAAAGGAAATTTGTGTGGAATCACCAGCCACCAAGCTGAATAAAGAATGGGATCATTGGTAAGCTAATTTAAATTTGGTAATTCAAGTGTTGCGACAAAAGGAAACTGTCGGTTTAGGTCAGGTTTAGAGAAACGAGGGTAAGATGGAATTTCTTGGGCAATAGGCCTTTGCATACCAACATAAGGAATCTGCTGTTGGTAACCTTGCTAGGGGTAGGTTTGTTGAGAATATCCAATATAAGGTTGTTGACTAGAACTTGGGTAAGCTTGCTGTTGACCAAACCCAACATAGGCGTTTTGACCAAGTCCAGGATAAGTTTGGTACTGTTGGAATTGTGGTTTCCATGGTTGTTGATACAATAGTTGTTGCCCACCAATATAAGTTTGACCAAGTTGTGTATAAATTGGACCAGTATAAGTTTGAGTCATCCTAGTTAATGGTAAACTGGCCTGAGGTTGTTGGATTTTAGACACAAACGGTTGTTGTAAAATGGCTTGAGAAGACTGAGTCTGTACACCTGAAACTTGAGGGTAAGAGGTTGAAGGATCAGCTTGAAAAGGTTGAGATACAATCAACTGAGATTGTAACTTTGGTAAAGTCGTAATGATAGGCGTAGTAGGTATGGATGAAATATGTTGTATTGGTTGTGATGAATACACAAGCCTTGGTTGAATAGGCATTGTAGGCTTCCATTGACAAACAGTCATTCCAGAATAAGTTGGACCTAAAGATGATGGTATATTGCCATATGGTGGCCCCCCAGAGTATGGAGAATAAGTATATTGGGCATATTGTTCTCGATATGGAGGTAATCTAGTGTTAAGTGGATACATTGGATGGTAACCAGATGGACCAGCTTGATATTGAATTGATGGATCAAACTGTTCAGTATCCGTAAGTGAAGAACTAGGTAAAATTCCTATGGATGACATGGGTGAAGACCATGGACTAAAAGAAACACCAGAGTGAGTTCCTAATAATGATTGGTAACCCGGTGGGACAGACGAACCACCATACAGATGTGACTCGAGTGTTGTGGTAAACATCGAAGAAGTAGTGACAATAGATGCTGTCAGAGCTATAACAAATGATACAGTCGAGGATGTTGTTTCAGCCATAGTCAAATGACCCAATAAATGTCCTAATGAATCTACGAGAGTTTGAAAGTAAACAGGATCAAGAGGATCAGTATAAGTTAACTGAGGAAAAGAAGGATAAAGATAAAGCCCTGGTCCAAAATGAGTTGGAGTTCTAGGTGAAGTTTCTTCTTCAAATTCCTCTTCAATAACAATCAAACTGTTGAAAATGAAACAAGATGATGGAGCTTAGTGGAAAGGAGTTGCCTTCACTAAGTGGGCCCGTAGGCAAATTATGGCGCAAAGTCTATTTTTACACTATGTCTATTTTTAGAGATATGGATCATGGTCTATGAGTTGCAGTTTGTTGTTTATTGATGATTGGTCATGTTGGGAAAAATAGATGGACTTCTATTTTTGGATCATAGTAGGAGTGATCAGAGTTTATTTTTAGACTGCTAGTCAAAAATAGAAAATTCAAATATTATTGTCTCATAATAATATTTAGACTATAAACTTTATCTTATCCTCTTGGAGCACTTCAGTTTGAGCTACAAATGTGGCACATGCAGCTGTCAGAAGGAAATACGCTTTTTTTGTGAGTCAGTTGAGCTATTGCATGCAGGACATCAGTTAGAACTCATGCATGTGAGTTCTGTGGAGTTGGATGTGGAGTTGATGGAGTTGTGTTCAGTTTGACTTTGTTAAACTAGTTGTATTTAGTCTAACTGGACAATAGACTAAGTGATGAGTTGTGTGAATTAGTTATTAATTAATTCACTAATTATTAACTCATAATGCAACTGAAGAATACATCAGTTAACTCAGTGCATGTACAGTTTAGTGGAGACAGGTGTTAGAGGTTGAGATTGCTATCAGTTGTGACTATAGTTGTGCATGAGATTTTGCACAAGAAATGTATTGAGTATGCCCATGAGGATTGCACAACATATGCCCAGTAGAATAGCCTGTGCTCACGTGATTTCCAGTGTAAGTGATTCTCAGCAGGTTTATGCAATAGAGGCAGGCAAAGCAGTGGAGCAGATTTGAACTTGTGACTTGTTTGGGTCTGAGCTGGTTTGTGTGTAACATGTGGAGATAGTGCTGGATACTTGTGAGGACTATTGACTATGTAATGTTACATGTTCTCAATCATTAATATACAGATAGTGTGGGGTTTTCAGCTGTAAGCTTTCCCCGGGTGACATACTGTGTTAATGTGTGCATGCTATTGATGTTTTATTGTTATTGATGCTGCTAAATTGATGATCAACATAGAGGAGCTTATGTATTGTGTATGTATTCCGCAATAGTACATGATCAGGATAATGTCCATTGAATATGTGTTTATTATTCAAAATTTCTACACAAACTGGGTGGAAGGATTTCACCGCCAGGTCCATAATAAATTTCCGGTGTTTGGCTCTGCGGTAAAGGAGAAGTCTCAACAGTTATAGATGTCTGAGGATAAACCGGTCGATCGTCTTCTCATATCAGAACAACTTCAAAATCAAAGTGTTCTAGTAAAAGAAGAATGGGTTTAGGATGAATTTCT
Organism: Pinus tabuliformis; assembly: GCA_031772625.1. Lineage (NCBI taxonomy): Eukaryota > Viridiplantae > Streptophyta > Pinopsida > Pinales > Pinaceae > Pinus > Pinus tabuliformis. The sequence goes on along the minus strand of CM062806.1, from coordinate 893,541,705 downwards.
TGAACAACTTCTGGTTGAGGATCAACTTCTTGTTGAACAAATTCAGTTATCGTTTCACTAAGTTCACTTTTAGTGTCCTCAGGTAATTGTAAAGGTTCCACTTCAGTAGTAGATAAACTAGTAATAGTAGGAGTAACTGGAATCATAGTACGTACCAATATAGGTGACTCTAGTAAATCAGATGAACCAAAAGTTTGTGATGTACTGGACTCAGTTAAATGAGACCGTTTTCGTCGACTAGGTGTAGCTTCAGGTGTAAAGGCGGTTTACTTATTGTCCTACGTGAACGACAGAGTAAAGGTTGATTTTCTTCCATGATTGCTGATAGATTTTATTATAAAAAGAAATAAACAAAAAGAGGGTAATCTAGGAAAAAGAATTACCAAGTAACTGCGAACTGCAATACACCGCCTCGGAGGAGTCAAGGACTTAACATACGTGTAGGAAATCTCCCTGAATGTTGTTTTCAGTGTATCACAATATACAAGGCGACCAACTTGGTTACCTATGGTTGGATAGAAACCTAATGTAGTCGTCCCAATTATACGAGAAAGTACGTGGAGGCCCAATCTGTGTTAGCGCTGTCTAATGCGAAATTGCACAGTGAGAGCATTCCTTTATACTTTTTGCACCATAACATCACCCAATATACCCAAAAGTATGTGGACGAGCTATGATATAATTACGTACGTGGAATGAGGTATCACACTCGGAATGTATCGCAGACCGTTAGCGACAACTGCTATGTTTAACAATGCCGAAACACATCTGTAGCCTAGAGATCTATATGTTATGTGTTAAGTTACAATTCTCCATTAGGTTAATTGAGATAAATTTTAGTTGATATTGTTTAAAAGTTTGCCTTTCATTTCACTGCGTGATGTTTATGAAACTCCTAGAATGAAACTAAGATGGGGAACATTCTTTTCATTTGATTTAAACAATGAACGCTGTAACCAAAAGGGATAGAGCAATCATAATCTCTAAACAAAGAGCATAGAGCACATCTAATGCAACTTCCCTATACCATTCCTACAAGCACACACAAACTTCTAAATGCACTATGCATGTTTTTCTTTTCATTCCTTTAATGTTTAGATGAACATAAAGAAACTAAATGCACAAACGATCAATCAACACTTTTCACAAGAAACAAAGACTTTACGACAATCTCTTTTTTCAGAAAAGTAAAAACTAATCAATGTAAGCTAACTTTGGGATTGATTCGATAATGATAAAGAAACCATAAAGAAACATTGAATAAACAAAGGCAAAGTGGGCATGGAAAAGAAATGTTAATTTGGACTTTAGGGACAGAGAAACATTGACCATTCAACAAATAAGATGTGAAAGAGTTTGGAAAAAATCAAGCAAAAAGATGGGCTTTTGGCTTGACAGTGACCAACACAGCCCTAAGTGGAAGATAGTGTGTTTCAGAGCACTGTATCTAGGCTAAGGCTGCTCTGCAGCGCACTATGTCAAGAATAACAATGCGTTGATGCCAGATTTCTATATAAGCACACATTTTGACCAAACAAGCTTCAAAATTACTGGATATAGGTAAATGAACTCAAGCAAAGTCTGCTGGTGCTGCTAAGACAAGGGATAACTACCAGGAACGATGGTTGTCTCCTCCCTGGTATGGTCGCTAATTTGTTATACAGAATTTATACCTACGGATAAGTATATCTTCCCTAAGTGGGTAGTTACACTTAGAACAACTGAAGTAAAGATGTTTAACCTTTTCCTACAATAAACAGATAAGATAAAAGGACCTACTTGTGATCCTTCGCTTCCTTGGATCTCCTTTAAGTTGCTCCCGTTGCTCCCGCTCAAATTGAATTCGCTCAATTGGTACTTGCCAACATAAACAAAAGACGACAATAATCAAAGTATATGATCTATTTATTTTAAACAAATGGAATCGACAACATTTGAACATACATTCATCATAGATATAGACAAAAGTATTGTATGAACAAACAACTTTATTGATTGATAGAAGGATAAGTTACACCCAATGTGGTTCGATCTCATGTCACTCATCCAACTTAGTCCAAGCCCTGATCACACCAATAGAAACATCAATCCAACAGCGTAACATTACTTTGACAATGATTTCAAGTCTCTAAACTAACAATATTTCTCTATAATATCCAAGCTCTTTGGCTCTATGATGGGAGGCCAATTGATAGATGAATGCAAGTCGTTTTGTCATTAATATGGCATTGAATGGTTTTCCATAATTGGATGATTAGTTTACATGTTCAAAGGGATGCGAGGATAGAGGATTAGATGATCCAAGGTTATCCTAAGTCGAGATCATCTTGATAGGATAGGAGCTGGGTTCCTTTTAGAAGGCTCTAGAAAGGAGGAATATACTCAGGATCCAATGAAAATTTCGAGGATTCTCACCTATCACAGGCTTCAGTGGGCTTAGGTGCTCTACAACGCAACCTTGAATGGGGCTACCTGCTTTGCAGAGCACTTACCCCTCACTAGGGGTGCACTGGTGACCCAAGGAAGCACTTCAGCAGTGTTTGAAGTTAGGAAACTCTCATGGATGAAAGCACTCAATGAGGTGGCATGTCTAGGGCATGTAGAAATTGAATTAGAGTTTTATAGACCCTGTTTACACTGATTTGATCATCAGGAGTAATGCGCCCAAATAGACCTGTAACACCCCCCCTGCAAAGTCAATTGACATGGATCCATACCAAAGGTAAGAAAATCAACATTTGGAGTGACAATATCATGGGAAAGACTCCAATTTTTCCTGATCTACTTTTTTTCCACTTAAACTTTGGTTGGACGGGTAAGGGAAATTCAAGTTGTATTATATATCTTCTTGGTCTCATACCCCAAGTCTTTGGCTAGGCTGGGACTTAGGGGAAGTTTCAATCCAATTGTAGGATCTCATCCCCTTCTCACTTCGCGCCTTTATGATTGTTCTCCAACAAAATAGGATAATTTGGCGTTTTGTTGATCGGGAACTCAAGATTACTCAGTCAAAAGGGATACGAGTACCAACTCTTTCAACTAGCAATCCCTCCCAAATATGGAATCTAGAACAAAATTTGGAAACTTGATGGCCACCTCAAAGTCAATATTTTCTATTGGACCCTAGCTCAACGAAATATCCTTATAGTAGAAAATATTTGTAAAAGAGGCATTCAAGGCCCTGCCAGGTGTATCCTTCGTCTCTTCCTTTGTGATATGTCCACTCATCTCTTTTTAGAATGTGCTTATTCTTGACAGGTTTGGAAATGTGCTTTGTAGCGAATTAGTCACATGGTAAATAGGCATGCTCCTTAGACCACCTCTTTGGCACAAAAGCCCATTTTTAAAAGGGCCTGGTCAATGCTTCCTAAGTATGTATGTTGGAAAATTTGGTTAGCTCAGAACTAAGCCACCTTTCAGAGTGAGTTGTCACAACCCAAGATAGTAGTGCCGAAGGCCCTAATGCTCTTGTTAGATCACTCCAATTCTTTCAGGCTCAAATTATCAGCCCCCTAGCAAACTGATAGGTGTGAGAAAGTTTGGCTCCAAAATGTTACCCTTGAAATTTCTTTAGTCTAGAAAAGAACAAAATAAAGTTTGAAGCTTTAGTTAGCACCTCCAGAATTTCATCATTGGATGAAGTCCTACCTCTCACATCTTGTGTTTTGACGATTCTTCCAAGCATAACCTTAGGGTAGTAGGAGCAAGAGGGGTTCTCTTTGACTGAAGAGGAAACATTGAGTTTTTGTTACCCTTTTCATGTATTTTAGATTTTGCTTCTAACAACCAAGCAAAAGTCTATGCTCTATATTAGGGAGTCAAACTAGCCTCTTCCCTAGCCATCCAAGGGATTAAAATAGTATGATTCAACACATCCATTTGGGCACAATTCTTTCAAATGCAAGGTTGAGTTTACTTTTCCAATGAATTCGATCTTTCCTTCATTTGTTTTATTACGTAGATTTCTTCCATATCCTCTGCATAAATAATTCACAAGCTATTTACTAAGAAAATAAGGCTCTTTGAGAAAAGGTTTGGGATATTTTAATTAATGGTCATTTCTCCTCTCAACCAATACCTTAATGATTCCCTCCCCAATTAATGATTACTCATATGAACTCCACGTGGTATTCCTCTGCCACGCTTGCATCATGCAGTGGACACAAACCTTGTCACTTCTTGTGATATCAACATACCCAACTCTATCTCTTAAACCATTCCCATGAATGCTCTTGGAGTGTTGTGGGATCTTCCAATTATAGATAAGCCATCATAACCAAAATTGGGTCTTCTCCCTAATGGGTGATGTAGTTATGGGCCGTATGGAGAGAAGGTGCTTCATTGTTGATCTACGAAATCTTGTCATTTTTCCTCTGTTCATGTCATACTCTTGTTTCCCCCCCACCATTGTAGGCTTTCCTTCACTAAAGGTCTAAAGATTTATTGTTAGCATTGACGTCATGGCCCATCACAAAATGAATGACCTCAGGGAAACCTTACACTATTAAGATGGTGAAATTGAAGAGATTCATTCCTCCCACTCTCCTCCAAATTCAATTCTCAAATCTAGAAGAATATGTAGAGACAAAATTTCCTCATCCATCACAGGAAATGCATTCACCAGGTACAAGATGAATGTGGGGTGCTTTGTACTTAGCTTGGGGATCTCCAAGAAGCACAACTAGGATGAATTCACTATTTCCCCAACATGTTCAGGAACTACTCATGCTTGATTTAGATGCCCCATATTTAGGAAAATTTGATGAAAATGATGCAGAATGATAGTCTTCTCCAAGTTTTAGGTTGCCTCTAAGGTAATGTTTTGTTCTCTCAATCCTTGTAATTTATTATCGGGATTACTTTGTAAATTTACTATTTGATTATTTGTACCTTTTTAGTTTACCCATGTTTTGTGATCTCTCTAAACCATGTGCTTTGGACTGGTATTCTCTAGATAATGTTCAGGATTGCAACTTTGTTGTGTCCTATTGACACAAATTTTGCTTATATAAATATATTCTAGTTCTTGTCAGATAAAAGGACATGCTTTATGTTTCTTGAGTTTACCATTTGTATCATACTTGTATTTGTGCACCTACTTGTTACTAACCAGTATCTTACCATTGGGTAACGGGAGTAGATCCCAACTTTATTAGTACGTGTGAGTCTTAGCTATCCTTTCACACGTTTGGACTATCTGTGCCCTTCCTCACTGTCACGTAAGGGTTGTGGCTTGATTCCTTGCTTCTCAACTTCCTTCCTCTGATTTGACCTTGCTTCTTAGCCTCCTTCCTCTTATTTGACCTCTAGATTTTCCTCCTGAAATCTCCTCAATGTCCTCCTGAATCTCCTTGGTAAAGTCTAGCCTTCTCACTCAGAAAGTCAATTGTTCAAGCGTTCAACAAGGATTGTGTGTCTTACCCTCTTCCCTTAGGCTCAATCGATAACTTCATTAAGGCCTAGATCGACAACTGAGATTAAATCATCGAGTTACTAAAGATGAGTCACTTAAATTAAATAACTTTCCTTAGGTCTTATTTTCCTAAACATTTAAAGAAAGAAGGTATAAATAGCTTGCATGCCATGCATGTCTCATGAAAACCCTCACGCATGTCTCATGTAGCATGAAATCCTCATGCACGCCTTGCATGTTGCATGCAATCTCCTAAAGAGACAAAATAAGATCTTCCTAGCTAGGACACCAAGCTATAAGACCTTCCGCAACTAGAGAATTCAACTCTCCATCCTAGCTAGGCAGGAATTCTCCACCACCCCCAACTTGTCCCTGTAAAACACAAACTTGCCCTTCACTAGAGGCTTGGTAAGAATATATCCAACTTGCTCCCTTGTGGGTATGTATTGCAATCTCACAAAACCTCTTTAGACCATGGCTCTGATAAAGTGGTACCTAATCTCTATGTGCTTGGAATTATCATGAAACACTGGATTCTTTGAAATTTTGATGTAAATTTGGTTCTCACATTCTATCACAGTCGGTTCCATTTCAAGATAAAATAAACTTGTGAGCATCTTGCAAAGCTAGATGGCCTCACAATGGGCCAGACTCATTGCCATGTACTTTCTTCTGTTGAGCTAAGTGCTACTAAGTGCTCTTCCTATTATACCACAAGATCATAGTTGACCCCAAGCTGAAACAACAACCTGCAATACTCTTCTTGTCCATTGCACTCCCTAACCAGTCCGAAGCTATGTAGCCCTACAACTCCACTCCACCAACTTTGACATTCCTCAACCCAAAGTATACTATACCATGAAGATACCACAACACATGGTTCACTACCACCCAATTATCTTGCCTTGTATCCACCATAAACTGGTTGAGTGTGTTCATTGCAAAGCAAACATCTGGTCTAGTGTTGACTCAATACATCAAGGACCTAATAAGTTGTCTGTACAAAGTGGGATCCACCAACTCAATCTCAGAAGCATTCAATCTTCCTCAAGTTTATGATCATAGGTGTAGACATAGGCTTGCAGTCCTCCATCCTAAATCTCCTTAGGATCTCAATTGCATACTTTCCTTGCCTAAGGAAGTTCTCTCCTGGCTACTGCCATACCTCAAATCCCAAAAGTAGTGCATAAGCCCAATGACCATCTCAAACTCAAAAGCAAGGTTCCCCTTGCACATCTCAAAAGGCCTCTCTGATCCTGTCATGAATATATTATACACATAAAACACCAAGTTAAGTGACTCATCCTCAATAAGTACATAGTATGAATTGGAGTCAGCCTCACTCTTGGTGAAGCCCAAACCAAGAAGGTACCCATCGATCTTGGTGTACCATGTGCGCCGAGCCTGCTTAAGCTCGTAGAGGGCTTTATTCACTATACATACATGAGACTCCCTCCCATGCACCTCAAATCCTTCAGACCTCTCAACATACACCTCCTCCTTAATCAACCCATCGAGGAAGACAACCTTCACATACATTTGACGTATCCTCCACCCCATCTATGAGGTAATAGATATGATTGTCATGATAGATGCATATTTGGGGATAGGTGCAAAGATATCATTGTAGTCCACTCCCTCCTTTTGGGAGAATCCTCTCACCATGAACCTCGCCTTATACTTCTTGATGCTACCATTTGCTGCATGCTTGATCTTATAGATCCATCAAGAAGTGAACACAAACTTTCTCTCCATCCTTGGCACTATGTCCCACACATCATTACTCTTGATGGAACTGTACTCCACCATGGCATCCCTCCAGACTTGTTGATATACTGCGTCCTCAAAAGTAGGATGGTTGGAATCATTGATGCTTCTGATTGAGGCCATATAGATGGAAGGTCTAGCTACTGGTCTACTCTATCTAAAAATTTTGTTAGGAGTCTTCACATGCTCCTCTACATCTCTCTATGTTTACTTGGTCGTCATCCTAGTAGAGCTAGAAGGAACATCTCAATCCTCCTCTTGAACTAAAGGCTGTCCCTATTGTTGGTGCCGTTGGATCCTCCTCAACCTTTGGAGCCTCTTGCTTCCTCTCCTCTACCACCACTGTTTTGTGTCATGGGACCTCCTAAAGGCTCTACCCTCCTCAAATATGACATCTAGACTGATGATGACTCTCCTCTGTCTTAGAATGTAGAGCATGTAGGCTTTTGAGACCTCACTTTAGCCCACAAAGATCCCTCTCTTAGAAGAGAGTTCTAGTTTAGTTGTCTTGTCTAAAGGAATATGGACAAAAACTTGACTACCAAATATATGAAGGTGGCTCACCTCCAATCTCACTCCTGTAAAAGCCTCCTCAATATTCTTGCCCTCCACTGCCGTGTGGGGACTCTTGTTCTACAAGTAAACAACTGTATTGCAAGCCTCCACCCACAAGAACATAGGCAAGTCCTGATCATGGATCATTGGCCTTACTTCTCCAACGATGGTCCCACTCTTCTTTTTCACAACCCCATTCTGCCGAGGTTTATAAGGCACTGTATGTTCTCTCTTGATTCCTGCCTCCTTGCAGAAAGCCTTGAATCGTTGGAGGTATACTCACCCCTGTTATCTAATCTAGCACCTTGATCTTCTTCCTAGTTTAGTTCTCCACAAGATCTTTGAACTCTTGGAATTGGCTGAATAACTCGTCCTTGGTGTTCAAGAAGTAGATCCAAGTCCTCCTAGTCATATTGAAATAGTCATCTATGAAGGTCATAAAGTAGTTGAACCTCATGATTGACTACAGTGACATAGGACCACATACATCTAAATGTACGAAGTCCAACACTCCCTTGGACCTCGTCACACTATGAGGAAAGGCTTCCTTGGCATGCTTGCGAAGTGCACATTCTTTACACACAACCTTCTGCTCCGCCCTAATCTCTGGAAAACCATGACAATCTCCCAAAACAATGGTAAAGCCATGTAGTGTAGATGTCCCATCCTCTTATGCCAAGCCCACTTTAGTTGTCAGTGTCATGCACCAGGGCCTTCATAGGCTATCCTCTCAATAGATATATGTTTCTCTCCTTGATCTCTATCAGACACCTCATGTTGGGATCTGCTCCTCTTAGCCTCACAAAAACTTCATCTCCCACGAAGTTGACCCCAAGTCCCCTGTCCACCATTATCGAAATGGAGAGCAAGTTCTTCTCCAACCCTAGTACATATAGCACCTCCTTAGCCTCCATAGGAATCCCTGAGTTCAGCTAGAACTGTATACTGCCAACACCCTTCACTGCATATCTTACATTGTCTCTAAGCTCTACATTGAGATTCAGTGCTTCTTGGCAAAGCTAGTAAAGAGGTCTAGAGATCCCGTCATATGATGAGAGTTTCTGCTATCCACAAACCACACACCACAATATATGGTGCCAGAAAAAAAAGAGACTAAGACAAACTTCGTATCAAACTTCTCATAAAGCTCATCCATCTGCACTGCTCTTGCTGTAGAATTTTTTCCATTCCCTCCTTGTTTGGACATTGTTCGACATAGTGACTGAAATTGTGACATGCAAAGCACTTGAATTTTCTCATGTCCTTCTCTTCCTTTCCCTGTTAAGATCCACCTCCACTCTAGTTCTGCCTGACATTTCCATTTCCCTTCTTTGCTTGCCTAGCAAGAGTAATATACACCTCATTTCCTCCTTTGTATTTCCCACCAGTGATAGAACTTTCCAAAATCTCCTCTTGGGTGAAGTCATCCCACAACTGGTTTGAATCTAGAAGCTACTCCCTTACAAGTATCCCCTCCACAAAGGTGGTCCATTGCTTAGCACACCCCTTAGGGGCTACTTTTACAAGATCTGAATCAACCACAGTTTCTCCTATGGCTGATATCTCATCACGAGCGTGTTGAATCCTAGTGAGATATGAGGTCACAGTCTTAGATCTATTCATGCAAATATTGTTGAGTTTCTCTTGCAACACCATATTCCTGTTGTTGTCGGTACTCTAGTATAGACCGGTCAAGGCCATCCACATCTTGTATGCAATCAACTTCCTTCCCTATTATGTGAGGGATCATGTGATCCTTCACACCATCCAAAATAATTCCTATAAGAAAATTGATAAGAAGACCTATAACTCAACCTCCTACTGAGAAATTTGGCATGAGAAAATCACTCGCCACTAGAGAAATTTTGCCTCAACAAAACTCAGCCTACACGATCAAGATCTAGGCCTATTTGACCTCCTTGGCATCACACATGCGAGTCACAACTGTCTTGCTGCACGTGGAGACTGTCTGCACCCTTCCTTACTTGCACACTTGGGATGTGGCTTGATTCCTTGCTGCTCGACCTCCTTCCTACGATTCGACCTCTAGATTTTCTCCCGAATTTTTCTTAGCTTCTTCCTGAATCTCCTTGGTCAAGTCAAGTTTTTTCACTCGACAAATCACTTGCTCAAGGGATCAACAATGATTGTGTGTCTTAACCTCTTCTCTTAGGCTCAATTTATAACTTCATTAAGGCTTAGATCGAGTGTTGAGATTAAATCATTGAGTTATTAAAGATAAGTCTAGTAAATTAAGTAACTTACTTTTCTTAAGTTTTTTTTCCCTAAACATAAGAAAGAAGTTATAAATAGCTTACATGCCATGCATGTTTCATGTCTCATGCAACCATCTTGCATGCCTGGCATGTTGCATGCCACTGGTTGCACGCCTGGCATGTTGCATGCAACCTTCATGCATTCCTTGCATGTCCCATGCAAGCTCCCAAAGAGGCAAAACAAGATCTTCCTGACTAAGACATCAAGCTAGAAGACCTGCAGGTACAGAATTCAACACAATTTAGACCTACTGTTACGACTCCTTCCATCCTTGATGGTTCACTGCTTAGAAGTGTCACGCTTCGGTATGTTTTCAAACTTAAGGACAAATATATTCTGCAGTCTCTGACCTCAAGTGTCACGCTTCGGTATGTTTTCAAACTTCAAAGGACAACACAACACAATTTAGACCTACTGTTACGACTCCTTACATCCTTGATGGTTCACTGCTTACAAGTGTCACGCTTCAGTATGTTTTCAAACTTCAAGGACAAATATATTCTGCAGTCTCTGACCTCAAGTGTCACGCTTCGGTATGTTTTCAAACTTCAAAGGACAAATATATTCTGCAGTCTCTGACCTCAAGTTGTAACAGCAAATTTGTTCGTACTCAATCTTCATGCTAATTTGATTTAAGCGCTCAAATGGCCCCGATGCTTATTTGATATTAATGAGCAAATTTGTTCGTACTCAATCTTCATGCTAATTTGATTTAAGCGCTCAAATGGCCCCGATGCTTATTTGATATTAATGAACTGCAAGGTGAGTTTAGATTGTCTTATTTTAAGGGGATGAACATTCCTAATATCCATCATATTTCAGGAATAGTCTATTTATATTATTTACTTTACCTTCATATTTGCAAAAGATCTCTTCGTTAGATATTATGAGATATAAAATAATAAAAAAGGAGACCCAATTTTATAATAATGTATTGAAGTTTGTAGGTGGTTTTGAATTTAGCTGAAGATTGTTCTGTGTTTTATAAGAGAATATGCTTCATGACATTATAAAACGATCGAATAGAATATAAGTTTTATTAAACACTATGGGACTAAGATTCTTACAATGAGAGCTATCTTTCTAGGCCGTGCAAAAATGGTATAACTATGTCAGTCTACAAGTAAATGACTGCAGAAAATATTGCAGCAAGGAAAACAAAGAGCCGACAAATTGTAGGTTTGATCTATATCATGGTACAAAGAACTATTGGACTTATCTGGAATCCCATCCTTTGCGCTGCTCTGGCCGTTGCCTGTTCCCCCATTGCTGATATCCGAAACATGTTATTGGCCCTCATCATTCTTGTCACCATACTCACTGTAACCTCTGCTGTTTCTTCCTAAAGAGCTTCTTCTCAGTTGCTGATTTTTGTTCCTGACCCTTTTATATTTCATCCTTTCCACATAGCTGGTATGTTTTGTCCTCCCAAACTTCCTCTGGTTGTACCTATCTCCCTGTATCACACCTTAGTCTGTGAGAACTGGTCCATAGTTGAAATATTAGCTGTTTCTCTAATCGAGGCAGGCTAAGCTTCAAGAAGAACTGTAGTCCTAAGCCCAAATCTCTGCTAGCGTGTTGAGCTGTTCTATATATAGTATAGCTGTTTTCTCTTCGCCTGATTCCTCCATTTTCCTGCAATGTGCTATGCTTGTAAGCGTGTTTTCAACTCTTTCCCATTATTGGATGACTTTCAATTACATCCCACTCCTTCAGCCGTGTCCTACATTGCTGATTCCATGTTTTCTTTCTTCTTTTAAGCTCTTCCCTGCTGATTGTTGTTGGTATCCAGTTGCTATCCATGGATGCCACCCTTTCACTCTACAAAATCAGCCTTCTAAGTGCCTCAGCATCTATGGGATAAAGGCCTCTTTCGGCCAACAAAATTTCATGATGATCGCTGATTTTCACCCTAAAAATCTCATTATGATTGCTGATTTTCACCATCAATATACATGTTATCAAGTGCTTCCGCACCCTTTATGGTGGATTCCACTTAGCCTTGGTTGCACTAGGTCCATATGTCACAACCATAGATGAGAAGCAGGTGTGACGAGTGTCTAGAATAGAGCCCTAATCTCTGCTAGTATGTTCAACTGTTCTATATAGTATAGTTTTTTCTCCTTGCATGTTTCGTCCACTTTCCTGCCTTGCAACATTCTTGTGTGTTTTCAGCTCTTTCCCATCTATTGGAGGACTTTCCTTTAATACATCCCACTCCTTCAGCCACGTCTTACCTTGCTGATTCCATGTTTTCTTTCTTCTTGTCAGCCCTTCCTGGGAGATTTTGTTCGTATCCAGTTGGTACTCATAGTTGCCACCTTTTTACTGTACAAAATCAGTCTTCTGAATGCTTCCATCTCTAAGGAATAAAGGTCTGTTTCAGCTAGAAAAATCTTGTAGGGAGTGCTGATTCCCCCCCGTCAAGATGCATGTTGTTAAGTGCTCCTCTACCATTTCCAGCAGATTCTACTGAGCATTGGTTGAGCTAGGTCCTTTTACCTCCCAACAATAGAGGAGCACAGATGTGGCGAGTGTCTGAAAAGAGAACATAACATTCCCTGGTCTGATATTTTAGTCGTTCTACATCTGTTCTGAGGTGAGAAGAGAACTTTCCAACTCTATTGAAGCCTCTTTCTGGCCCACATGGCCCAGGTTAATCATTCATTAAATTTTAGAGCTAGAGATCTGTAAATTTTGAGTCATTTCTAGCTGTTCGCCTAAAAACTTACATGGATTTTCCTTGGTTTTTTTTGAGCGAGAAAAGTACCACCTTAGTCTACCTGTATTCAAATTCATCTCCACCTCTTTGCAGAAGCTTTCCAAAGCCCTTAAGTGGTCATGTAGGCTGTGGAGTGTCCTGACTGCTAAAATAACATCATCTACGTACAGGAGTTTTTGTGTGTGTGAGAGGGGGGTAGGTTTGAAATTTTATAACCCAGTTGTCTGATTTATTTGTTACAAAGAATTCCTAGAAAATTTGTTGATGAACATGGCAACTAACTTCGAGAGCATATTGTACTGGAAGGACCAAGTGGGGCAGATATGGCTTGTAAACCTTGATCCTGAGATGAATTTGGTCAAAGGTTGGGAATTGTTTGTCTCCGATCATAACCTTCAAGCTGGGAGTTTCTCGTTTTCAATATGGACAACGCTTCATTCTTCAAAGTTCATATCTATGGTAAAGGGGGTGGTGAGAAACATATACCCTTCAGAATCAATTCCGAGGCACTTTCTTGAGTAAACCTGCATGGTATGAGATAAAAAAGAAGGGTTGGAACTTGGAAGGCATAAAGCCCAAGATCCAGGATAAATTAACGACCATAAAGGTATGTTTATAAAACAGTGGTTCTAATATCCTTGCTTAGTATTTTGATCTTCGATATGAAATACTGCCTAGAACCTATCTCGCAGGTATCATTCCATGTGCAAACGTCAGTTTGGAAGTGTTTTCCTTTAATTTTGTAGTGCTTGTCTGGTATAGGTTATCCATCTTTCTGTCTCCTTTACTTCCAGGATTCCTGATATGTAAGATGTATATGAAACTCTTTGCAATCCATGTACATTGCTAATGGGAAACATGTTTATTTCATGAAATGTCGATGTTATGATCATTTAATGTACAGCTAAGCAGTTCTTATTACAGTTCAAGGTATCTCCTATGCTGTCAGAACATCTGGAGGAAGTATATTGTCCTGAAGTGAGAATTTTGGAATGTCAATCTTGTCATTTTGTTTGTTAAAAAATGATTCTGGCTGTTCGTTCATTGTTTTGTTACGCCAGACTCCAGACTCTAGTGTGATCTTATGTAGACTGAATACCCTAATTATTTCTCTTCTTCAATTACTGTGTATGTTCTATTGTCAATGATGGTTTTATATGAAGTCGTTCTTTGAGTGGATGCTTGAGAATGTATTAATGTTACTTTGCATCAAGCTGCTTCTTTTGTGATAAAGAATAAACTTCTGATAGTATCTGAAGGCTGCTTTAACATGCCAATAAAGATGCGTCATTTAATTCAAGTGTTTTAATAATGTGAAATCTATTTCAGTCTCCCCTTACATGAAGTAAAATGTGAATTCAAAAAACAGTATTTTGACTCAGGTTTGTGCAAGCAAATATTATTGTTTAATGACCACCTTCACCCTTTGTATCTGAAAGATAGATGCTACGGTGTATGATCATAATTGCATGTGGTCTCAATCATACACGCACCGATCATAGAAAATCTTTTCTCATGTGGAAAGCAGGTTGTGACCATGGTGATAGCATTGCTGGCAACTATTCTCACAGGATGTTCTGCCTACTGTCCATGTGATTTCATCTTTTACGTTCACTGTCGTCCGTTGGTTTGCAATTGATCATTTCCATGATATCAAGCAATCGCTGCAAAGTTGGTAAGGATCCAAGAGATCCTCAATGGTAACGAACAAGAGACGAGAATACACTAGGAAAGAGTAGTCTCGACTCTCCAGTGCTCATGGCTTCTTAGTTGAGCAAGATTTTTGCAACATGGAAAAATGTTTCCATGGCAGTGTTAAATCTGAAATAGAATAATTTCCGCTCGATCAAGAAAGTTTCCGAGTAAAATTTTGAAGCATTATTATTGGATCCTGATATGTTAAGACATCAATAAGAACACTTGTGAACAACAACATTATATCTTTTTGTCATATAATACGAATTACATGGAGAGGTCAATGGATCATCCATCCTTATCTAGCATGTATGTGCAAGCATTTTTGTCAAAAAAAAAAAAAGGCTACAGTTCATTGTGGAATCGAGGGTCAAGTGGAGGGTTTGTAGTGCAATAAACGTTTTGATTAAGGCTACCTCGGATTAATCAAGGGTGTGATTTACGTTCCAAGGAACCCTCAATTGCTCTCTTGATCCAAGGGTATTTAGGTAAATACATGACATACACACAATTTTTGCAAAATATAGACTTGATATATTCGTCTTGATTTCTCGTGGCTTCTTAGTTGAACCAGACTTTTGTAACATGGAAAGATGTTTATGTTGTAGTGTTAAACCTAAGATCGAGTAGTTGTCGCCTGATCAAGTTGACCAAAAGCTTGGTGAAATGAAAAATTCTGAGTAAAATTTTAAAGCAGTACTATTGGATGCTGATATGTTTAGAGAGTAAACTTACACATCAACAAGAACACTTATGAACATCACATCTTTTTGTCATAATTATATGAATTACACAGAGAGGTGAATGGATCGACCATCCTAATCAATCATGTATGCGCAAGTGATTTTTGTCAAAAGTGTTAGAATGTGTAGTTAAGGGTTATAATCCATATGGTCGATCCATGCTTCTCAGAGACTACACTTAAATTGTGGAATCGAGGGTCCGGTGGAGGCTTTTTAGTGCAATTAAGGTTTTGATTAAGGCTATGTGGGAGTGATCAACATCTAGGGTCCAATGGAGGCTTTGTAATGCAATCAAGGTTTTGATTGTAAATTATGCACAATTGCATGTGTTATGTATACACGTAACTGTTAAGTGTGAAGCCAAACTCACGAACACTGTGCAAATGACGGCACCAACTCTCTGACAGTCTGCCATCTCAGTTGTCCCAGCTGTCACTGCCACACTCGCGCCGAACCTACTACACCGCCATTAGTTTCTTGATCTCCATCTGAATCACATGTAGGATGCTAGATCCTCCTGCAGCCTCTATAAATTTGTAATTTCTTTGGCCAGGGATTGCAAGCCACGGCCTAGGCCTGTTATGTAATGCTAAGTGATTTCTGTTCTCCAGTTAAGTAATTTCTGTTGTTTGTTGCTGTCTGCTCTGAATATGTGAGAAAATTCTGTTGTCTTGCTCCATTGTGTGTGATGCTTTTGTCTATTGCCAGAATCATTTAATTTCTCCTGTGCTTCTACTCTAACAATTAGTATCAGAGCCAGGGTTGAATATCCATTGTGCAAGCCACTTAGTGGCATCGCCTCGCCTTACCTCCTGCAACCTTCATCAAAACGTTGACCGTTACCTCTAGAGCCATTGCTATTCCTTGAATCATCGATCTCTGTCTGTCTGAACAAGAACAGAAGCAAATGCCGCTCAGTGAGTGAACTCTGGTTCAGACTGCTCTAGCTGTTGGGCACCTCTCTGAATGGTGCACAGATTCGCAGAAGAAAAAAAAAGACTGTTGTTGAAGGATCTGTTTAGGAAATTGGAAATCGCTGCAAAGAAGAGAGTCCAGGAAAGGGATCTGTGCAGGAAATAGTTGAGGAACGTTGGAACTGAAAGATAGTAACGTGTTACTGGAGTTTGAAACGTGGAGATCCGTGGAGTTTGGAGTTGAAACGTGGAGTTCGTAAGTTTTGTTTACATCAAGCTTCCACATATAGGTGACCGTGTATTTTTTAAATCAACCTAGCCACTTATATATGAAGTGTGAAGACTTTATGTTCTTGTGAACGTGAGCTGAAATTATTTTTTTAAATTTATATTGACCTCACACATGTTCAAGGTTGGATTTTATGTTTTTTTAAAACATAAAAGTATAGTTTATTAAAAGAAGGAGGTTTATTGCTTGTTTGAAGGAGTAAACAAGTTTTAAGTGGCAAGAGAATAAAAAAAAAAGGGAGTTAAAAGGAGATTGATTTGGCAAAAGTTGTAATAATTAAAGTTTTATTTTTAAGTGGAGTTTTTGTTTTTTGGGCATAAATATTATTGAAAATGGAGACAACAGTTACAGATATGGAGAAGTTGAGCGGGGCTAATTTTTCCCTATGGAAATCACAGATGGGGGATATACTCATTTTAAAGGATCAATATTTGCCAATTAAAGGCACAACAAAAAAACCCTCATCGATGATAGATGAAGAGTGGAATAAGCTAGATAGAAAGGCGATTGCAACAATCCACCAATATCTAGCAAAGAATGTGTATTTCAATGTGTCTGGAGAAAAGACAACAGAAGGATTATGGAAGAAGCTCCATGATCTATATGAGAAGAACACAACATCAAACAAAGTGTTCTTGATGAAGAAGATTTATAATCTCAAGATGAAGGAGGGTGCATCGGTTGTTGAGCACTTGAATGCATTTAATATTATACTAATCAAATTGCCTTTGTTAAAATCATTTTAGATGATGAAATTAGAGCCATTTTGCTCATGTGTTCTATGCCAGACAGCTGGGAAAATTTAATTGTAGCTATGAGCACTTCAGCAACTGTAGGGACCCTGAAGTTTGATGATGTCAGCAGCAGTTTAATGAATGAGGAGCTACGATGCAATTCAATTGCAGAAAATCAGGGAGGAGAAGCTCTAGCTCTAGCTGATCATGGTAGGAGAATGGATCGAGGCTAGCAAGGGCGATCAAGATCGAGAGACTAATCAAAATCAAGGAGAGGCAGGATCACCTACTTTCATTGTGGCAAACCTAGTCACATGAAGAAAGAATGTCGATTTTGGAAGAAAGGACAAAAGGATCAGAGACTGTCCAGTACAAATCACAAGTCATCCAACACAAATTAAGGTGAAACTACTGCTGTAGCCACAAATGGTGATGTGTTGTTTACTGTTTCAGTAGAGGATGCATGTGTATATACATCTAGCAGTAGCTTTAATTGGATCCTTGACTTTGGGGCATCTCACCATGTAACCCCATGCAAAGTTAGTTTTGTTTCGTATAATCCTAGTGATTATGGTAGAGTGCATTTGGGGAATAATCATTTTTTCAATATTGTTGGAGTGGGAGATGTCCAGATCAAGATGAAAGATGGACAAGATATATTGTTGAAACAAGTCAGGCATGTACCAGAAATGCACAAGAGTTTAATCTCTATGGGACAACTGGATGATGAGGGCTATTCCATAAGCTTTGGAAAAGGAGGCTAGAAAATTAGCAAAGGAGCATTGGTCATGGCCAAAGGACCCAAGACAGAAACATTATACACATTGAAGGCACTGATAGGAAAATCAGATTTGGATGCTATCACAAAAGAAGGAAATTCAACAGATCCGTGTCATAAGCGCTTGGGTCACATGAGCGAGAAGGGATTAAAAATCCTTGTTGGTAAAAATTTATTGCCAAGTTTGAAATCCTATAATCTTGATCTTTGTGAACATTGTATATATGGTAGACAAAGAAGGGTTTCATTCCTTAGAGGTGGCCATGACAGAAAGATAAATATGTTAGAATTAGTACACTCAGATGTGTTTGGGCCTTTTAACATCAAATCATTAGGAGGGGCATCATATTTTGTAACATTTATAGATGATGCATTGATGAAGGTTTGGGCATATCCTATGAAAAATAAAAGTGAAGTGTTTGGAATATTTCAAAAATTCCATGTTGTTGTTGAAAGAGAGACTAACAAATTGCTGAAGTGTTTAAGAACAGATAATGGTGGAGAATATTGCTCAAATGCATTTAAGGAATATTGTAACAGGTTTGGCATAAAGCATGAGAAGACTGTGCCTGATACTCCTCAATATAATGGTTTCGCAAAAAGGATGAATCGCACCATTATGGAAAAGGTGCAAAGTATGTTGTTCAATTCTGGTTTGGAGAAGAATTTTTGGGCTGAAGCAGTCAGGACTGCTTGCTACCTCATAAATAGATCCCCAACTACAACCTTGGATGGCAGTATCCCTGAAGAAGTTTGGACTGGTAAGAAGTTGAATTATTCTCACTTGAAAATCTTTGGATGTGAAGCATTTGTACATATTCCCAAAGAAAATAAAACTACGCTAGATGATAAATCTATGAAATGCATTTTTTGGGATATGTGGATGAAGATTTTGGTTATCGTCTATGGGATCCAGTCAAACATAAAATTATTAGAAGTAGGGATGTTATATTTAACGAGTCAGAAATTTTCAAGAGGATTGTAGGTGAGTTGGAGGTTAAGAAGGTTATTGACAGGTTTGAAGAGCAACAGGAAAACATCCCACCAATGCAAGAAAATGAACAATAAATTCAAAAGCATGAAGAACAACAAGTGGAAAATGATGAACAACAAGAAGAAGGAATCTTGCAGGAACCTTTGTAGGAGATTCAACCTAATAATGCACCACCATAGTTGGTTTGCAAATCTTCCAGGCCTCATAAGCCTTCACAAAGGTATCCTCCTTCAAACCATATTTTGTTGAATGATGAAGGTGGGCTTAATTGTTTTCAAGAAGCTTGTAAATTTGATCACAGTAAAGAATGGAAGAAAGTAATGGAAGAAGAAATGAAATTTTTGCAGGAAAATAAAACTTGGGAGTTGGTAAACCTCTTGAAAGGAAGAAAGACTCTACAAAACAAATGGGTGTACATGATTAAGCATGAAGGTGATGAAAAGAAGGAGAGGTATAAAGCAAGGCTGGTGGTGAAAGGATTTGCCCAAAAAGAAGGTATTGACTTCACTGAAATTTTCTCACCTGTTGTTAAAATGTCATCCATTAGAGTCATTCTTGGTCTAGTTGCTACTTTAGACCTAGAATGTGAATAGTTAGATGTAAAAACTACATTCCTTCATGGTCAATTGGAGGAATAAATTTATATGGAGAAGCCAGAAGGCTTAATAGAAAAAGGAAAAGAAGACCTTGTTTGCAGGTTGAAGAAGAGTCATTATGGGTTGAAATAGGCACCTCGACAATGGTACAAGAAATTTGATTCATTCATGTTGGAACATGGTTTTCAGAGATTGGAAGCTGACCATTGTGTCTATATCAAGAGGTATGATTAAGGAAAGTATATCATATTATCGTTATATGTGGAAGACATGTTGATTGTTGGGCATGATAAGAATAAGATCAATAGGTTGAAGAAAGATTTGGGTAGCAAATTTGCAATGAAGGATTTGGGACTAGTACAACAGATATTGGGCACGCGGATTATGCATGACAGGAAAAACAAAAGGTTGTGGCTGTCACAAGAAAAATATATCAAGAAGGTGCTTGACAAGTTTAATATGAAGGATGCCAAGCCAGTTGGTACACCCCTTGCAACCCACATCAAGCTGAGTACTGAATTATGTCCTAGTGATAACAAGGAGAAAGAAGAAATAAGCAAGATTCCTTATGCTTTAGTAGTTGGTAGCTTGATGTATGCCATGGTATGCACACGACCAAAAATTGCATATTCAGTGCGAGTAGTGAGTAGGTTCCTTGCCAATCGAGGCAAACAACATTAACAAGTAGTAAAATGGATTTTGAGGTATCTCAAGGGTGTTAGTCATTATTGTTTATGTTCTGGTCATGATGAGACTGTGCTTGAAGGATTTACAGATGCAGATATGGCTAGAGATATGGACACCAGAAAGTCCACTACAGGTTATTTGTATACATTTGCTAGTGCAGCAGTATCTTGAGTGTCAAGGCTACAAAGAATAGTAGCCCTCTCTACAACATAAGCAGAGTACATAGCTGCAACAGAAGCTTGTAAAGAGATGTTGTGGATGCAATGATTCCTAGGAGAGATAGGAATAAAGCAGGACAAGTATGTGTTAAATTGTGATAGTCAGAGTGCCATTCACTTGGCGAAAAACCCAACATTTCATTCAAAAACCAAGCACATTGACTTAAGGTACCACTGGATCTGGCATGTTTTGGAGGAAGAACAGTTATCCTTGGAAAAGATCTATATAGATAAGAACCCTGCTGATATGCTCACTAAGATTCTACCACGACATAAACATGAGTTATGTAGAGGCATGGTAGGACTCGGTGTGACTTGATTCATGACTCACATTTGGCTTCAAGTGGGAGAATGTTAAGTGTGAAGCCAAACTCATGAATGCTGTGCGAATGACGGCACCAACTCTCCAACAGTCTGCTGTCCTAGCCGTCCCAGCCATCATCGCCACATTCGC
The DNA here is from genome assembly GCA_031772625.1 of Pinus tabuliformis. NCBI lineage: Eukaryota > Viridiplantae > Streptophyta > Pinopsida > Pinales > Pinaceae > Pinus > Pinus tabuliformis. The sequence continues at coordinate 893,520,869 of CM062806.1, read as the reverse complement.
ACCGAACCTACTACACCGCCATTAGTTTCTAGATGTCCATCTGAATCACATGCAGGATTCTAGATCCTCCTTCAGCCTCTATAAATTTGTAATTTCTCTGGCTAGGGATTACAAGCCAAGGCCCAGGCCTGTTATGTAATGCTAAGTGAATTTTGTTCTCCAGTTAAGTAATTTCTATTATTTGCTGCTGTCTGCTATGAATATGTGAGAAAATTCTGTTGTCTTGCTCCTTTGTGTGTGATGCTTTTTTCTATTGCCAGAATCATTTAATTTCTCCTGTGCTTCTATTCTAACAGTAACACACTCAACAATCTAGTTTTAAAATGGGTTTAAAGGTATGACACTAATAGTAGTGATGATTTTAAAAATGTATGCAGTTGAGTATGAGAGATTGTGACAAGTTGGGTGACTAGCAACTATGATATTCACGAGTTAAGCTATAATGATTCCAATAAAGGCATTCACATGGGGTTGGGGGAATTAGAAGCTTGGTAAGAGAGTTGCTTGCTAATTGATAACTTGCCCATATACACATACCATAGAATTTATAGAAAATACAAGCACATTATAGCCATAAGAATTGAACCTCTGTCCTCTATTCCCCATAACGTAAAACATACATGTTTGTAATGATTGTGATTGATGACTCCAACTTTTTTCAATATACATATATAACAATTGGAATTATATGAGTTGTTTACCCAACTAAGTTGTCAACTTGTCAACTTAATATTATAATAATACTAATTATAATATTGCATTGGCATGAAGCACATTAACAAATTGATTTGGGTGCACTCTTAAGAAGTATCATCTACTAAATTTCGTGGATAATCGATAGTGAAAATTATCTAGCATTTTGAAACAATTCACTGTACAAGAAAAGCAACGTGATTCTTTCGTCACTTTCGAAATAGTGATGAGATTGGAATGATCTAAATTTGATTTTACTCTTTTGAAATCAACTTTTACCATACTTTCCTAACCTCTCTATTGTAAAGTATCTCAATTGCTCTTTCTTGTTAATCAAGCGTGAACTTTTAAGGGCTCTTCTTTGTTCACTTAGTAATTTTCGTTTAACATTAAATTGTTCAAGCTATTTTAAAAGAAAATAATAAAGGAGAACGAGAAAATAACGTGTGTTCCACTTTGAGTAAACTTGTGCTTATTCCAACATTTCATGATTGACTAATATTTCGCATGATCGTGTTTTCAATAAATCTCGAACATATGGATGAGGGAGGTTTATAACTTTTCAAATTTGAAAACCTCTCTCGATTGGTCTAAAATATTTTAGAATATTTATTTTCATTGGAAATTTATAGATGATAATTTATAGATGATATAGGGACTTTTATAACTTTTCAACTTGAAAGTCTCTCTTGATTGGTGTAAAATATTTTATAATATTTATCTTTATTGGAAATTGTTAGAAGGCTTCCAGAATTTTCTAAAAAGGTTTTTTTAAGAGATTTTTTAATAAATGTTTTTAAAATCTTTTAAAATTTTGTATAACGTTAATTTGACAAGCCTTTTATTATAATAATAATATCCATTTTTAAGGTCACAACCAATCCAGACACCAAATTGGTGTATGAGACCCACTTGTTTGTGGGACAAGGGACCCACCTCCCCACAGCGATTTGACTGCTAAGTCTACGAAGGCATACATACTCTACCCTCCTTTGGTTTTGAACCTGTGACCTCTTAGGAGGAAACACATGCTCTTAACCATTATGCCCACTCAAGCAAATGTAACAAAAATAAAAATAAGGTTAAATGTGTAAAATTGAAATTACTTATAAATGATTTTGTTTTGTATGATATCAAATATCATGTATGTATATTTGTTTTCGTATGATATCAAATATCATGTATGTATATGTTGACAACCTAGTACACAACTTAAGAAGTTTGTTATTAATAATGTAACATGCGATAATTTGACAATTAATTTTTTAGATTAAAGAATAATGTTGTGAACTTCAAATTAAAAAAATAAATTTTTTAAATTAAAAAATGTATTTTAAAAGATTTTTGCACAATTCGAATGTAAGGATTTTCAAAGGCATAAAGGTTTAGGAAAGTAGGTAAGTTGATTTTCAAAGGCATAGAGGTTTAGGAAAGTAGGTAATAAATAAAAAAATGTATTGTAAGAGATTTTTGCACAATTTGAATGTAAGGATTTTCAAAGGCATAAAGGTTTAGGAAAGTAGGTAAGTTGATTTTCAAAGGCGTAGAGGTTTAGGAAGGTAGGTAAGTTGTTAATTATAAAGTGTATAAAGAAGTTAGAAAATGCAAAAAGTTGTAAATATGTAATAATTATAGGAATTATTGCAAATTTGTCATTAAGGACCTATAAAAATCTATGCAAGAAATATTAATGATTTTAAGATGATGCCGATAGATATACATCCTAGTGGATTGTTGAGAAAATTAAATATCTTGCAGCGCTTATGAAACAAGATATTGAAAAACTACAAGTTTCTAGAACTTATTGTGTCCATCAAATTATATAATTACAAATTCACGCTAAAGAAACACAAGTTACCTAAAGACACAAGAGATCAAGTTGATCTTAATTAACTCCCAAATTTTTAAATATATTAATGCATTTTCTTTATATCCCATTGTCTTTATAACCATGGTCAAACTATGCTCAACCATATTCAACATGGTCAACATGCTTTACATGGCTTGCATGGTCAAACATGGTCAAGTATGGTCAAACATAGTCAAGTGTGGTCAACCATAGTCAAAGCATGGTATGCATGGTCAAAGTCAATTAACGTTAATAATTGAAAAACATGGTCAAACATGGCCAACCATGGGGAACATGGTCAAACAAGATTGACCATGGTTAAGCATGGTCAAATAAGCTCAACTATGGTCAAACAAGCTCAACCATGATCAAGCTAGCTCAACCATGGTCAACCATGATCAAGCTAACTCAACCATGGTTAATAAGTTCAACATGTTCAACCATTATGAAACCAAATTAACCATGGTCACCATGGTAAACAATAGTCAAGCATGGTCAACAATAGTCACCCATGGACAACATTGTGAACCATGCCTAAATTATATTGAACCATTTTCAACTATGTCAACATGGTCAAACACAGTCACTCATGGTCAACCAATATTAAACATGGTTAAACAAAGGTTAAGTATTGTTTGCATGGTCAATGTGATCAAACATTATAAACTATAGTCAACCATAATCAAACATAATCAACTATAATTAAACATCGTCAACTATGGTCACACTTATTTAACCATATGTTGATTGTATTTAACCACAATAAACCATAATCAATCAAGGTCAACCATATTGGTGGTCAACTATGATAACCACATTATTAAAAGTTGATATACATCAATCAATGTGATTAATATTTTTCAATGTGAAAATGGTGTGGATATATATATATATATATATATATATATATATATATATATATATATATATATGAACCACTTTAAAAATGCAACATCAATCAATGTGATTAATATTTTTCAATGTGAAAATGGTGTGGATATATATATATATATATATATATATATATATATAAACCACTTTAAAAATGAAATTGTGCTAGTATATATTCAATTTTATTTTTATTTTTATTATTTCTATAACTACAACTTAGTGATAAGTAATGAATGAGTAACACAATGTTTTGTAATATATATTCATTTAAAAGAAATGAATTTAACAAAATTTATATTTTCTTAACACATTTCAATAACAAATGCTTTTGAACCGTTTAAAGAACATTATTATCCATATTACAAATTCCTTGCATCAAGTAAACATAAGAAATCTACAATTAACATTTATTACAGTCAAAAGTAGTTTTTTAAATCTTTTCCAAAGCCTCATGCTTGGTTACTCCCTGATTGCTGCTTTCCATAATACTTATATGGTTCACCCTATGTACAATATTCTTGGAGTCCTTGCATGTTTTTTTATTGTAAATTTTGTCCTTAGATTTATATTAATAGCAAAAAAAAAGATCACATAAATATAACTTGATATTCATATTGAATGTCTAGAAGATTGTGAGACAGTATTGTTGGCAAAAAGAAGCTAACTGTAGACACCTTATAGTGACCTTTTAAAAACAAAAAATTACGTTGCCAAGTCCAAGAGAAAACCAATGATAACCTACAACAACTAGGCAAAAAACTAGTAAACAAAATAAGTAGATAACTACTGACAACTATTTAGTACATCAAAAGAAAAAGAAACCAGAAGGCATAGAAGCATGTTGGACATGTTAATCCAAGATGATGATTGGAGAGAGTGGAGGAGAGTGTGGAGGAGAGTGTGCATTTGAAATGTTTATGGGTGGAACATTGTTTAAGGGGGGAGCATTGATGACTCTTGATCCTCTTGATATCTTCTTGTCCAACAAAAAGTTTATAATTGTCAATTTGTTTGTCCTGAATAACCATACTTAACAAAGTTTCCATTTGCCTATGGGTTGTGATGTAGTGAAGAAAATGTAGTCTTCTTTCCCTGAACTTTCCAGGATCAGGAAACCATTTCAGAGAGCTACTGCCAATTTTAGAATCGAAGTGATATATTCGGTCTTCAAAATCCCTCGCTTCTAGCTGTAAAATTTTCTTTCAAACTTCCAGAGGGGTTGTGTCAAAAAACATGGCAATCGATTCCCAACCAAATAACCTTGAGTGCCTGAAGGAGGACCTGACAGAGTCCTTGGATGTTATTCGTATGTAAGAATTCATCTTTGTGTTGTAAGGACATGTTGGGGAATTAAAATATATAATGGCACCTGTAGATGGATGAAGGCATTGACAACACAAATGCTTTTCATGTTGCGGTATTCTTGAAAAGTTGCCACTTTCAAAGTGTTTTACTTTTTTAGTCCTGTGAAGTCTTTTCTTTTTTGGAATTGAGATTATGATTATTAAGGGGAAATATTATGGTAATAACTATTGGATAAATACCTTGACAAAATAAATGTCTTCCCAATTTTGATCATAGTTCCTTTTTTGATGGTTGAAAAATATACGAATTGTTAAGTGCTTTATTGTTTTGTTTCAGCATGCAAGTTGCATAGTGTTTGCTTTCAGCTTTGGGATTATGAAGTGCTTTATTGTTTTGTTTCGGCATGCAAGTTGCATAGTGTTTACTTTCAGCCTTGGGATTATGAGTTTTTTTTTTTTTTTGGCCATGGTGAATTGGAGAATTTTTTGACTAATATGTGTGAGGCCGAGGATCAAACATAGTAGCTTCTACTGTAACACCAAGAGTATATCCAACAACCCACAAACCAGATATACTAGAAACTTATGACTTAGCAAGAGATTGTTGGATAAATTAATTGTTATTAATGTCAAAGGGATTCCAACCGAGGAAGAAAATTATGTAGGATTAACGAGAACTTTAAGCCTTTATGACGAGCATTTACATGCCCCCCAACTCCTCTCCATTGAGGAGAAATGAATTTTTCAAGTGGAGAAACCAGATTTTTGACCTTTGTCAAGTTGGCCTACTTAAGAACAAGTTAAATCCCCTCCCCAACATACATGTCAGTTTAATGTATAATTGAATTAGTGTAAATTAAGGCCACACTCCTCCCAATTTGGTGAGATTAGCTCGGTGAATACAAATAAGAGAAGTTAAAACCTGTAACAAGGAGATTTAGTGGTTCATACCCCATCAACCCTAAGGCAAATTGAAGGAGAAGTTCAAATTTTTTGGTTCTATTCTTACGTAATAGTTACTAGTGTTTTATTGATTAATTCTTTTGGATAATCTTGGAGTAGACTACGACCCTATCTGAAGAACGAATTTCAACCCTTAAAGAGAAACATACTCATCCTAGCCTCAGCCTGCAGAAGAAGGAAGAAATCGATCTAGAGTAGCAACAAACCTCAACATGATATTAATGCCGAATCGATCCCTTCAACCAAGATTTTTGGCTCTATAACTATAGAATTTTCGAGGACTTATTTAGGCCTATAATTTGGCTTGATGGGGACAGGCTTTCAACCCTCATTTATCTTTATTTTTGGCCATTTTTGACTTAGATTCCATACATACTTTGTGCTTACTTTGGAGGCATTCAAGAGCATTTATTCGTAATAGTTTTGAGTAGTCCTTAAGCAATCCCTAAGGAAAAATTGAAGTTATTTCTGAAGAAAATTTGTAGACCTTTTTGAGCTATCTTGAAGGCCTTCATTGAAGTGTTTTGAATTAATCCTATAATCACTTTGAAGCAAACCTTTTTAGAGAATTCTTGATGATTTTTGGAGTAGACTTGAATGCCTTTTTTTGGACGTACCTTGGTGACCTTCTGAAGAAGACTTTGGGGCAGTGCCTTGGAACCACATTGGAGTAGCCTTATAGATGACTTCTACTTAGTAGCCTTTAGAAGATACCTTTGAACATACTTGAAGAGTTTTGGAAGCAAACTTTTGGAGTTGATTTGAAGACATCTTGAAGTAGTGCTAGGGTAAAGTTTTCAAGTATATTGGAAGTGTTTTGTTTAGGTTGGAGCCTAAGAGGATTGGTGTCCTCATTGGAACCACGTTAGTGCTTGGATTTTTCTTTGAGGATTGGAGTCCTCATTCAAGGTTAGAGCCTTGAAGAAGTTAAAGGGTTTGTTGTACATGTTTGAGCCTGAATTTTTGTAAAAAAGGATTGGAGTCCTCACTATCTTCATTAATAAAATTATTTTCTTGTTCTACTTCTTGTGTTCTGGTTTAACTTGTGATAAAATCTTAACTGATATAATATAAAAATTGAACGAAATATTGATTCAACCCTCTCTTAGTATTTCCAGCAATTGGAATCATTTCCAACTTCTTCAAGATAAGTGCAACCGCTAGAAGAAGGATTTTTGAACCACAATGGCCATCAAGGAAATTCCTCACTTTAGTCAAGAAGAAGAGGAAGGAAATATGGATGAAATATTGATTAGAAGCATGGAATAAAATGAGAGATCAAGGAAAAATAATGGAAAGTTATCTCAAGAAATCATCCTTCTAAAAAACGAGAAGGAAGAAGGTAAAATAATAAAAGAAGTGTTGAACAATAAACTAAAGGAAAATGAAGAAATTTTTGAAAGTTTGGAAGCTAACGTTGCATCTCTAAAAGGAGAGTTAGACAAAGCAATAAAGGATTTGAAGAGTTCTCAAATATTGGATGTCATTCTTAGTTCTCAAAGGCCACTACATGACAAATTTGGACTTGGCTATATAAGAGAACCTTCCAATTCTCAAGGAGACACCAATGGTCATCATGAAGAAAATCCTAGAAGTTTTACTGATGTTGTTAACTGACCCCATCTCAATAACTCTTCAGAAAACAAAGTTCATTCAAGAAATGAGAAGCAGTCCATTTGTGAAAGGAACATCCCATCAATGAAAGACTACATGAACATGTATGAAACTAAATGTTGGTCATTAGGCAAAACATTGCGAGACATATAGGGATAATCACCAAAAAATGATTATTGACATTAAGAGGAAAAATTAAGTCGATACTTATAGTTCTTTTGCCACTGTTTGAAATTATAGTCTAGAATGTAGCAAATGAAATAATCTAGGTCATCAAGCATAAAATTTCCCATTAAAGTTGAAAGAAACAATATGGAGAAAGACGAATGAAGAAGCTACCTGAAAAGTGTCACCTAGAATTGTATGCTCAAAAAAAGGAAAATATATGGTTTGTAAATAGTCGATGTTCTAGTTTATCTCACTAAACACAAAAAATGATGGAAATGGGACCTTTGGAGACAATGGATCTGCTAAAATTGTTGGGAAAGGTAGAGTGAGTCTCATCAATGGCAAGGGAAAAGTGAAAAATGCTCTATATATTGAAGGGCTCAAGCATAATCTTCTGAGGGTCAGCCCAATATGTGATCAAGGACATGATCTCATCTTTGGTTCCAAGGACTGTGAGATAAAGAAATCATCTTCAAGAAAGATGGTTGGAAGAGGAGTAAGAACAACAAATAATGTATACATTCTTAGTGAAATTCAAGAAGAAATATGTTACATGAGTCAAACAAATGAAAGCTCGTTGTGGCACAAGCATTTGAAACAAAGTTACTGATTTAATTAGAAATGTAACCTCAAGACAAGAACTTTAGCTAAAAAACACCCAAAAAACATGAAAAAACAACCCGAAAATAAAAAATGTTGACGCTGGAATAATGTTTTTTTTGGGTAATTTTTCAAAATTTTTTAGAAATGGTAGTGAAAACCATTTTTTATGCAAAAAACATGAAAAACACCCTGAAAATGAAAAATGTTGATGCTAGAACAACGTATTTTTTTGAAGTGTAAAATTTCAACATTTTTTAGAAATGACGTTAAAGATAAAATATCATGACTTTGAAAAACCTTAAATTTCCAACAATTTTCAAGCACAATGTCAAAGATAAAATATCACGTCTTTGAAAAGCCTTAAAATTTCAACAATGTTCAGCGATGGTGTTAAATATAAAATATCACGACTCTAGAAAACCCTACAATTCTGACTTTTTTTAACCATGAAATTAAAGATAACATATCATGACTCAAAAAAACCTTAAATTTTGACATTTTTCAGTCATGGAATTAAAACCAAATATCATGACTACAAAAATCCTTAAGTTTTCAACATATTTTAACCATGACATTATGAACAAAGTATTATGATTGAAAAAAACTTAAAAAATGAACACCTAAATCAAATAGTCATTATACCAAGATTATTTTTTAGTTTAAAAGCTAAAAATATAGTTCTTTTGAAATCTTAGCCTAATACAATTTGTCCCATTGCAATAAAAACTTAAAAATCAATAATCAAATAAGTATTCCCTTTTTAATGGGGTGTTAAAATTGCAACATTTTTTTAACTATGATCTATCAAATCACAAAAATAAATAATATTGTGACAATATCTCCATATAATTTAAAAATTCAACATTAATCCCTAATATTTTATCAGTTTTAATCAAAATATCAATACTAAATTGATTGAACAAAACATAAATTATTTCTCAAAGTTATTGTTGCATTGTGGATATTTGAAACAAATGAATTCTTCATAATTAAAACATATAATGCAATAAACATATAAATGACTCATAACTTCATGTAAGATTATATGAAAGTTAAAATATTTGTTTCAAGTTACCATGCAAACATCATTTACATAAAATTTCTTAGACAATTATTGAAATTCACTCATAGGTTCTGGTACACCATCCTCGTCTCTTCCATTGAAATCCTAGCTCAGAGGAAATCCTTGATTGTCATCGTATGTGATTTTGAAATCCTCACTTGGTGAAAATTCATCATCATCATCTGTTCTTTTGAAATTCTCACTCAAAGGAAATTCGTCATCGTCATCGGTGCTTTCAAAATCCTTGCTCAAAGGAAATCCATCATCATCATCAGTGCATTTGAAGTCTTCGCTTAGAGAAAATTCACCATCATCAACGCTTTTGAAATTCTTACTCAAATGAAATCCTTCACTATCCTCATTTGTTCCACTCAAATCCTTGTTCAGTGGAAATCCTTCACCATCGTGACCTGTTCTATTGAAATTCTTACTTGGAGGAAATCCATTATCATTGTCTATGCTTTTGAAATCCTCACTCAGAGGAAATTCGTCATCACCATCTGTGATTTTGAAATCCTCGCTTGAAGGAATTCATCATCAACATGAGCACCTATGAAATTATAACTTGGAGAAAATATATTAACCTCATCCGTGCCTCTAAAATTCTCATTTGGAAGAAATCCTCCATCCCCCCTTTCATCAGCGGTGCCTTCATAATCCTTAATATTATGAATTTCTTAATTAATATGATCAATATCGTTACTTCTATTTTCATCAAATTCCTTACTAAGTGAAAAAATTGACTATCTATTCATAGTGAAAGCATTCATGTTATATTCATCAATACAAATAAAGTTGTTGTGTGAACAAGATGTTGATGTTGTAAAAATAGAAACTTTAGTATCACATGAATCCATGACATTTCATAGAAGATGTTGAAAGATACAAATGCTCTCTCCCAATGATAATTTATAAGTCAAAGAATGAAAATTTCCCTCCAAAGTTTCTCCCAAAAAAACATTTCCCCCAAAATTTTTCCTCAAAAAAATGCATTTAAAATTTTTTCCTCCAAAATTTATTTCAAAACATTCTACACAAAAATTTCCTAGAAAATTTTGACCCTATTTTCTACTCAAATTTTTCACACAAATTTTCCTTTAATACTTTCCTTCAAAGATGATTATATACATATATATATATATATATATATATATATATATATATATATATATATATATATATAATTTTTATTTTTTTATTTTATTTTAATTATTTAACATTAACTAGGTAATTAAGTTAATTTTTACAATTTGTATTTATTTTTTATCCCTCATTTAACAAAAGTTAATCTAAACTCCATAATCTTAGCTATATATTAATTTTTCTTAATTTTAATTTTAATCTCACATCCAACAAAACTTAAAGTAATTCCACAATCTTCACTATATATTAGATTTAAATTGTTTCTATTCCGCACATCACATCAAATTTTGTGGAGAATTTGTTAAAAACCTTGGAGCAATTTACGGAGGAGCTATACAGTACATTCAATGAGAGGCTTTTGCATTTAAAAGATTAACTTTTTATTTTTATTTTTACTATTTAAAATGAATTTGGCTAAATATATTGTTTCATTGTATTTTTATTGAAAAATTAAACTTTTCTTTGCTATTTTTTTACAGAATTTAAAAAATATATCATATTTTAGGGCAAAAACTATAAAAACGGATCACATTTATAAGATTTTTAGGGAAAAAAAAAGAAACCATACTCCTAGGATTTTTAGGAGAGAAAAAAACCATATTTTCTTGTGGCTTTGAACTAAAAAACTCAAATTTTTAAATTTTTTTGTTAAATCAATATTTTTAACTTTTTGTTTTAATACTTTTAGTACTTTTTAAAATTATTATAAGTTAACAAAACTTTAATTTTTAATTTTAAAATGAAGTTAAAAAAATAAAATAAAATAAAAATAAAAAATACAACAAATAAAAAAAATAAAAATAAAGATATATATATGAATAAAAATTAAAAACTAAATCAAATTAATTAGAAAAATTTTAAAAACAACAACTAACTCGCAGTTGCCAAAGGGCTGTGGCACGACCAAAGCGGTGGGGTCAGCGCTTGCTCTGGTCGTGTCATGAACCTTAAGCAGAAATTTGTTTTTATTTTTTATTTGATTTATTAATTATATATAAAAATTTATCTATTATTATTATTATTATTTATTTTTTAAATTAAAATTGTTAAATATAGTTTTTAAAATTTGAATAAATTTTTCATTTGTTATAATTTTTAATTTTTATCCTCCATTTTTTTAATGTCATTGTAAAATTACATTAATTTTTTTTTTTTAAATGTTTTTTTTAGTGAGTCAAATTTCTTCTATTAAATTTGTAGAAAAACAAGGATTACAAAAGATGTCTCAACGACCCCATTACCTCATTCCAACCAGACTTGTTGGGATTGGGGGCCAGAGAATGCCATAGATACAACTTTACATGTGTTATTTCCACTAGGCTTAGAAGCCATACATCACATAAAGGAAACAAAAAGATTAAAAACACTAACAACAACATATGAAGCAGGGGCCTGGAGGGGGAGTATGAGGGAGCACCAAAATAACTGGCATGCTCATGCATGTGGAAGTCGATGTGCTCCACTCGGACTTCCATATTGCGAAGATGATCATTTGTTCGGCGATGGCCCTGTTGAAGGTTATACAACTGTTCCAAGATCTTGTTATGGCTGAATTGAATGTCATTCATATAAGCAACTAGTTCATTGTAGTCCTTATACCTGTGGTTTCGAATAATGTCCATGTTTACATGGATATTTTTTATTATGGAATCTAAGGAGGCAGGAGTGACTACACGACCTAGAGAATGGTCCAGAGTGAGAGTCACTTCCTCCTCACGATCCATGATGGCAGAATTACTTGAGGAAGAGCTGTGGCTGTGAGCTAGGTGACCTGCATTGGGGTGTTTTCCACCCCCACATCAAGGCTTCTCTCTCTAACGCGACATTTCCCTCAATCCTATAGAGCTGATCGTCGTGTTTTTTGAGTAGCCCTTAATTCTCTGAACAAAAGAGAAATGGGAACAACAACTTTCTACACAATGAGACTTCCACGAAGCCAAGTAAGTGCCCAGAAGAGACACAACACTGAAACTGTCAAACCACCAAATGCTAAAATACTCCTCCTAGGTGGTCTAAGAGAAAACCCACAAAACAACAACAATCTGGGAGATTGAAGAAACTTAAGGGGAGATTGAACAAACTTTTGGTCAAGCGACAAACCTGAAATACCACAAAGGCCATGCCAAAATAAGAGCACCAACCAGAAACAACATTGCAAAAACACGGACTAAAACCAAGAATAAAGACATAATTATGAACACTGAAAACTTCAAGATGAAAACCCCATAGCTCAACAAAGGTCTCTTTAAAGTGATTCTAGAGTTTACCCAGAGGACGATTGACAGACCACTGAGACTAATAAACCTAGTGAACCAAGATTACCTTTTTTTCGTAGGAAGGGAAGTCCATTGAAAACTTGCAAACCAAATTGGGTGAAGGGGCCTAAGAGCCTAGCTAGACACCAAATATCCACTTAGCATCATTACTGGGTCCCAGATACTTATTTGGGATCTGAATTGATTCCAAGCTACTGTGAACCAACCTTCCACTGTGCTACGCCTATAGAGCCAACACCTAGGTGAGCACCCATGGTCCCTATCACACTCCTTGCAATGCTCCATCCTCCCAAAATTCATCACCCAAACTTCCAATAGTGCCATGAATTCCAACATGCCTCTTAACATAACCATCGTAGCTTCTGGATGATCCTTCCTGTGAGTGTATCAAATGATGGAACCACTCTTTAATACGAACATGCGTGCTGCATGGTGGAGGGGGATAACCTCGAGGACCACCAATTTACCATTTGTCCACCCTTGTCAGGGGTTAAATTTTTAATGTTATTTTTATGTTGTTTTGAATTTGTTTTATTTGTTTTATTTAATTTATTTAAGTTAATAATGTTTTTTTAATTACAATTGTATTATTTTTGGGTTAAATTTTTTGTTTTATCTTTAATATTTTTTTCTATGTTATATTTTATATTATATTTATATTTTTATAATTTTTTTTCTTGGACATTATAATGTGTTTTTTGTTTTTTTAAATTACTAAAATAGTTAACTTTGTTTAAATTCAAAGTGTATTTAAAACAATATAATATGAGTATAATTTCTTATAATAATAAACTACAAATTATATATATATATATATCTATATATATATATATATATATATATATATATATATATATATATATATATATATATATATATATATATATATATAGATAGATAGATAGATAGATAGATAGATAGATAGATAGATATATATATATATATATATATATATATATATATATATATATATATATATATATGGAAATTATATTAAAGAAGTTATCTGTGAATGTTTTTGATTAATGATAAAAACTACGACATCTAAAGTTGCCATTAGACCCTCTACGAATGCTACTCAACAAAACCAAACTAACCCCTACGGTAAAGTTCAAGCAACCCGATCATTCAAAATCAGTGAAGAATGTTAAAGAATGGATATGGTAGTAAATGAAAATAAAATGGACTTTTCATGGTATATTAAATATAGACGAAGCAATGAAAGAGGGCAAATATTTCTATATTGTGCTGAGCTTTGATATGGTAAAAATTATGAGGTACTTAACAAGGTACAAGATATATATTTGGTGCTAGATACGAATATATTTTATATTCATGTAAAACTTCAATATATATATATTTTTTTAATGTGTTTATGCTAATTTACTTAATTATCTCTTTTGTACTAGATGATTGGGTACAACACTAGAATGATGCCTACAAAAATGAATAAATAGGGTAATCATTGAAAACGTTGACTACAATGCACTTTATTCAACAAAGAATTAATGTTACTAAAGTTCTTCGAAATGTAATGCTAAAAGTTGGTTTAGTAAATGGGATTTAAATGAATCACGTATGGAAAAAAAGACGAAGGAACCTCAACATTGTTTTAGATGGAATGATTGGAAAGGGATACTTCGAGAGATTTGTAGACATCAAAGATCTAATAGGACAGGAAAATGACCAAACTAAAGCACAAAATACTATGGAAGAAGATAACAATGAAGCTCTAGAAGATGACGAGCATGGATTATATGATATTGTTGATTAAATTTAAGTTATGCTTGAAAATCAAGCTCAATTTTAAAAACTATTCATTAGTTATACTTGTAATGTTTTGACTTTGAGATTTTATGATAAGAATAAGTATTCAACCATTGTTGTTATATGATTACTATTTTTATTATTTGATTTTAACTTTAATTTTATGTGAATCATTATTTTTTGAAAAAAAACTTTGAATATTACACATAATGCTATTTTTTTAAATTTTACCATAAAATTTATTTATTGGACATGCCATTTGTACAAAAAAAGGTCCAAAAATGTGTATTTTTTATTATATTTATATTCAAAATGTGTATTTTTGTCAAATGTTTAAAATTAATGTTTTTTAGTGACAATTATTTGATGTACATTAAAATATTAACTAACAATACATAAATATATAGAAAATCCTAACTTTTGAATCTTGACCTTTTTTATTTTATAACTATGCAAAAAAAACGAAGATTTCATTACAAAAAAATTAAAAAGAAAAACAAAAAAACACAAACCTAAAAAACACTCAAAAACAAACATCTCAGGGAAAAAGAGGAAGAAGAAGAATAACACTACAAAACTTGTTAAATAACCAACATTTAAAAAGCAATTATCCATACTTAATACATTATAAAATTTAAGTGTAAAAAATAAGCCTCCCAAAAAATGGGTTGATGCTTCATCACCACTTTTTGAAATCAACATGAAAATCGCTGACATTTAAAAAAAATGTCCATACTTGATAGATACGAAAATTTAAAGTGTCAAAAATATGCTAAAAAAGGTTCATTTTGAATCAACACTTTTCAAAATCCGATGATTTTTTGCAACCTCTAAAAAAATGAGAACTCGATACAATTCCCGTTAAGTTGGTAACTTTTTTTTGGGACACCAAAGCTTTGATAACTTGAAGAAGATAAGAAAAACTCAAACAATAAGAGATATCCTTATAATATCAAATCCAACAAATGCTATTTGAGCACCATGTCAAAATGGAAAGCAAACCAGGACCAACTTCAAATCAAAGGAAAGTTCAACCTCAAAGCCTCTAGAAATCGTTCATGTAGATATGTGTGACCTAACCATAAATCCAACTGTACGACCAGAAAGGCACTTTATTTTATTTATAGATGATATAATAGAATGATGTGGGTATTTTTCATAAGATATAGGTAAAAAACACTAGATTGTTTTAAAACTTGCAAAGCAACAATTGAACATTAAAGTAAGTTGAAGATCAAATGCTTAAGAACAGACAGAGGTGGAGAATTTACCTCAGAAGAATCCAATGATTTTTGTGAAAAACGTGGAATCAAGATGCAAATTTCTGTTGATATGACTCCACAACAAAATGGAGTGGTAGAAAGAAAGAACATATATGTACAAGAGACGACAAGAACAATGTTTAATGACATGGACTTACAAGATAAATTTTGGAGGGAAGGAATTGGGGCAATTTTATACATCATGGAAAAGGCATAACTTAGAGTAAATAGTGACAAAACTCCATATGAACTATGGAAGTTGGGAAGGCCTGCTTCGGTGAAACACTTTAGAATATTTGGAAAGTAAATGATTTATGAAGATTAATGACTATTCACTAGGTAAATTTGATTCATGTGTTGATGAAATAACATTTTTTAGATACTCAATAAGAAGAAAGGATTACAAATAATACAAAAATCATTTGTAGAATATAGTTGAAAGAAATGATTTAAAGATATATGAGGCGCTTCCCAAAAAAAAAGTTGTTAAAACAAGTGAAGAAGAACCTGTAGTCATTCACTGCTAAGTGTGTTTTCAGACATGAAAAGTGCCAAAGAGTAGTGAAGTTTGAAGCCAACTTCCAAGCCACAGAAGCTCTCTAAGATAAATCAAACCCACTCCATTAGATAGTGCTCGGAATAAGCTTTCCAATGGTATGTGGAACTCCTCAAATGGGCCCCAGAATCAGAAGATATGGCCTATTAAATATGGGGGTTTTGTTGCCTTGAAACGAAGGAGAAGAGCATATCGGAGGTCCGGGAGCCCATCGCAAATCACTATTGGCCCATTCTGCTTTGTCATACATCTTCGCTCATATCCCTTATCCTTTTGCAATTGCGATGTCACATAAGATAAAGTTTCCTGCTCACCACAGTTGAGCTCTGTCTCCCCTCGCCGATTGCGATATCGCAAACTCAGCCAGTATCTCATATCACAATTTCCCTGCCGATTGTCACATCGAAGTCCCTTCTTCACTTGCCAATTTCCATAAGGTCCTCTCCATCGATCACAATAAATCCCCCCCCCCCCCACCCGCACCCACCTATTGCGATATCGTAATCGGGGGTCGCACAAAAACATAACTCCCTCCTCCGCTGAACTACCTTACGACTTGCGATTGCGATGGACCCGAAAGGTTATGTATTGTGGTTCTGAGAAATTTTAGATTCAACATATTGGGAAATCACACTAAAATCAGTGTGAAAGCCCCTTTTCGCCTTTCGATGGCGATATACAAGTCTTGGCTCCAGATGCAATATTTTATGTGTGTCATGCCTCATTAAAGGTTTGTGTCCAAAAATCGACAAGAAATATGAAATGTGGTAAAAAGGCCCTCTCCTGCATTTGTGATTGTGATATCCCCGGTGGGCCCGATCCCACATACCGACGATCACAATTGTCAAGGGGAGGCACTCCCATCCCGTAAGGACCTTTAATGTAAAACACTAATGTGATGGCTCTGCGATGTAGTAACGCAAAGATTTAAAGGTGTGGTGGGTCGAAAAATGAGGCATTTAAGAAAGGAGGTGCAACATTCAAAATCGGCATGGGTTGACCCAGAAAGGCCCACTATGACATGAAATTAGGGTCAACAAATACAAATTAAATGAAGACATGGAAGGTCAGGGGGACTTGATGATCCAAAACTGTACTCCATATAGAGGAAAGATGAAGTATTACCCAGGCACCCTCTGCGTTTGTATTGTGGTATTAAATTGATAAGTTGACCACTCCCAGTTTTGAAGAACAAACGATCCGAGTAGTAAAGGCAGAAGTGACAGGACCAAATGAGCAGTTAGAGGGATGCATGATGATAGAGATGTGGCCTAATTGGGATTTTTCATAGGAACAATAGAGGGATACTTCCTCCCATCATCTTTCAATTTTCTTTATTTCTGATTATTCTGTAATTTCTGTTTATTTCCAAGAAGGGATCAAATTCTGATTGTAATCATTTTTGGGGCAGCAGAGCCTTGTATACTAAGACAACTAGAGCTCAGGCGAAGATATTTTTGTAACTGTAACCCAAACCCCCCTTCTTATAAATGGGGGGCAAGAAACACTTATAGAGGGTCTTGAATTTTGCAGCCGCAGGGTTTGAATTCTAGGATTCCATATTTGGTTCTATTTTCTTGTTCATGGGGGACTTGAGTGATATCTGGCTAAATGTAATGGATTGGTATGTTGGACTCTTATTGGATTAATGAAACTTTTTGGTGATTCCAATAAGAGCAATGTGTAGTATGTTTTCCCCTCGGTAAATCTCATTTCATATATGTTTTTCTTTCTACTGAAATTGTGAAATGAAGCTGTTGGTCTCATGCTTTCATGGTCTTATATTTTGCTTCTAAATAGAGAACAATACCTGTGTATATTACAAATTTACTTATGTTATTCAATATCCTACAGTACCTGTAGTAATTACAGATTTACTTGTGTTTATTAACCTGCAATACTTGTATGAGCACGAATTTACTCACACTCTTTGGTGATAGAGGTACCTATGATGCATATGCACAAAACCTTAATTCTTGATCCACTGTTTCTGCTCTTTAATCTCCTCAATCTTCCATACTTTTGTTGGAACATTGCTGCTTAGAATTTTGTCTTGTTTACAACCCTATGCATCTATTTCCCTCCTTTCTCTCTTCCTCTTTATTTTACTACAACTTCAATATTAAGCTTCATGTTGTTGTGTGTCGGCCACCAGAACAAGACATTTCTCTTTGAGGTTGCCCCAATTTACCCCCTACATTTGGATCCATGTATTGGCTTGAGTTTACCTTAATGAAGGGCTATTGAACCAATCCCCTTGTATTATCTTTTTAACTATGTGACAATTGGAGTGCTACAAAAACCCCTCTCAGATAATATTCCATGCACTTATCTATCTAAGATGTCCTAGGCACTGGTCTACAATCAACCCAAAAGCTGTCTCTAGGAATATTTCTATGTCTCTCGAAGCACTCATGCTGCAAGTGCCATTTAAAGAGACAACATCTCTTTTTAGATCAAGACGAGGGTGATGCAAATTTAGAAGAGTAGAAACCAAAAGACAAAAAGGAGGAACCATCTCAAACACCATCAAGGACAACCTTAAAGTTTGTATAAAAACATCATCGAAAAGACCAAATAATTGGAGAAGTGGATGGAGGAATACAAACTCGAAGAAAGATGACAAACACACCAAAGAAAAATGACATTGCTTTGTTGTCTCAAATAGAACCAAAGGAATTTGCTC
The DNA here is from genome assembly GCA_031772625.1 of Pinus tabuliformis. Classification (NCBI taxonomy): domain Eukaryota; kingdom Viridiplantae; phylum Streptophyta; class Pinopsida; order Pinales; family Pinaceae; genus Pinus; species Pinus tabuliformis. Next base: position 893,502,031 of record CM062806.1, on the reverse strand, counting down.
AAGTGAGGACCCACATTGGATAAAATAAATGGAAGAGGATATGAACTATTTTTAAAAAGAATGGAAATGAGAACTTTTACCGCATATAAAGTATAAAAATGTCATAGGAACCAAATGGGTATTCAAGAACAAAATGAATGAACATGGTCAAGTCATTTGAAACAAAGCAAGATTGATGTGCAAGGGATACACTCAAATTGAAGGAATTGATTTTGATGAGACCTTCACTCTAGTTTTTGGACTAGAGGCCATATGGATGTTTTTAGCTATTGCATGTTCAAAAATATTCAAAGTATATCAAATGGATGTAAAGTGAGTGTTTCTAAATGGTGACTTAAAAGAAGAAGTATACATGGAACAACTAGATGGGTTTGACTTGTAAGAAAATATGTACTTTGTATGCAAACTAAAGAATTCCCTGTATGGATTAAACAAGCTCCAAGAGCTTGGTATCCCAGAATTGATCACTATCTTCAACAAAAAAGGTTCAATAAAGGAGTTGTAGGAAGTAATGTTTACATGAAAATAGAGAATGACAGTCCACTGATCACACTAGTATACATGAATGACCTAATTTTTGCCAACACCAATGATGAGATGAGTCACAAATTTTCCCAAAGAATGTCAAAAGAATTTGAAATGTCAATGATTGGAGAGTTTCCTTTCTTTCTTGAATTTCAAGTAACTCAAATTCATAACACAAACAAAGTACCTCAAGGAGATGCTTATGCAATTTGGGATGGAAGAATGTGTTGTTGTAAGCACGCATATGATTATAGGTTGTGAGCTTAGTTAGGACGATGATTCTCATACAATAAATGAAACTCTCTACAGATCAATGATTGGAGGGCTTCTATATCAAACAACTTCATGACCCCTAAGGAATCCCACATGCATTAGAGGAAATTTCAGCCTAAAAGTTCCCATGAAATTTTCGCATACATATATGTAAACCAATCAAAATCCCTTAAATTTAGAAAGAGAAACATGTAAACATTTTGGAGGGGAAATCTACAAAACTACTTTTTTAAAATGGTATTTTTGGCTTATCACATTATATGTTTACTCAAAATTTAAGTGTAGACGCTCGTTGGATGCAAAATTAAATTCTGCATCCAACGAGTGTGTACACTTGAAATTAGAGTAAACATATAAGGAGATAAACTAAAAATACAATAAAAAAATAGTTTTCTTCTTTTCCCTCCAAAATGCATCTCTTATTTTATTATTTTCTTATTTTTCCTTAGGAGGCCACTTTTAGGCTGAAATTTCCTCTAATGCAAGTAGTGACAAGAATATTCAGATATCTAAAGGGGACTTTTGATTTTGGACTGTGATACCCTAAGAGCACAAATATTACTTTGACAACATACATTGATGCAGATTGGGCAGGAAGCATTGATGATAGAAAAATCACCAGTGGAAGTGCATTCTTCTTAACTCTATCTTATTTCTTGGATAAGTAAGAAACAATTGTCTATATCTCTCTCCACAACTGAATTCAAGTATATAACTGTAGTAGATTGTTGTACACAAATCCTATGGATGAAGGAAGAATTGAAGGATATTAAAATAGAAATAAATTAGCCTGTCACCATCTACTGTGACAATACCAGTGCAATCAACCTCTCAAATAATCCAATCATGTATAAAAAAAAAAATATAACCGATCAAGTACCACTTTCTCCAAGAAAAAGTTGCAAAATAGAACATCAAAATGGAATATGTTGACACTAAGGAAGATATTGTAAACATCTTCACAAAACCCCTACCTCGAGAATCATTTGAATATATTCATAGAAATATGGGGGTCAGTTCTCTTGCATCCTAGTGGAACATCCTTTACTATAGATTTCAAAGGGAGAGAACATGAAGATAGGGGGAATAACATGATGACAGGGGGGGTAGCACAATGAAAAATGGAGTAACATTGGGATGATAAAAATACCTCAATGCCAAATTTATCTTTGATACAGAGATTTCATGAGATATGTCAGACAAAAAAACATAACAAGTGGGGATTTATAAGGAAATGAGTCGACAAACATTTGAGATTGTTTGCGGAGAAAGGAAAGAATCTATTTTCTCATATAAATAGGGGCCTTTTCTTATTGACTACATATTTTGAATAGTGTATCATGTAACATTTTCTATTTACAAATTGCATTTAAAAGCTTGTTAGGTGTGAACTTCTGTTGCCTTACATAAATTTTTTTTTCTAAAGTCGAGGCTGCATAAAATCATATCCTTGAATTCAATAGTGTATATATGGAATTTCTATTAATTCATGGTTGGTAGAAGTAGTGTATAAATACAAAATATCTATAATACTACCTACATTTAAACTGATTAACCTTTGACAATTTCCTATTTGCATTTAATATTGACAATTTCTTAGCTGGTTATCATGTTCAAAGGTAGTTCAAACTTATTTTATATGGTAAATTCCTGTTTCTTATGACATTTATAAACATGATATTAAAGTAGTGGAAAAGTACAGAGTAAATGCACATGATGGTGGTTAGCTTTGGTATGTTCAATTGCTAATTATTGAGCATGTCGTGTGTAACAATTTTGACACGGGTAATAGTAATAGTTGTGGGAGAACAAGTGTGTGGAGAAAGGAACATAAAATTTTTCATTGCAATCTTTCACATGTGTGTATGAATTCAATATTATTTAATTTCATAGCAAGAATACGTTATTAGGAGTTAAAATTCGAAGAATGGAAACATTAGTTTTTTAACAAATCTGTAAACATAATACTGATAAGAGCTTTTCCTTCTGTGAGGCTTATAATGAAAGTAATTATGTGGGGTTTGGATAAATTGTAAATGATGGCTAATTAATTAGAATAAAGTATGCAGATCTGTTTGGTCAATTTAGTGTCCTAAATTGCTCTACATAAATTATCAATTCGAGAATCGTAAACTGATGAAGTGTAGTGCACTGTTTGTGTTAGCTAACCCTTCTTACTCCGTTGTTTTTGTGTTTTATGTTGTTTTGGGGGGGTTTTTGGTCTTTTAATTCCTAATGATTTACAATGTAATTATCAGAACTTAAATCTAACTTTCTTAAAGACTGCTCAAAATCTAAAAATCAAAACAGAGCTTAAGAAAGAAATGAAAATAGATCTAAGAAATATTTGGAAGCAAAGCTAAGAAAGAGATGAAAACAAAGTTTCTATTTCTATTTTACCATTATTTACAAATCATGAATTAAAACTGAAAGTGAAATTTGCAACTGATGTCTAATTAATTACAGAAATAAAACTAAATGAAATACTTGGTTACTCTGCCTCTCAATTTTGGGAGAAAGTCTACTTGGGATGACATTTGAGTAATTATGTACTTCATTAATCTAAGAGAAAGCAAATACAGAGATGCATAAATAACTCATTGCATAGATGAAATGTTCGACCACTTAGTTAAGGATGAATTATCAACTTGAAGGGCTTTCCATAAACGTTCATTAACACCATGAGTTAGTAAACTAAAAATGAAATGGCAAAGATAGTAAATGACACTGATCAGTTTAATTGAGAATTTAAACTAGCAAAGCAGTGGATGAAGTAAACTATCCAACAGTGTATCCTTATCATTCTTCAATCATACTCTCATCCTGAAACAAGGTTAATTTTAATAGAAGAAACATGATTACACCATTGAGTTCTATATTCTAAACTACTGATAAAAACTAAAATGAGATCAAGCAAATGGAAACTACTCTAAATTATAAATACTGTTAATAAGAAAATGATGGAAATTGCATTATAAACATTGTTAGTAAGAAAATGATTATAAACATTGTGAAAGAAAATGATGAATTTACAGTTAACAAGAAGAAGAAAAATAAAATGAAATGAAACCTTATTTAGTGCAGGGGCCCTCTGCAACTGATTAGGCTACCCTTGCTACATCAACTCCAAGAAAAATCCTTCATATTTTCATAGAAAGATGAGGTCTTTTCATATTAAAACAGGGACACAAAATGGCCAGAAATTACAAAGTCTAGAACTTCGATTTCACAATAAAACTATTACTATTACCACTAAATTCTTCAGTACTTTACATAGGTACTTATAAGAAAAATCATATAACTATTTATGGAGAAAAGCGTGCTACAACCAAACACGTAGAAGATAGATATGCAGAATTTCTTCCTCGGCTGCTGGAGACATAAATCCAAGACATGGTGGCTGTTGGATTCGTTTGTACAGGTGGCTGTTGGAGTCCGTAGGTACAGGTAGTTGCTCCGAATAATGCTTCCCATCACTGTAAAATGTATTAATTAACCACGAAACAGTCCTGTTACCTTCGGTCTCTCTGTGTTTGACTTATCTATTGGCCGTAGTATTATTCCATCTTCTTTGTCGACCTGGGCTAAATGAATAGGACAGGGTCCATGTCACGATGATTTCCCAGCTGCCCATGTAGCCAGTTTCTCCTTCTGACACCTGGAACCTGTTAGAGCATGAAAGTAGCTGCGGAACAAAAATTTATTCAAATAGCAAAAAATAAATGCATAACATGTAAATCACTAAATGTCCTCCTCAAGATAGTATATACTGATCATTGGTGATGAGAATACATCTTTCTTATGGAAAAACAAAGAAAATGAATGAGAAGAGTTGCTAGGGAAAGAGTAATTTTGAGGCTCAACATACCCCCATTGCAAAATCATTGCATGTCCCCATGAAATTTTCAAAAATGTGAACTTCTTTCTCCTATTGCATCTGTTTTGACACTTCTACCAGCACATCCAACTTCCTTTTCTTACTTATCCTTGTACTGACTGCCATCCTAGGCTTTTTCATAAGAAGTCTGTATTTGAGGTTGATAAGTGTTCTGCTCAACTTCCTATTTTTCCTCTTCAGCTTTCTATTTTTCTTATACCATAATTCTAGGTGCAGCATTGTGTTGTCATGAATGGCTCTATCCAACTTGTTCTGTTCCCTCAAGGTTTCATTTTCTTTTTGAATGTGCCTATTCAAAATCTCTAACTCAAAGATTTCTTGTTTGAGAGAGCTAGTTAGAGGTTCTTGTGGATTGACAGGTTGCTCTAGATTGGTTGAGGATCCTGGATCCATTGAGGTATTCTTTTTCTCTAATGACTCTATGTAGTCATAGATTTGCTGTTGTACTGGATCTATGCTAGGAGAAGCTCTGCTTGGGCTGCCTTCAAAATTTTGTGGAGGAGAGTTTTGTGGACTGTGTTCAGGTGGAATACTGTCAGGAGATTGAACTGGGGTTTCTTCCTCTAAGTTTATGAACTGGGCTTCTTTTGATGTTACCTTCTTCACCTTACCTCGGAGTCTAGAGCTCCTTCTCAGGTTTTGGAAGCTTATGGTTTCTTCTCTTGTGTCCTTCTTCCTCTTTCCTATCTCCTTATTTTTCTTGATTTGATCCTTAATCTTGGTCAGTCTTTCGGAGAGTAACTGTTCATCTTCTTGTGGTGATGAAGGTTCAGGAATGTCTTCATTGATTTCTTTAGCTCTCTCTTTCATTTTTCCTTTATTTTTAGTCTACTTCCTAACCTCTAGTTTAGAAGCTGTCTCTACATCATTCTTTTTTGAGGAGGTTTGAATATTAATGCTGATCTTTCTCCTCCTACTTCTCTTAACATGACTCTCCTTAGGTGACTCTGGAGCATCTTGGAAAAAATTTCTTGCCAAGAAATCTTCCCATGTATCCCTTACACTTTTCAAATGGAATTCAACTAGTATTTTCACTAATACATGATGATACATCCTTGTTTCTATGGATTCAATTTTCTTTTGGACATTTGTATCCATCCTTCTCAGACTATTTAGAAGGAAGAAGGGGAGGTTGATGGTTCCATTTTCTAAAAAATTCATTAATAAGCATATATGGTAAACATACATAAACCCAAATCTTCCTTCACATGTAATGAATTTTTGCAATATTAATAGCATATTACTCCATTTGTTCTTGAGTGTTGAAATAGGAATTCCCTTCCTAAATACTGTAACATCCATACCTGGGTTTCTAAGGATCACTTTCCAAGATTCACCATGAAATTCCTTGTTTTTAAATCATCTTTTTCCTTGTCTTGGAAGCTCTGTTTCTTCTACTATGAAGGATTCTGTGACTGCAAATTTGATATCTCCTATCTCCACTTCTGTGCCATCAAATGACCTTGCAAAAGACTTGGTAATTTCCTTGTGGTAGCCATCAAATTTCTCAATAAAATTTAACCATCCGGCCTTCTGTAGCATCCCTTTAAGTTGTGGATACCCCTCCATATACTTTACCCCTATAGGCTCTGTCTTGACAATAAGCCCCATATCCCCTGTTTTCGGTTAACCTTCAAAATTACTCTCACTGTCTATAAAACGAGTGCTATTTAAGAAATGGAATGACTGCATATATATGAAAATGGAAAGACTGTGTGTATATGAAAAATGGAATGACTGTGTATATAGAAAATGGAAAGATTGTGTATATGAAATGACTACATGAATATGAGAGAAAAACTTAAGAGTTTGCATGTAATAAATAGACAGTAAGGGTTTAGAGAGTCGTAGATAGGTAGGTCACATCGTTATCTTGACCGTTAATAGGTGTAGTTGTGGAGGACCATTTGAGTACATGTTATGGAGTTTGAAGCGGAGATTTGTTATGAAAGAATCATTGAGACCGTTTGTCATTAAAGATGGAAGATATGGTGGAGACATAGTGGTGTTCAAATCAAATGATGGTTAATTAAGGAGACATGTGATTATACATAGTATACAAACTTATGTTTTTAAATTTCTTTTTGAAATAAATTTTTGCATTTACCTTTCGCTTGCTAATTTTTTTGATGTTGATGCACAAGTACTTTGAGCATGGTTGGTCTTCAAAAATTGATGTTTCTTCAATTCCCCGCATACATGATTTTATTATGAACTGCACACTTGTGCTTGAACTGATAAACAAATTGTGGCTGCAGAATCAGATTAGCTACAGAACAGAATCAACTACATAATGTGAAACAAAAAGTGAAATATGGCTTATGGATCATGAATGAAATGGAAGTGGCTATGTAAGTGAAATGAAATGAAATGTAAGACAAGATGATAAATGAAATGAAGATGGAGTGAAAACTGTAAAAAAATTGAAAAATTTATTGATGAAATGTGACAACGGGATGAAATGAAACTGCAAAAATAAAACGGAGTGAGGTGAGATGAGATGATGAATTTTGCAGAATCTAAATTGTAGAGTGATTGTAGCTTTTTGTCACTATTTATTACAAAAATAAAATGGAAAATATAGGGTGTCAGAAATCTCTGATTTTCACCCTTTATTTTTTGTATAAGTATGCCAATCAATGATTGGTTTTCAACCTTATACATTTTTGTTTTGTTTTTTATTTGCTTTCGTTTTTTTGTTAGGAAAAATAAAGACTAAGTTAGTGGAGAAGAAGGATTCTTCTTTACTAACTTCATTTCAGAATTGTCTTGCAAAATCTTAATGAACTCCTCTTTTGAAATTGGTTTTTGATATATCTTTAATCTATGACCATTCACAAGAAGAGGAGTTTTACTTTCATCTATTGTTCTTATCCTCACTGCTCCATTACTAAAGGCTTTTTCAATCTCATATGGCCCAAGCCAATGAGTTTGAAACTTCCCTTGAAAATCTTTAAACTTTGAATCAAATAATAGTGCCCAATCTCCCACTTGAAATCTCGTGTCCTTGATATATTTGTCATGCCATTTAGCCCTCTGTTGTTGGAAAATACTAGTCCTTTGAACTGCCTCTTGCCTAATTTCATCAAGTTCATTTAATTGCTCCAGCCTATGCTTTTGTGCCTTTGATAAATCTAGTCCCAGTTGGATTGCCATCTTGAAAGTTCTGATTTGGAACTCTATAGGGAACATGAATTGTTTCCCATAAACAAGTTCATAGGGTGTATGTCTCGTTGTGTTCCTCCATGTAGTTCTGTAGGTCCATAAGGCTTCAAGAAGCCTTTCTGCCCAATATTTTCTATGTAGATGCACAATCTTGGTGAAAATATTTTCAATCACTTTATTTGTAGATTCCACTTGACCATTTGCTCGTGGATGATAGGGAGTAGATTTCCTATGTTTGATCTTGTATTCTTCCACAAGCCCTTCCACCATGTTAGATGTAAATTGAGATCCCTGATCTGTCACAATTTCTCTTGGAACACCGAAACGAGTGAAGATGTCCTTAAAAAGAAAATTAATTACAGATTTTTCATTAGCAAAAGGTAATGCTTTGGCTTCTACCCATTTAGTGACATAATCAATGCATACTAATATATACTTCTTCGTCTTAGATGGAGGATTAATTGGTCCAATAAAATCTAAGGCCCACTTTTCAAAAGGTTCGATGAGTACTTGAATTTGTAATGGCATTTCATTTGAGGGAGCAGGTTTCCCTACCCTTTGGCAGCTGTCACATCTCCTGACATATTCTTTAGCATATTTGAATATGGATAGCTAATAATATCCTAAAGAAAGGATTTCATAGGCTGTCCTCTTTTCAGCAAAGTGTCCACCAGACCGCTCATCATAACATGCCTTAAGAATCTCGGGCATTTCATCTTCCCTAACACACCTTCTGATCATAATATCTGGGTCTGTTTTATACAATTGATTAGTGATCCATGAATATCTTGCACTTTCATGAATAATTTTCCTTCTTTCTCTAGGAAACAAATGTGAAGGTAACTTTCCTGTGACCAAATAGTTAGCAATATCTGCAAACCAAGGAGTTTGAGTAGTTACTGCAAAAAGATATTCATCAGGAAACTTATCTTCAACCGGAGAATCTTCTTTGATATTCTGAATCCTAGACAAGAAATAAACAACTGTGTTTTGTCTTCCAGGTCTATCTATCTCAATAATGTTGAATTCTTGCAAAAGTAAAAGCCATCTTGTAACTCTGCCATTAGTAATAGGGTTATTCATTAAATATCTAATTGCAGAGTGATCTGTATGAACAAAGGTTTCATAGCTTGTTATATAGTGTCTGAACTTGTTAATTACATGAACAACAACTAAAAATTCCTTTTCAGTCATAGTATAATTTAACTCAGTGGGAGTCAAATTCTTACTTGTATAGTAAATAACATAATGAATCAAATCTTTTTGTACCAATACAGCTCCCAGAGCTATATCTGAAGCATCTGTTGAAATATGGAAAGGGAGTTTCCAATTTGGACCTCTTAAAATGGGTGCTTCAGAAGTTTTTGTTTTTAAGGTTTCAAATGCCAATTGTCAATCAAAATTCCAATTGAATTCACAATCTTTGGTAAGAAATTTGAAGAGTGGGGATGTTTTTTTAGTGAAATTTTCTATAAACCTTCTATAGTATCCTGTAAATCCTAGAAAACTTCTAACATCCTTTTGGCAATTTGGAATTGATAATTTCGAGATTACTTCAAATTTAGATTTGTTAACTTTAATCCCATCTCCTGAAATGTGATGTCCTAAAACAATACCTTCTGTAAACATCATGAAACATTTTTCATGGCTTAGTGAAAGGTTTGTTTCTTTACATCTTTTAAGAACTTTTTCCAAATTTTCCAAATCTTCTTCTGTTATGAAACCAATTCAAAAAAAAGATAGAAAAGATAGATCAACGCCTTAGAATTCAGCCTCTTCGAGGGGGCAACCTCCTTTACATTACATAAATGAACAATTCTTCGATGATTCAAATGAAAAAACCTCCTTTCTATATATAAGAGTCTAAGGAGTCACAATATAACCCAGCCAACCTAACAATAATAATATAAAGCCACAAAAATAATAATAGAGGGATTCTATGGTGCACAGTAATAACAATATGGGGACAATAGGGGCACAACAATATTAATAAGGGATACAACTACAATAGTAATGGGGTAATCACTAGTATTATAAGGACCCAACATGCCCCTCTCCTTCAAAAAAGTGTTGTCCTCAATGCTTGAGTAGTTCTAGATGCTTCTGTATAAAATTCTCATCCTCCCATGTGGAATCTCCAATGGATAAGTTCTTCCACTTCATAAGATACTCTGAAATTGATCGATTTCGTAGCTGTCGAGTTCTTGTTTCTGTGACTGCTTCTGGTTCCAATATAATTTTTCCTTCCTCGTCAAGTTCTGGAAATATTGTTTGAACTAAGAGCTTGTTGCCTATAACCTTCTTTAAACATGAATTATGGAAAACTGGGTGCAATCGAGAAGCTGCAGGAAGCTCCAATTTGTATGCCATAGTACCAATCTTTTGCAACACCTCGTACGAACCATAATACTTTGGTGATAATTTATTATCCTTCTTAGCGTGCTTGAGGGACATTTGCTTATATGGTTGTAGCTGTAGGAATACCCAATCACCTACATCAAAAATTATTTCACTACGATGTTGATCTACCTGTTGTTTCATTCTATTCTGTGCCAACACGAGGTTATCCTTTAAGAGTTGGAGGACTTGTTGTTGATGTTCGATGTGATGTTCCACTGCTTGAACCTTAGAATTTTCTCTTAAATATGATGTGATGGATGGTGGCTGATATCCATAAAGTGCCATAAATGGGGTCATTTTTGTTGTTGTATGGAAGGAAGTGTTATACCACCATTCAGCCAGAGGCAACCATTTGACCCATTGTGTCTGTTTATCAGATACAAAACAATGAAGATATCCTTCCAAACATTTGTTTACTATCTCAGTTTGCCCATTAGATTGAGGATGATAAGATGAGCTATGAGCTAGCTGAGTACCAAGACAAGAAAATAATTATGTCCAAAAATTTCCAGTGAAAATGAGATCTCTGTCACTTACAATAATCTTTGGGTTTGCATGTAGCTTTTGAATTGTTTCCATAAATGCAGTAGAAACTGTACTGGCTTTAAATGGATGTGATAATGCACAAAAGTGTGCATACTTGGTAAGTCTATCAACTACCACCATGATGACACTCTTTCCCTCAGACTTGGGTAAAGCTGTGACGAAATCCATTGAAACCTCCTCCCAACGTTGGATTGGAATGGATAAAGGTTGTAATAGACCCGGTGTCTTGATTGTTTCAACTTTATTTTGTTGGCAAACCAAACGTTCCACCACAAACTTTTGAATATCCGATTTAAGGCCATCCCAAAAAAATTCCTTCTTAACCCTATGGTAAGTTTTTAAAAATAATGAGTGTCCTCCTAAGGGAGAAGTGTGCAATTCCATAAGAATCTTTTGTTTTAGTTGGGAATTCTTACAGAGGTATAAGCGATCTTTGTACCATAACGAATCATTTTTCCAGCTAAATGTATCAGACACACTAGAATCTTGTTGTAACTTTCGAATAAGTGCCCACACTTCTTTGTCATTCTTCCATTACTCCCTTGCTTCATTTATCCAATCTATTTGGATAATAGAAATGACGCACCACAATGCTTCCACATCCTCATCCTTTCTTGAGAGTGCATCTGCCACCACATTTTGCTTCCCTTTTTTGTAGATGATTTCAAAGTCATAACCCAACATCTTTGTGACCCACTTTTGTTGCTCTTTAGAGGATAATATTTGTTCTAAAAAGTATTTAAGGCCATCATGATCCGTTTTTACCTTGAAGTGTCTTTCCATTAGGTAGGGTTTCCATTTCTTAAGTGCATGGAGTATTGCCATCATTTCCCTCTCATAAAAAGCTTTGTGTATAAACTTTCCCTTGATTGGACGAATTTCAAAAGCAATGGGTCTTTCATCTTGCATTAAAACAACACCAATTCCATTTCCTGAAGCATCAAATTCCACAATAAAGGTTTTTGTGAATTCTGGTGTAGCTAAGACTGGTGCTTGGCACATTGCTTCTTTAAGATGTTCGAAGGCCTTTGTTGCTTTTGGAGTCCATGAAAATGCATCTTTCTTCAATAATGTTGTTAGAGGTGCTACTATTCTCCCATAATTCTTAACAAACTTGCGATAATACCCTGTCAACCCGAGAAATCCTCGTAGATGCTTTATGGATGTGGGGATTTTCCATTCCTTAATGGCTTTAATTTTGCTAGGGTCTACCTTATCTCCTTCATGACATACAATATGACCCAGATATTCCACCTCTTGTACTCCAAAGAAACATTTGGATCTTTTTGCATATAATTGTTTCCCCTCCAATAGTTGTAGCACCCTGTCAACATATTCAACATGATCCTTCCAAGACTTGCTGTGTGTTAGTATATCATCAAAAAATACTAACACAAATTTTCTAAGAAATGGTTTGAAAACGGAATTCATCAAACCTTGAAATGTTGAAGGTGCATTGGTAAGGCCAAAAGGCATGACCAAAAATTCATAATGACCCTCATGAGTTCTAAATGCTATTTTCAGAATGTCTTCAATATTCATTCTGATTTGATGATATCTTGAACGAAGATCCAACTTGGTGAAGTAAATTGATCCATACAATTCATCCAATAATTCATCAATGACAGGAATGAGAAACTTATCTTTAATAGTGAGCTTGTTGAGCTCCCTATAATCCAGACACATGCGCCATGATCCATCCTTCTTGCGCACCAATACTACTAGAGCAGAGAAAGAACTTTGACTCGATTGAATTATACCAGCCTCTAGCATTTCTGCAACCATACTTTCAATTTCACTCTTTTGGGCATAGGGATATCTGTACGGCCTGATGTTTGGAGGAACACTTCCTGGAATCAGATGAATAACATGATCATGATCAAAAATAGGTGGGAGACCTTTGGGAGTCTCAAATACCTTGGAATGATTATCCAATACTTTTTGGAGATATGGAGAAATAGATGATTCCAATGTGGAAACATCTAGCGAACATAATTGTGCAATTAAACCTCTTTGTTTCTTTTTTAGAAGCTTTGTCATACCGTTAGAACTGATTATCTTTCCTGGTTTCCCTACAATACCCCTTAATTCAACCTCCTTTCCTTCCATAGAAAATTTCATGAAAATTTCTTGAAAATTAAAAGTGATTGTACCCAAGGATTGTAGCCATTGGACTCCTAGTACAACATCAACACCTCCCATTGGAATGGAAAGAATTGGGCTAGTCAAAAAATATTCTCCCATGGATAGCTTGATATTATGGCACTTTCTAGAGAAATTTATTTTTCCTCCATTTGCAACCATCACTTGACACTCTGGTGCTGGATATAAGAAGCAATTCAATTCTTTTGCTACCTTACAATGAATAAAATTGTGGGTACTTCCTGAATCAATCAACACTATTACCTTTTTCTTCTTGATTTGTCCTTCTATATTGATGGTTTGAGGAGTGGTAATTCCCACCAATGCATTACAAGATATGGTCGGATTCATTTCTTCTTTATCTAGGCTTTGTTCCTGGAGTATATACTCTTTTTTTGACCTTTCTTGCTCCTTTTCTTCTTCCTCTTCACAATCTATGTAGAATAATTTAATCTCAGCACACTTATGACCTTTAGTGTATTTGCTATCACAACTGTAACAAAGGCCTTTTGCTCTTTTTTCTTCCAATCGTTGTGGTGTCAACCTTATAGGTTGTGGAAGACTAGGGGCAACAACACTTCCGTCTTTATATTTGTGAGTGGTATGCTTCCTGGTTGCCATAATTTTGCTTTCCATTTTTCTTGCTAACCCGAATGCCTTCTCTAATGAATCAGGATCCCAAAGGCGAACATCATGTTGGATATTATCCTTTAAAGTCCCTATGAACACATCAATCCTATGCTCCTTTGGAATATTTTTTACCCTTATGTTCAATTTTTGGAACTCCTCAATGTGCTCCATTATTGAACCCTTTTGTTTGAGACTTATCAATTGGCTAAAAAAAGTGTTGCTTCTTGTATCCTCATAATGTGCTGTCAATTCTTCCGTAAAAATTGCCCAAGTGATAATTTGTTTATGAGAACAAAGCCATTAATACCATACAAATTGATTTTGTTCCAAATATAAAGTTGCAATACGTACCTTTTGTGTGTTTTGCACATTATTGAGATCGAAAAATTGCTCCATCTGTAATATCCATGTTGGGGGATCCTTGCCATCAAACTTCCTCATATCGATTTTTGGAATATGGTGGGTCTTCGATCCCACATTAGAGTCAATGAAATCATGATAAACATTTTTTTTGTTCGCATCATGAGTTTCCTTTACTACCTTTTCACCATTAGTAAGTATTTCTTGTAGAAAATTTGTCAAATCTGTCTTCAAATTTGCCATGTCTGTCTTCAAATCTGCCATGTCTATCTTCAAATCTATCTTCAACTCTATCTTCAAATCATTCATCGTAGCTTCCACACCCTTTATCTTAGATTCCACGCCATTTATCTTAGCTTCTGTTAGCTTTTGTGAGAGTGACATTTGTTGCACTTGGTCTTGTAATTTTGATATATCATGTAGCATTTCTTCCTCTTCTTCATGAGTCATGCTAGAGCTTTTAGGTTGCTTACTAGGTGTTTGCATTTTCTTCCCTCAGGGCATCAGTTACCAATAATAATGCTCTACTATGCCCTTTGAATTCCTTCCAAATAAATTTTCAAACCAAGCTTAAGCAAAAATTTAAAAAATCTACACACCTTTTTTCACTTTGTAAGAGCTCGATATTGCCTCTGATGTATCTCTGTACTTTCAAATAATCCAGTTCTGAAATTGTGACCTGCAGTAGCCCTCTATGTCCTCTTTCCAATGCCACCAGTCTGATCCAAATTGGATTCTCCAAGGAAGAGTTATGCAAAATCTCCCACAGTGACCTGATTATAGACTAGTTTAGTAGAGAGAACTTGTACAACGTGCCATGAGTCACTGTTTCAACCTTTGGCTCTGAAAAATACATACAAGAAACTACAGTCCGTTCTATTTCTGTACCTTCTCATGAAATTTCAATCCGATGCTCAAATAGAAAGTTATGATGATTTTCCCCAAGTCACCTGTTTGGAATGTAATTCAGGAGTTTGCGAAAAGACCAACTTCCTCAGATCATATCTCCACAAATATAGCGCGAAAAGTTCTGAAATTCGCACCCAAGGTTCAGCGTGATTTCTTCTCAAATAGGTTTTTTTTTAGCTTCTGAAACGTCACAAAAATTTTTTTATAGTGAAAATGCCACGATGACCTATTTGGAGCAGCGAAACCCTAGAATCCAAAGCTCTAATACCAAATGTTATGAAACCAGCTCAAAAAAAAGATAGAAAAGATAGATCAACGCCTTAGAATTCAGCCTCTTCGAGGGGGCAACCTCCTTTACATTACATAAATGAACAATTCTTCGATAATTCAAATGACAAAACCTCCTTTCTATATATAGGAGTCTAAGGAGTCACAATATAACCCAGCCGACCTGACAATAATAATATAAAGCCACAAAAATAACAATAGAGGGATTCTATGGGGCACAGTAATAACAATATGGGGACAATAGGGGCACAACAATATTAATAAGGGATACAACTACAATAGTAATGTGGTAATCAGTAGTATTATAGGGACCCAACATCTTCAAATGTATTCCCATAGACTATAAAATCATCCATATATACCTCTACACAATCATGTATTAGATAAAAAAAATCCCTAGAACTACTATTTGGAATGTTGTAGGTGCATTACATAACCCAAAAGGAAGTACTTGGTAGGCATAAGTTCCCCATGGACAAGTGAATGTGATTTTATCCTAATCTTCAGGTGCTACCTGAATTTGATTATAACCACTAAAACCATCCAAGAATGAGAAATACTTGTTACCTGCTAATGTATCTAACACTTGATCTATAAAAGGCAAAGGGAAATGATCTTTGAGGTTTGCTTTATTCAGTTCTCGATAATCAATGCATACCATCCATTTAACATTCTTTTTAGGCACAATTACCAATGGAGAAACCCATTGGCTATCTGAAATTGGGTAAATGAAGTTTACATTCAGTAATTTTTGGAGCTCTTCTTTCACAATCTCCCTAAGATTTGGATTCATCCTTCTTTGAGGTTGTCTGATAGTTCTACAATTTTCCTCAATGTAGATGTGATGGATACAAGTCTTAGGATCAATGCCTTTCATGTTGGTGTATTCCCATGCAAATGTAGCAGAATGTTTTTGTAATGTTTTGATTAGCTCTTCTTGTTGTAGTTTCTCCAAGTTTTTGTTTATGTTCAATGTCATACCTAGAAAAATTTCAATTGTAGAGCTACCAAACTCTTCCATAGAATAGAGAGACATCTGCCTAGATGACAGATATTCAACATTAGATTTTTCTTGAAATTGTTCATGGTCATATTCTGAAAATGATTCAAAATTTTCCAATGTATTCAAAATTTGACTATCTTGACTAATATCTGAAATAGTAAAGAGAGGCTAAATATCATCTTCATCAACAATACATTCTTTGTCATCTATTTCTATGATTTCTTTTGCTGGAAGATATAAAGTAATTTTTTTTATTGAATTACCATCAGAAATACACATGTCACAAGATCTACAGTGAATAAAAGCATTAGCTGTGGCTAGCCAAGGTCTTCCTAATATGAGTGAATTTCCTCCTAAATTATTCTTGGGAGTTAAGATCATGAAATCAATAGGGTATTCCCAAGAATCTAAGGATACTGAAATATCTTCTAACACTCCATCTGGTTTGATTACTGATCTATCTGCTAGTTGCAGTAAGGTAGGTGTGTAGAGAAGATTAGGAAGCTTGAGATGTTCCATAGTTTGTTTGCACATGATGTTTATTGCTGCCCCTAAGTCAATCAATGTATTTGGAATTTCAATTCCATTGATATGTGTTTTCACAATTGGACTTCTTGGATCCACATATTTTTGTATAGAATTTTTTCCCATCATTATGTTTTTTATTTTTCCTACCAGGTGAATTCTTTTTGTTTCCTTTGTTTTTCTTCCTAGTTTCTTTATTCTCAACTCCTTTATTGTTTTGGCTAGAATTGGAATTTCCTTAATGGCTTGTAGCAAAGGGGTTTTGATACAGACATTCTTAAATTCATCTAGAAAATCAAAATTAGGCAACATAATCTGCTTTTCTATTCCTCTATCAATTTGTAATCTTTCAGGAAAAGGAGGTGTAAAAGTAGATGTTGCTTGCTCATTAACAGGAGTTGTGTTCACTGATTCTTTTTGTTTTTCTTTTTCAATATTTTGGTTTTGGAGAGATGTTCCTTTAAAACTTTTATTGACCTTTAGAGAATCTTCCTCAGAACTGTCTCGTTCTTGAATAACTACAAAAGGTCTTTCCTTTTCTAATATCCTACCAGATCTTAGTTGAACATAATTAAGATCTACAAGAGTAATCATGTAAGTTGGAAATTGTTGTCCTTCTACCATGTAAGCATTCTGGGGGTTTTATTGTTGGGGTTTGGTAATGGTTGGGTAGGTAGCTGATTTGGTTTCTGTTGAAATCAAAGTAAGAGCTGAGGATTTTGGTTTTGTTGTGAAGATTGTTGTGGAAACAATAATTAAAGTTGAGGGTTCTGATTTTGAAGTTGTGGCTACTAATTTTGTTGCTGAATGTGTGTGGGAGGATAATTATGATATGATAGAGGATATTGATAATGTTGAGAAAATATCCCATAAGGATTTTGTACTCTTTGTGTCCACAGTTGAGATTGAGATTGAGGTTGAGGCTAAGGTTGCTGCCAAGAATTCCAATTTGGTGGGGGCTGAAGATACATTTGATTGTTAAATCCCTGATATTGTGGACCCTGCCAAGGTCTTCTAGCAACAAAATAAGAGGTTCTGCAGAATTTGGGCTGTTTCCTCTTGAAAGACAATCTTAAGACCTAGAATTGAAGGACAACCCTTGGTCTCATGGATTTATGAGCAAATCATACAAGTTTCTACAAATTTTGCATCTAAACGGCATTCTCTTAGAGCATGTTTTTTCTGCATTTTAGACAAAAAATGGCTAAAGCACCAGCCTCGGTTCTTTGCTTGTTTTTTAATTTAAGGTTGTCTATTTGCTCACTAAGACCCCCTAGAATGTCAGTTTTAAATTCATCAAGCATATTACCAATTTCTTCCCTACTTACAGATCAAGTTGTAGATTTGTTTACTCTAATAAGAGAAGGATCTCTTGGACCTTTCCCAGTTTTGGATTTCCCTCTTGAGAGATGAACACATAATTCCCCTATATCATTTAATGGGAGTTGAGAGATATCTCTGTTCCCCATCATGTTAAGGATATCTATCCACTCATCTCTAATGGCTTTTAATAAAAGAGCTTTCAAGTTATCTTCATCTAAATTATCCATTTTTTCTCTTTTCAAATTATAGTTGAATCTCTCAATCAAATCCTCTAAGTTTTCATCCTCTCTTTGCATCATTTTGAACACTTCATCTTTATGATTGGTAGGCACCAAGTACCTATCTAAAAACATTTTTTTCATGTCATTCCATGTTCTAATGGATTGAGTGACTAACCCCATGAACCACTTCAAAGCAGCTCCTTTTAGTGTTGAAGGAAACAATTTGAGTTTCTGAGAGTCTTCTAGATAATCATAGGTTTTGCACAAGACCTCAAACTCAAATAAGAATGTTTCAAGATCCTCAGTTTTTAACCCATGGAAGTTTGGGAGGACAGAAGGTGATATATTTTTCATGGTGGCATTTGTTTTCTCATCCACTATAGGGAATCCAAAAGAATTGCCTATTTCCCTATTTCCTCTACTTCCTCCATTGTTTCCTCTACCTCCTCCTCTACTCCCTCCAAACAGACTGAATTCCCCATCTTCTCCTTCTTCTGCCATTATAGTTTCCTCAGAGTTAGTATAAGGTTCAACCTGCAAGGTTACTTTCTCCTCCTTTGGTTCTTCTATTAATAGGATATGGGAGAGAGGTTCTACTTCTTCTTCCTCACCAGGTATTCCTAATTCTTCAACTAAAATGGGTTCTCCTGTGGAGGTGAAAACGGTTATTTCTATTGTTGGAGATTCAAAAATTTTCTCCTCTAGGGCTGGCTTGGTAGTAGGAGATTCTTTTGATTGGATTTATGCCTCTGGAAATTCAGGTGTTCTATAGCTGGGAGTATAAGTTTGGGATGGAGGTGTATCTTTCCTTGTTCTTGGTGGAGTAGATGGTGTTGTAGGAATTGAACTACTGCCCCTAGCTATAAATTTACCCCTAGAGTCTCTTTCTCTATGCATATCATTTTTTTTTTTGAATGTAAGAGATAAGGCTACCTAGTTACACTTCCCTGGCAATGGCGCTAAAATGTTTGGTCAATTTAGTGTCC
This sequence comes from Pinus tabuliformis, assembly GCA_031772625.1. Lineage (NCBI taxonomy): Eukaryota > Viridiplantae > Streptophyta > Pinopsida > Pinales > Pinaceae > Pinus > Pinus tabuliformis. The sequence goes on along the minus strand of CM062806.1, from coordinate 893,482,837 downwards.
TAAATTTCTCTACATAAGTTATCAATCCGAGTATCGTAAACTGATGAAATGTAGTGCACTGTTTTTGCTAGCTAACCCTTCTTACTTTGTTTTTTTTGTGTTTTATGTTGTTTTGTGGGGGTTTCTGGTCTTTTAATTTCTAATGATTTATAATGTAATTATCAGAACTTAAATCTAACTTTCGTAAAGATTGCTCAACATCTAAAAATGAAAACAGAACTTAAGAAAGAAATTAAAACAAAGCTAAGAAAGATTTGGAAGCAAAGCTAAGAAAGAAATGAAAAAAAAGTTTCTATTCCTATTTTACCATTATTTCCAAATCCTGAATTAAAGCTGAAAGTGAAATTTTCAACTGATGTCTAACTAATTACAGAAATAAAACAAAATAAAATACTTGGTTACTCTGCCTCTCAATTTTGGGAGAAAGTCTCCTTGGGATGACATTTGAGTAATTTTGTACTTCATTAATCTAAGAGAAAGCAAATACAGAGATACAAAAATAACTCATTGCATAGATGAAATGTTAAACCACTTAGTTAAGGATGAATTATCAACTTGAAGGGTTTTCCATAAAAATTCATTAACACCATGAGTTAGTAAACTAAAAATGAAATGGAAAAGATAGTAAATGACACTGATCAGTTTAATTGAGAATTTAAACTAGCAAAACAGTGGATGAAGTAAACTATCCAACAATGTATCCTTATCATTCTTCAATCCTACTCTCATCTTGAAACAAGGTTAGTTTTTAATTGAAGAAACAAGATTACACCATTGAGTTCTATCTTCTAAACTACTGATAAAAACTAAAAAGAGATCAAGAAAATGGAAACTGCTCTAAATTATAAACATTGTTAATAAGAAAATGATGGAAATTCAATTATAAACATTGTTAGTAAGAAAATGATTATAAACACTGTGAAAGAAAATGATGAATTTACAGATAACAAGAAGAAGAAAAATAAAATGAAATGAAACCTTCTTCAGTGCAGAGTCCCTTTGCAACTGATTAGGCTACGCTTGCTCAATAAACTCCAAGAAAACTCCTTCATATTTTCATAGAAAGATGCGGTCTTTTCATATTAAAACATGGACACAAAATGCCCAGAAATTATAGAGTCTAGAACTTCGATTTCGCAATAAAACTATTAGTATTATCACTAAATTCTTTGGTCCTTTACACAGGTATTTATAAGAAAAATCATATAGTTGTTTGTGGAGAAAAGCATGCTACAGCCAAACACATAGAAGACATATATGCAGAATTTCTTCCTCGGCTGCTGGAGACATAAATCCAAGACATGGTGGCTATTGGCTTCATTTGCACAGGTGGCTGTTGGAGTCTGTAGGTACAGGTAGTTTCTTCGGATAATGCTTCCCATCACTATGAATTGTATTAATTAACCACGAAACAGAGTCTTCTTACCTTCGGTCTCTCTGTGTTTGACTTATCCATTGACCGTAGTCTTATGCCATCTTCTTTGTCAACCTGGGCTAAATGAATGGGGCAGGGTCCATGTCACGATGATTTCCAAGCTCTCCATGTGGTTAGTTTCTCCTTCTGACACTTGGAACTTGTTAGAGCATGAAGGTAGCTGCGGAACAACCAATTAGCTGCAAAATAGGTTGCATTCCGTAGCTAATATACAAAAATTTATTCAAACAGCAAAACATAAAAGCATAACATGTAAATCATTAAATGTCCTCCTCAAGACATTATACACCGGTCATTGGTGATGAGAATGCATCTTTCTTATGGAAAAACAAAGAAAAGGAATGAGAAGAGTTGTTAGGGAAAGAGTAATTTTGAGGCTCAACAAGATGTACACAGTGTTAGTTTTTGTTCCTTGACTTTTGTAGTTTGCTCGAATTCGTTGGTTTTTTTTTTGAATGAATTCTAATGTTAAATGACATTTTCCCTCACTATAGTAGCGATTTCAAATGCTTGATGATTTATTCCCTAAAAATAACTACATGATACTATTTTTCATCTGAAACATGTTACAAAATATTTGTATTGAAGATAAAGTTATCATTTATATTTTTTTATTATTCTGATGTTCATTCTCTTATTAATACAAAAGATCATTGTGGGTAAATATCATCGCTTTTGGCATTCAATTTACCGAGCACATACGTGCACATGTCTTTATTCAATGTACCAATGCACACAATGTATCAATGTTTCCCGTCTTTGTTGTACACATACATTCTCCCATAGAATACTACTTGTTCACATGAATTAAAAAGACACTTAAGTTAATATTGCATAATAATAATAAGTATTTAATCTAAAAAATATTTGTTATTTCTAGTTGTGCATGTTACATTACGAATTAAAGTTTATGTTTCTAGTAATTAAATTAATTTTGCGTCTACGGAATAAATTACCCTATACACCCCATCCTACGCACATCTTTCATTTCACATAGATTCACAACTTTATGCAACCTCTCTTTTACACAACTAAATATTTACATGCTTGACGTAGGATTTTGATTCATAGCTATATGAAACTATGCTCCCACACAACTAAATCTATAAAATTTTTAAATGGAAGAATTGAAAATTAAATTCTTTGTGTGGAATAAGGTCCCCACTGTATCGAACCTGCGTGTCAAGTTGTGCTGGAGATAGATACGTGGAAGGAATGTGCGTGGGAATTTATTCGACTCTATTCAGTTGGATCGAACACGTCTTGAAAATTAGCTTTACACCGTAATGTTCAAAATAGAGTGTCAAGTCATTCGTATATCAAATTTGGTTTAGTTTTCCATGGTAGTCGGGACCACCAGTTAAGTTGATGTCGTAGAAGGTAGCTGAATACGTGTATGCATAATATTTATTTGCGTGTGTACTTACACAGTTTACTATTTATAACTATTATTGATATTTTTAAGCTAACTTCCGTGATCCCAACCATAGTTTAATTAGACTTCAAATTTATCTGAAAAACAATGGAAATTTTGACACATTCCTAATAAAATCTGACAATTTTTTTTTGTAACTCCACGTTACAACTGTGAAATTTCAAGATCTTGGGTGTAATTAGGGTTTTTTGATGATGTTGAATCCATTTCCACAAGAAAAAACACGATTTAAACATTCATACTACCAGGTTTTTGTTGATAAAAAACAATGCAGGATTCCAATGATTTTTTGCCATGCAGGAAAATTTGACGCCTTGGTAGATGACACCTATTATTTTATATCACAAGTTTATGATTCTTATGACACGTATATCAATAATCTTGAATCAAGAGCAAAGTGCAGAGTAAATAGACATGATGCTTTTGGAATTTCATTTTTTTTTCCATTAGTTTCTATAAATGTTGGCTTTGGTATCTTTAGTTTCTATTTATTTAGAGTGTCATGTGTAATAGTTTTCACACGAGTAATATGAACAAGAAGTGATTGTGAAGAGAATGGAGAATTGTAAAGTTAAACAAGATTTGAAAGCGTGATTCATTGACAAAGTATTTTTTACTGCAAGGCAAAAATGGTTAGTAGATGAAGGAAATAGTCTATTTTCAGTGACACAATTAGCTCACATGCTAATATTGATGATAAATTTGAATGGTCAAAAACATATGAGCGATATGTGAATCTGTCAATGAAAGAGAAAACAAGAAACAAGATTTGGAGTACTGGATTAGTGAAAGTTGGGTGTGTTCCAGAAGTCTTTGATTTTAGAGAAATTGTTTATCTCTGTGCAAATAATTTTGATTCAAGAACAAGAAAAATTAATATAGGAGCGATGAAGGTTCCTATAAATCGCAAGGAATTCAGATGGTTACTCAAGTTATCAGAACCAAACAAGAGTTTATAATTTTCCAATGCGAATAACTTTTTGTAGTTAGAAGCAGGTGAGATTGACATTGCACGAGAATTCATTTCTCCAAATTTGAGGTTCTTTCTGATCTTTCTTTGCTAGATATTTATTTGCTTAGGAAACCATTTAGGGATTTTTGTTAGCTATTTTCACACATAATAGGCCAAGAAAGTACAACAAATGTTCTGAAATGCATTTTCTATGTGCTTTATGAGACATACAAAAATAATTGTATTTTCGATTGGGATGATGTCATTTCGAATGAATTAGATATTCAGTTGGATAGAATATCCAAGAACAACAGATTCTTTATGATGGTGTTTCTTATAAAAAAATCTTGTGTTAAGGCATATGTTTGATGGTTTACCCTATAATTCTAAATTCGATTTTAGCGAGGAACTAATGCAATTTTTGTATCCTATATTATGGAAGCATAGAGCTCCTTTAAATTTTTCTTTAATTCAAGATGTGTTTGTAAGGAAAGTCTATTGCATGGTAACTGGACAAGTTCCTCCTTGAATATCTACAAAGGCCAAGGTTTTCTTATCTGGAAAAGGGGAACATGAGGAAAGAGAAAGAAATACAATTATTCAAACTTATGGTTTTGAAGATAGGCCATTTATCTTACCTAAGTTTGTTCTCGATAGGTAGTTTATAGGCAATATTGTTGTTGGATACTTACATTTGAACAAAAAAAGAAAAAACAATTTATTTCTTTTCCTTTCACTGTTAGAGAAGTCACTGTGAAGAATACGTCTCACGCTAACATTCTTGCAAATTATTTAGATGATTTTAACTTAGGTGAAGCTGAAGCTATTGAAGGCTTTGATAGAGGAGATTTTTTCATGGAACACCTAGAGTCTATTAGGTATAGAAACATGCTTCCAAGGTCTAGAGATTAGGGTGAGGAAGTCATAATGTATTAAAAAAACATCAAAAAATACTAGTAGGTGCTAAAGAGATCCCTAAAAAAGAGATCATCATCATGGTAGGAAGGTCTAGAGATTAGGGTGAGGAAGTCATAATGTATTAAAAAAACATCAAAAAATACTAGTAGGTGCTAAAGAGATCCCTAAAAAAGAGATCATCATCACGGTAGGAAGATATAAGAAAAGAGGCACAAATCCTATGGGACAATCTCAATATCTCACATGTAGTGCTGGTCTGACTCCATCCACTAACTAAAAAAGGAAAAAAAATACTGGAAGAGAAAAATTGGTTGGAGATGGGCTATCAGGTGCTAGGGATGACGAAGAACCTCTTTGTAGAGTAACACCAAAAAGAGTTCACACAACTGAATCAACTAGATCCAAGGGTCCATTTAAAATAGGGAGAATTAAAGAGGCCATGAATATGGAAGTTGGTACCCGAAGATGAACCACCATTGCTGGTTCGAAATGTTGATAAAAAAAGAAACCTAATGTGATGTATTCGGAAGATAATCTACATAATCATGAAACTTGCAAAAACCTCAAAGACAAAATGGGTTGGTACTTGTTTGCAAGAAAATAAAAAAAGGATGGAGAAAATTTTCGAAGAGGTCATTACTGAACATTTTGTCACATTGTAAGATGCAAATTGTGACAGGGGAAGTAAAAGATTAAAGATTGAAAGGGTATAATTTTGCAACAAAAAGGTTATTGATTGAGTAGAAATGAATTTTGATTTATCTGGGGTTGCAATGCCAAGGTTGATGAAATTGTGTCAAGCAACTTGTGATGTGATTGCATAGTTTGTTAGAGGATGAAAAGCAAAAAATTTGAAGTTGAAGGCAAAAATAAACTATCTAGAAGATACTTTGAGCCCGAGTCCTTTTTGAAGACTCCACTACCAATACATAGACCACCATTGGAAATTTCTAGTCTCGACAGACATCATAGATTTGATAAAATTGTCAATATTATTAAAGCAATCAAATTGCATATTATTAGTAATATATATTAAAGATTACAAATTATTGAATCTGCATGGAAAACAACTTTCGATTTGCAACATTTAAAGCACAAAACTAACTCTTCTATTAATTTGGTCAAAAGTGAGCTCAAGGGAGACATGGAATTCATAGACAATGACTTACTAACTTTTAGTCAAAAACTTAATTTATTGTCTAAAATAAAAAAAAGATAAACAAGGGTTTCCAGATGCTGATCAAATGAAGCAGATCAAGGCCGCATGGTAAGAGAAAATAAACAAATTAGAGGTCATTATTTTTGAGTGTGGAGGCATAGAAAATAGAAGAGTTGATGTGTATCTCAAGGCGCTAGCAATTGTTCGGGATTTAAAACGTCCATGCATTACATATGAGCCTAGATAATTTTGAAAGACAAGCTGATGGCTAAATTGGAGAAGCTGAAACAATCACAGGTAACTGATTCGATGATATACCTAATTTTACTGTAAATGAAATTAGCAATTGGATAATTACTTTTGTTAGTGTTAATGAAGAGTACTCTACCTTGGCTTCACAATTGCAAGAAGAAACTAGAGAAATTGAAGAGGATATATTCAATGAACGTGTTAAAAAAGACATTACTGTCACTCCGATGAAAGAATTCATTGAAGCTTTAGTAAATGAATTCATTGTAGAAAACATGGTTCCGAGAGATCTAAACGCTAAAAAATATCGAGCTATGATTTTTCATATTGTAAGTGTTTTAATACATTGGAACATTTGTTTTTCTATTCATAGTATTTAACTATTGAAGTTTTCTGGGTACGTTATGATGGAATATTCTAATTCCTGAATGTAATTTCTTGTTTTTTGTTGTAGATGACTTTTATATATTACTGTTGATGGGAGCCCAATCCCAATCCCCATTGAGACGAATGGATTTACTTCTCTGACTTAAGTATTAGAATTTTGATAAATGCTTTATGCAACAAAGGCTTTTTTCTGGACCATGAGTTTGTAACCACACCTTATTTGAATTTTGGTTATTGTCTTTAATATTTCTCAACCTGTTTACTAATTATGTAAACAATTATGAGATAAAATTTTGCATGGGATGTTGTATAGGCTTGAATTCTGGCATGTTGTACAAAAACCACTAATTGAACATGTGTTTTCCAGTATTTTCTTTGAGCTTTTATATATTAGCTAATGTTCTGTAATTCATGATAATTAAAATGGATTTCTGTTTACTCTGTCCTAATACTAAAACTGTTTACCAGTTATATCAAGAATTCTTAGATAATATTTTGCATGTGAACTTGTATTACTCTGGATTCTGTAGCATTATTCAAGAACATTGATTGAACATAAGTTCATGAGACTATGATTTTGAGCTTTTATATTCTATGTAATGGTGTGAAATTGATGACCATAAAAATGAACGATTAGCAGGAGTTTTGGTTTAGAGATATCTATTCTATTTGTAATGATTATTTTAATGATAGATATAGTGATTAGAATTTGAATCTGAATACAATTTTTGTTACTGTAACTATGTTCATTACTTTTCAAGGTTTGTGAAGCATAAAGACTCATTAATCTGTTTTAGTTCTGTTTACAATGGAAATGAACGTTTGGAAAAAGTTTTGGTTGTCAGATATCTATTGCATTTGTAATTTTTATTTTAATTACAACTATGGTGATTAACATTTGAATCTGAATACAATTATAGTTGTTGTAACTATAATGATCACTGGTGAAAGCTTCTCACGTAGAAATATTGATTATTATGTCCCAATTGTCTTTATTTATGAATCCATGTACAAAAGCGAGAGTTACAAATATTAGTGTTTCATTGTGCGGGGCTTAGAATGAAAGTTTTCATAACATACTCAGGATTTTCATTGTGTAGAATAAGCTTCTTGCCTAGAGTAAAAGCTCCACACAATGTAACATTGATTATGACTAAATCATATTTGTTTAATAATAAATTTTATCACTTTGTAAAAAAACAAGAGGGACTTATGACACAATAAATTATTTTTCTCAACTTGAAAGCAAGATCTAATAATAATAATAATAATAATACATTAAACTATGGGTTCTATTTTTCAAAGCATTGTGTAAAAACTCGATATTTCATTTTGCAATAGTCAATGGTAAATTAGTCTTTGTAAGTAATTTAGTTATAGACATGTACACTTTGTTTTTCTTAAAGAAAATAAGTATTTAAATAACTCGTGCTAGATGTAGAAATATGTTTCATTGTGCAAAAATTTTCTTGTGTGAAGCTCATATTAAAGCTTACATTGTGCGCAAGAAGCTTTCTCTGTGCAATGAAATAATTTATTAAACAAATATAAGCCTAAAAATAATAAATATAGATTAAATTAATTTAACATTATGAAGAAATCAAAATGATTTGATAATAAATTTTATCAATTGCAAAAAACAATTAATAATGTTATTATGAATGCAAATTCAATTATTTTTTAATACATGTAAGAAAGCTTTGACCTAGTAAATTGAGAACTATAATTGTATGCAAAGTTTTCATTATACAGAGGAAGCTTATCTCTATTTCAATTGGATACTAAGTTTTTTCTTGAATTTTTAATAATTTCATGCATACATAATCATTTTCTTTCGATTACGTTTGTCAAACAGTGAAATGTGTAACATTTGCTCTTTGCACAATATTTTTGAATACTATATGCATTTATGACAAGCATCTTTTGATGTGTGTGAATAGTTACTGTTGTGTGGGAGAACGGGTGTGTGAAGCAAGGAATAGAAACTTTAATTCATAGTGTAACAAAAACTTTCATTGGAAAAATACAATTTTGCATATAAATTTCCTATCAACAAATTTCTTTCTTGTACCTATTTTCGCTTCTTACATTTGTGAATTAAATACTATTATTGAATATTCAATTAATTTTTTTTAGTCTGTGTGAGAAAAAATACTGTTATTGAACATACACTAATGCAATTTCATAATTGTAATGAATATGTAAGGGGCATGCTGCAAATGGAAAATGCATGAAATTACAAACTAGCATTATGTACAATGGAAAAAAAAAAAAGAAAAAAAAATTGATTGTGCAGAGTATGCTTTCCTCATTTTTGTACTTGAAATAATGACATTAATGATTCAATATTATTTTGGCGAATGAACGAATCAAATGTAATCGGGAATGGTAAATGCTACTAGCTATAAACTAACATTGATATAATAGTGGATGCGATTCGAACTATGAAGTTGTTTCGTAATAGAGATTTTGGGAGCATGTAGGCTAACAATCATTATTAGAAAATATTCACATTTAATTTGGTTCATACATGGAGTAAATGGTTTCTGAATTTTGAGTTGTTGTTTTTTTTTTTCCACTACTTATTGGAAACGTCAGCCTTGCTATTTTTGAATTGTTATTTATTCAGAATGTTTTGTCAAACGAATTTCACACGTAGAAAATAACAAATAATGCAAATGAAAAAAAATAATTCAAATTACCATTATAATTTTGACATTAGTTTCGACATTTTATTTGGGAAATGGATTCAATACCATCAAGAATCACCACGGTACCAGAAATCCTGAAGCTTGACAACTGTAATCTGGTTTTCCAAAAATTTTTGCTAGGTTTTCTAAACATCATGCTAGAATTTCTATTGTTTTTTGGGCAGAATTATGGCTCGTTTCGAATATGCGAATTATCTCTACTATTTCCCGTAAACGTCAACTTTTCTATTTTGAATTTCTATTTATTGAGAGTGTCTTGTAAAAGAGAATTCACATGCAAAATAGCAACACATGGTGATTGTTTAGCTTATCGATAAATCTATACTTAAGGGAAATGAAAACGTCACTGTTTGACAAAATATTTTAAAAGTACAAAGTTAAAATGTATACCAGGGGAAGGAAATACATTATTTGCACAAATACGATTAAATCACTTGTGCTTATTGATCAAATCTTTCAGTGGTCTTTCGTGTATCAACAATATGTGAATCTCTCCATGAAAGAGAAGAATAGTGATACTATTTGGTCTAGGGGATTAGCGAATGTTGCATGTGTCCCATAAGTGTTTGATTTTAAAGAAATATTTTATATTTGCACATAGAATTTTGATTTAAAAACAAGAACAATTATGCCAAAAAAAAAATTACTCCTATTTATTTGACTTCAGAGGCATTCAGGCGCATATTCAAGCTATCACATCTAGATATATGCTTAAATTCGTCAAAAGGAAATAGTTTTTTAGAGTCACAGATAGGTGGCTTGAAAATCATTCAAAAATTCATTTCGCCAACTTCTGAGGTTCCTTCTAATCTTTCCTTTCTAGATATTACCTTTTTTAGACAAATGTTTAGAGATTTTTGTTGGCTCTATGCTTGTCTAATGGGATAAGAAACCATTGCTAGTGTCCCAAGATCCATTATCTATGTTCTCTATTATTCATATAAAAAAATTATGTATTTGACTGGGACGATCATATTTCAAATGAGTTTGATTTTTAATTAGTGAATTTGTTCAAAAGAAATATATTATTCATGATGCAATATATGGTAACAACCCTCGTCTCAGGTCATTTATTTGATGAATTTCTGCATAACCCTAACTTCAATTTTAATGAAAAACTGATGCGGTTATGGTATCCCATAATTTGGACGTAGGAAGCTACTTCAATTTTTTGTCCAATTCAAGATATTTTTGTAAAACAAGTTATTTTCATGATAACTAGACAAGATCCTCATATGGTGAAGTGCAAGTTTTCCTGTGGGGAAAATGGACACATGAAGAAAGAGGAAATAATATGGTTATTCGAGTTTATGGGTATTGAGGTAAACCACTGTTGCTTCCAGGAATTGTTATAGACAAGTATATTTTTGTCGAAGTCTACAAGTAATACTATGATTGACAAGTTATATTTGAATAGAAAAAGAAAAAAATTATTTCTTTGCCATTTATAGTTGGACAAGTAACTATGAAGAATGGAAGCCACCTTGCAGAGTTTGTGAAGTCTTTGCATTGCTTTAATTTTAAAGAAGTTGGCGCCTAGTGAGATGTTGATCTAGAAGGCCTATTTATCACACATCTAGGTGCTATTAAATAGGAGATCTTATTGACAAGACCTGCAAATGAAATCGAAAAGAGTCAAAGTGCTCCAAGCAATAATCAAGAACCGATAATGAGTGTTAGAGAAATTGTTGAAGAATCGAGCATCAACACTAAATGAAGTACAAGAAAGGAGGAAAAACCCTTCCCAATCTTTAGCTTGCGTATCTAGACCTAGTCCGACTTCATCTTTGAGTGAAAGAAATAAAAAATATAGTGAAAGTGAAAAGTTGATTCACGGTAAGCTATCAGCTAGTGGGGATGATGAGGAATCTCGTTGGACATTTATTCCAAACAAAATGCACATCACTGAACTAGACAAACCTAAAGTACCTTGAAAATAAGAAGCATTGAAGAAGCTATGAATGTTGAAATTGAAAGTGGTCCACTATGTGATTGGGTCAATACTTGTTTGAACAAAAATCAGAAAATAATGGAGCAAATTATTAAAGAATCTTCTAGTTTTGATGATCACTCTATCACTTTTCAAGATGAAAACTATAACAAGGATAGTAAAACATTGAAAATTGAAAAAGTAAAGGTGCATAATGAAAAGGTTAATTATAAAGTAGAAACAAATGTTGATATGTTTGGAATCACAACCAGTGGCATCATGTGATTCCATCAAACTACTGGTAATGCACTTGCAGTGCCTATTGAGCAACATGAATCAAAGAACCTGGTACTAAAAAAAAAAATAGAAGAGATGGAAAATGCTTTAAATTCGGGTCCTTTTTTGGTGACTCCACTCATGTTACAGACATTTCCTTATGAAATTCCCACTTCTAACACATATCATGGATCTATTAATTCTTTGAAACTCATTAATGCAGCCAAATGCCATATTGTCACTAATGTATTCCAAAGATTGGAAATCATTGAACATGCATGGCAAGCAGTTTCTGATTTGCTACAATTAGCACAAGAAATCAACTCATTTATCGATTTGGTGAGGAATAATATTAACAAAGAAAAGAATTTCATTAATAATTACTTACTTTCTTTTAGTCAAATTCTTGAATTGTTGTCTGATATGGACAAAAAAAAAAGAGAACTCCCAAATTCTAATCAAATGAGGCAAATCAATTCTAAATGGTCCAAAAGAATCAATACACTAGAAAAAATTACTTCTAAATGTGAAAGCATAAAGAATAGAAGTAGTGATGTGTTTATAGAGGTGGTGCAAATTAAAGATCTAGAAGGTCCATGCATCATATGAAATTATTAATTGATCACTAAAGATACGCTAATAGTTGAATTGGAAAAGCTAAAAGAGTCAATGGAATTTTTTTTTGATGATATAATTGATTTTACTCTAGAAGAAATTAGCAAATGGATAGTTAGCTTTGTTAGTATTAATCATGAGAAGTCTGTCTTAGATACTCAATTACAAAAGAGGCCATGGAGATCAAAAAGTAGATGTTCAATCATCATGTTAAGCTAGATATTACAATTGGTCCAATGAAATATTTCATTCAAGCTATGTTGAAGACATTCAACAGGTCATGAATGCAGAAGACAACTGATAGTGAAAAAATTAGCGTATATGCTTTCACATATTGTAAGTGTCCTTAAATATTCACATATTTGTTTTCTATTTGGGAGTATTTAGTTATTGAGATTTGTTAATTTTATTAATGTCACCTAGTCTAATTGCTCAATGCAGTTCATTGTTTTCTTTTGTAGTTTCATTTTTCCATATTACGGTTCACGAGAGCCAAACCCTAGTCCGCATTAGGATGAACACATTTACTTTTATAGAATGCAGGAGTAGATAGTTGAAGAGAAGATACCAAAATAACATAGTGAATGAGCTAATGAACTGAGCTATTGAGCATTTGCGTTACCGATATAAGTGATTTGTGCTGAGAATTAGAGTTATTAATGTTTTGCATAAGATCTTGTATGCATCTGTATTCCATGACATTGCTCAAAAACATTAATAAACCATATTCTACTAATCATAGTCATAATGAATAGTCGAGAACAACTTTAGATTTCATATGTATGTTCCATATATTGTATTTATTTTAATCATAGCTATGATTATTGAAATTTGAAACTTGATACAATTCTTGTTACTATGATTGTATTGCTTAATGTTAGATACTTATGCTTTGAGCTCCTATATTATGTCATGCATACATAAGCAAATAACACACAATAGAAATGTAGCTAAGAGTTTTATATTTTTCAAGTACTTTTATTTGCTATGAAGCTTGAATAATGTTGATTTCCTTAATATTTTAAATTTGTGCGAACTGTGATAGTCCACGAAAGGATTTTATTACACTTTTACCATATCTCTTTACTGTACATAATGGAAGATTTTCTTGTATTTTGAAATGAAATTGATATATTTATTTTATATGATTTCGATTTTCAGGTATATAATTTCTTGATAAAGCATTTCAATCTTAAGAAAAATAAGAACTTTGTGGAAAATGAACCGATATTGTTCAAGAGAGAAAAAAATGCGGAAAGTTTTGTGCAGAAAGATTTAATTATATGGAAAGATTCATTGTGTAGACTAAAAAACCTTTAATTAATTAATTAGTGGTAGATCTTTTTGTGGAGAGCTTTCATTGTGCATAGAGATTTCATAAAATTATGAACAATATTTTGTCGCACACTCTAACATAAACTCAGTGAAATATTTACAGAAATAAGTTCATTGTCCCTTTACACTCCATACAATAAAATCATTGAATTTCCCATTGCATAATGAAAGCTTCCACACCTCCACATTTCCTTATAATTATAAGACATATTGTTGAGTTGATACATGTGCAAAGTGGTAAGGTGTCAACAAAAGTTATATGCAGAGATAACAAAAATTGTAGGAGTGCTTCTTGTAGTAAAACTTTTGACTCCACTTCTACACTCTGCACATAACTCTATGCACAAAGCTCTTCACATAGTGAAATATCTTTGCACAAATCTCTTTGCAGTGAAATGGTGCTTCTACAGCTGGTGACACCATTTTGTTAGTGCTACATGCAAAGCTCTGCACATGTGTAGCAAATATTTTCATGAAATCAACTTAAGTCTATTGAAACTCCTAGCTCCTACAATGCGGAGGTGGCTAGCCTATATTTCTTCATGACAATTGCTTCACATGCTATCCCAAGAAAATCACTTCATGACATATTTGTTAACATTATACTATTAATAAACAAATATGAACATTAGAGTATTAATAAACATGAAAATTAGATGTGTTGCAGTCTCAAATTTGAATGGAGCTTCCTGTTGTGTGGAGGAAACTTACCTTTGCACAATGAGAGGAAAATTTCCTCCTCATAATGCCGGGAACTTTACACCATGTTAGACAACATTGCTAGGTGAAAATAATTTTTCGTATATATTGAATTTTGTTCCCAATGAAACATTGTTGATAGTGTGAATAAAATTGCTCACCTTGGAATTGAAAAAGAAAAATTTAATACCTTTACCATGTTTATCAAGTTCGTTAAAGAGGGACAGGTAATGTGCAGAGCTCTGCTTGTACGAACATGCAGTGTGCAAAGATTTCTGCACATGGAAAGCTACAAATAATTTTAGCAAATATTTTTGTGAAATTAGTTAAAGCCTATTGAAACTCTTAGCTCCTACGATGTGGAGGTGGTTGGCCTATGACAATTACTTCACATGCTAGTAGAATCGATAACATAATTAACACCAGTGAGAACTAAATGATTTTATGAAATCCATATTGGAGGACATCACATAAAAAAATTGCAATGATCTCTTTAATTCACTATAACAACATTTCCTGAAAATTAGACGAACCTTTGAACTATTGTTTAGTGTATTGTGCTCCTTGCAAAAAATAAAAATTGTCTTATTCTCCAAGACACATTGTTGAAGGGATACATGTGTGGATGCCACAACAAGAGTTATGTATAGAGAAAAGTAAATTAAACTCCACTTCCGCATTCCGTACAAGGAAAACACTGTTTTCACTTTTGCATTGTAGCATTAGTATTTAATACTAAATGAAGTCTCCTTATAACTATTAACTATGTCCAATAGAATGTATAAATCCAAAAAATGTATGAGTGGGAACTTCCGCATTTCATACAATGTATAAAATTATCTTAGTGTTTCGTTATAATTCTAAGAGGGAAGCCAAAGTTGTAGGGAAGCCAGACTTGCATAATGAAACTTTGATTATGACAAAATCAAATCTAGCTTTAACATCATATTATCACTTATATTTAAATTTCCTTATATTATTGGGTGGAGGTTCAAAAAAAGTAACATTGATACATTGTGTAGAGGTGCAGAACAAGTAACGTTGACACATTTTGTAGAGGTGCAAAACATTGTGCAGAGTGCCTGAAGATTATGTGGATCCTTAATACAATTTTATGTTCTATTTGATGTATGTAAAGCAGTTGGATATAACAGATTCAAAGGACACGTGGCATGTTATGGAAAATGGGGTAAGCTGTGGAGTAGCAATACTTCTAAAGTGGGAAGTAATCATAAAGAAATCTCAAGGAAACATTGACGTAGCGTTATTGAAACATATGGATTTGCTGCTGCTTATAAAAAATGGAACGCTGGTGCTCTTATTCAATATTTTATGCAAAATTAAATGAACTGCCTCTTTTGTGCGGAAGAATAGTTCTGTGGGACAAGCAACAAAAGTATTGTTCTGTAATGTTTTTTATGTGTGTATACATTTTTGAGTGCCTTTCTATATAAAACATTACATGTTATAGAAAACATAAACGATATAGCAAACACCACATGGTTGTATAATGTGATAATAATAATCAAATGAGATGAAATTAATTTAAAACTATTTTGCATTTAATACTTTAAAGATTTAGCTATGTGAAAGAGTGGTTGCATAGAGCTTTGAATTTGTGTGGACTGGATGATGTACAAAGTATGAGGTATGTGGGAGACGACCGAGGTGAAGAGGGAATTTTACTCCATAGACGCGAATTTAATTTGACTAGGAACACAAACTTCAAGTCATAATGTAATAGGAAAAACTAGAAAGAGCAAGAGGTTGGGTGGGCATTTCTTCAATTAGTGCTTTGTCACTGACAACAAGGCAAATATTGTTATTTTTTTTTATCTTTTATTATTTAAAGATTTAGTTGTGTGGAAAGAAAGATGTGCAGAGAATGGGGAATGTGCTGCAGAAAGTGCACCTTTTAGAAAAATGGTCATTTTGTACCACTGTCTCTAACTGTATATTTTATACTTTTCTTCATTCTATCATATTTCACATTAAATTAATATTTCAAAGCTACTTTTGCATATTTCTTCCTAATTTTGTTTATATAGTATTTCTGTCTTAGTTATCCCACAACGTTTCTCTTTCTTGTGCATATCAGAAAACTAGTGTTATTAAACAAAATAGCTTTGACTTTTCTAAGTAGCTCTGATTTTGCTTCATTTATAGAGATGATAAACCAGTATTAAGGTTTAATATAATCTTTAATAATCCCGCATAATATAATTTCTTTAGCAATAACCATTAGCTTTTTAGTCACTTTCAACATCTACTTTGAACTAACAATATTCAGTCAGTTTTAACACATTTCATTGTCCAATGCTTTTCTTGTGGGGAGCTTTCATTGTGTGTCAGAGAGGGTGGGAATGGGGGGAGAATTTCTTTGACTAATGCTTTGTCATTGAAAACAAGACAACTATTATTACTATATTTATCTTTTATTATTCTATATATTTATCTGTGTGGAAGAAAGGATTTGCAGAGGATAGGGTATGTGCAAGAGTTGTGAATCTATATGGAATGAAGAATCAGTGCAGAGGAAAAGATATGTGTGGGAGAAAGAATGTGCATAGCGGACTTTATTCTGTGAACATAATTAATTTTAAACTCTTATGCATTTAAAACTTTTACAGCTTTGCTTATTTTAAGATTTATATTAATAAATCGAACATAAGCGCAACGCTTAGCAAAACTTTTGTATATGAAAATAATAATAATTTCGGAGAACAATTTTTTCTACTCTGTACAATGATATATTGAATCAAATTTATTTAATGATAAATTTTTATTATTAATAGTAGTTTGTTCGTCAATGAAATGCGTTGATAACTCCCTACCTCGCTGGAGACCATATCACCCACCTCATGGTCAAAGTTCGCTAACTATTAATTATTTTCTACTATAATTTTGCCTATTTGTAGGTCGAACTCCATTGAATATCTCATATGTATGTTAAATATTTATAAGGTAATGTGACAATTGTAGCCACTAATTTTGGTTGTGATGTTCGTAGAAGAATTTTCCAGATGTTCATCCTGCAATTTTTTTAGCATACACGTTATGAATGCATGTTACATTACTTTTTAGATGAGTTGATTACAAATATATTCCTTTTTTGGGCTGTATGGTGTTGTTTTGGTAGTTGCATGCTATGAGGGATTATCTTTGTAAGCTTATTTCGAACAAAAGTGAAAAACATGTAGCATTTTCGATAGGTAAACAATGCATTGTTTCATCTATATGTGAGTGCTTAGAACATTTATAAAATATATGATATATTCCTGTAGAAATGATGTACAAACTTCAAATACGAGATAATGTGATAATGCTAAACACATTTACATATGATGCATTACTGTTGTATAGCTATTACTTTTGAATTACTCCCGTGCTATGAAATTAGAACATCTTATTTTTCTTATTTCTATATATTTGATCTAACTCATATCACCAAAGCAGCAAAAATGAACAGAATTAGAAAAGATACCGTTAAAGACAATGATAAGTTTGTTAAGAGGTGTGTTTCTCTTCTATTCATTGTTATTTGATTATTTTTACATTATACAACCCAATGTTTTTTTTGGCTATAATTTTAATGTATTATAACTTAAAGCAAGGCTATTTCAATTTTTAGGAAACATATAAAACTTAGAAATTCAGATCCAGGATAACAATTACAAAGAAAAAAGTAATTTGAACATTTCTATAAAACATTTGTATTTGCTGAAACTAAAATCTATTTAGAATTTATGTACGTTAGCAATGAATTCACATTGTCTCATTCTATTTTCATTAGATAGTTCTTACTTAGTTTCAATTATAATGTTCTTTTAAGCAGTGATTTCAATGTATTATTTGTGAACAGGAAAAATATATCGAATTCTAATGATGTCACAGTAGAGATGGATGAAGGTGTAGAGATATAAATGAGAAGTACTACAGAAACAAATATCACAATAGACAAAACAAAAGAAACAGAAACCAACGAATAAACAAAAGCTTAAATGAAGTTCTATGCATGTTTAATTAACTATATATCCAATTTCTTTTTTGTGTTTTTGTTCTTTTTTTTTGAATTTATTTCAATTCAATGCTCATGACTAGGAAAAAGGAAATCGAGTCTATGACATTGTTGATCGAAGATATAAGTAATAATATAACTAGGATGATTCTTTATGGCCTTGTCTTGGTTACATATCAAACATTTTTGGACTAATAAAACAAGACAAAAGAAATACTCCATGTAGATTTAATAGATAAGAAAGTGCAAATGAGAATAACATTGTTTGTGCCAACACAATTGAACAACATGAGAGAAAAATTATTGCAAATGTTGGTGTTTCCATTAGAGATTTTGAAATAATTCTTAAGCATAACTATGACAATGGTGATTATGAAAAAATATTTTTCTAAATAGTTTTAACAGTTTATAAAATATTTGCCCTATTTGTGCAGAGTACTGATTCTTTTCAAATATGACGATTGTAAACCTATCACATAATGAAGATTCATTTCCACTTGGAACAATCACTACTATTTCAATTTTGGTGAAACATAAAACAATGCAATATGTATTGGAAATCAAAGACGACAGTGTATAATAGGACATGGAAATAGTAAGCTTTGATTTATTTGAATGTTTCAATATTACAAAGTTATTGTCCATGTGTTATATAGTTTTCATGTACTGTTTTACAAATGCTACATATGTGATAGGTTCAAGTACACGATAAACTTGTTTTGGCATGTCTTTCAATTCAAAGAAAATTGAAAGAAAACGTTTTTCCACTAATCTTGCTAAAAAATATAGTTAGAAAACAAGAAAGAGTTTTCCAAACTTCATAATCAACGTTCATATGTCCATTGAAAATAGGAAAGAAAGTTGAAAATCTAAGAAACTTGATTTCTTCGCTAAGTGGAATATGCATGGTATACTTTATTATATTGTTTATATAGACACAGATAAAGAAAAAAGAACAAAAATAATTTTGATTTGATGTTACTAAGCCTCTATTTTCTATATCAATTTTATAGTACTTCCAAGGACACCTGACATTGACTAGTGCATATACAAACCCATTTGAGACTATATGTGTGAAATGCAATAGTCCAATCACAAGTGCTAGAACTATGAATAAAACTATGCTTTATTGCAGCACTTGCAAGTAGGACTCTCGCTTTGTTTATTTCCATTAGTTAAACTGCATCATACAAACAAATGAAAAGACTTAAATACAATGCATTCTGAGACGTGTGGAATGGGAAAAAGCATTACTTGAACTATGAGAATTTTCCTATGAGAAATATTTTATAGACAAATCAGTTGTTATTGATATGTTTTCTAATTTTGAGACACGTGGCACATTTAAAATAAACCATCAAAACTTGATTATACATATACAATGATGATTTTATCTGTTTACATTGTCAAATCTAGTAATGGCCTAGTTCTTGTTGTTTGCATTGTCAAGCAACTTAACATTGCCTTATAGTTTCTAGTTTAGGAATTGGACTATTGTCAAACAAATCTTTCAATTTACTTGATGATTGGGACATGATTTCACATGGTGAAGAAATATACTATACTCGTGAGAACAAGATTAGGAATGCAATCATTAGATAAAACAAGGTGATTTCTTCTACTAATGCAAATGCTAATATGACTGTGCAAGAATGTATTTCAATGAACTATTTTTTTAGGTTCTATGTTTTGTACTATGCTTTGTCATGTTTTCTTTTTTGCAGTCTCGTTTCTTACATTGTTTTATTTATTTATCAAATTTTCAAGTTCTATAACTACTTAGACAATATTGAAACTTGGTTATGCAAGATTTTACAACTTGGTTAATCATTTTCTGCTGACATTGTTATTAATTAATGGAGTTTACAATAACGATTTTCTTTGTTTACATTGTCAACCAATCCAATATTCTTTATATAAAAGAAGTTATTTCATGCAATATTTAAACAAATATCTAAATAAATTATTATCATACATAAATGAAACAAATTTCTAAATCGAATAAGCAAGACTACGATATAAGTTATAAAATATTTTGCATCTATACATATGTTTGTAATCCAAAATAGTCTGATATGTTTTTTTCTTTATGTGTGTCGAGAATATTATAATACATAGCCTTTAGCATATACTGAATTTCAAATTTGGTCGAGAAAATAACAAAATTTGGTAACAATTTCTTTACTAATTAACCATTGGTTTTGGAGATTAAAGCTTCTATTGATTATGCTACCAAAATAGAGATCTGATTTCCCTATTCATGTTTTTCAAGAGCTCTTCTCCAACATTCTTATGGTGTCTAGTTCATCTTCGAATCACCTAAACATTTTTTGAAGCTCCAATATCTTTCCATTAGCATTAAAATATCTTGATCAAGCATTAAGATATCTTGTCGCTGTGCATATACCTCTTCTTGTGTGCTCCTACGATTGTTTCTTTGGACCATTTTAGATCTTAGTAACAAATTCAGAAAATAATAGACAAATTATAAAGAAAAATCCGAAAACACTTAACAGTTCCAGAAGAAACAAAACAAGTTTATTTCCTACAACTTACTAATGAGTCTACAACAAAATAAACATGGAAAAATTGCTTTGATAGGAAATAAGCCTGAATATAATGCGTCAAAGGTGATAAGTCATCTAAATCATGAATTGACATCTAAGTTCTGAAACGACATTTAACTATTATCAATTTTAATGGTATTCATTAACCAATGATCATCATCAATATGGCTAGTACTGATTTTCCTGATCTTTAATAAGAAAATACTGTTGTGAAATCGATTACTT
Source organism: Pinus tabuliformis (assembly GCA_031772625.1). Classification (NCBI taxonomy): domain Eukaryota; kingdom Viridiplantae; phylum Streptophyta; class Pinopsida; order Pinales; family Pinaceae; genus Pinus; species Pinus tabuliformis. Next base: position 893,461,926 of record CM062806.1, on the reverse strand, counting down.
TAAATCATATATGTTTTACTTAAATTCCAACTTGACATAGTCCAATTGATACGATTATGTTTCATGATTGATCTGTTTTGCATGCTTTATAAATCGATATCGAGATACTATTTTATTAATATCATAAACCACATTCTATTTTGATTAACTAAAGATCTCTTGCCAATAAATAGAAGTATTTTCCACATTTATTTACCGAACCAACACGTATTCAACACATTTACTATGCAAACTTGTCTTGCTATCGACCAAGTTTTACTTTGTGGAAGACAAAGTGATTTCATATCTTAGATGTCAATTCATGACTTAGATGCCATATTTCCTTTGTCACACTATCCAAATATTAAATTAACTTTGTTCACTCAAATAAGGGAATTAAGTAACACTTTATAACTTGGTATGGGTTATGTTATTTTGTGTCTAGCTAAAAACTAGCATTCAAAAACTATTATAAGCTTTTTATGCACAATTAAAGATTTGATTGTAAACTCTTCACTTTGAAAGGAAAAATAAAATATTACAATGTCGATAACAACTTAACAAAACTTTCAGGATCTGGAAAACTTTTAGTATCATTGCATTGCCAAAAACCATTATGCTTTGAACATCATCAGAAAGCTAAGACGAAATAACACCATCTATCTCCATATTGCAACTTCATATAGGCACAACATAATAGAAATAAGTCTCAAACTATTTAGTTGAGAAATAGCCTTGGAAATAGATTTAATATTCCATCCAAGAAATGGAAGTATGTCTACTCACAAAACTATCACTTGGTCTACAAAATAATGTCTAATTTGTAAACTATACTTCCTCCACATATCCTCCGTTTATGAATAATATTTCTCACTGGTCACATGTAGATACAAACTACTGATCACCAACACCAGCTGCACCAACACTAACACCAACACCAACACCAACACCAACAACATCTCTGACTGAAGCCGCTCTTTTAAAAGCACTATGTATACTTGAATTCACCAAATAAATATGGAAAGGAGTATTTCATAATATTGATAGATATGATTTTTATAATATGTTTACAACCAGTGATCATTACATAATGCATCAAGTTAAATTCTATTAAGTTCTTCAATGATAATGTAATTACGTATCGATTTTCTAAATAGATATTAATATCACTGCTAAGCATTAATTAATTCTTCAATGCTACATGAAATTTCTAAGTTTCCGCATCTTCGTAAACATTACCATCTTGACAGAGTTTTTTCATATAACACACTTTTCCTTTTTCACATGCTCTAGTACTAAATGCTTCCAACAATTTGTATGTTACTTGTTATCATTACAGCAATTACATAATAAAATATGTTTTAAACACTATTATTAAACTATACAAATAACAAGTATAATATGCAATATTAAATTTGATAAATGAGAATTGATATTGTATATTGGATTTGAAGTGTAGAGAATTTGATTGTGCATAGTTGTATGTTATATTAGAAATCCCCCGCATCACTCTCCACATTCAAACAAAGCTCTGCACTCCCGTACATGTTCCAAGAAAAAATCTACAATGCAGTATCTCTAGTGCAAAAAAATTGATTCTATGACATTGTGGGAAAATCACTATCCTTTGAACTTTTGCTGAAAGGTTTCATTATCCAGAGAGTTTTTTGCAAACAAAATTCATTATGCAAAAAGATTTCATTATGAAGAGAGATTTTATTATGCGGAAAGAGGTTTCATTATGTTGATATCTTTTAATGTGCGGAGAGATTTGAGCGAACAACTTTCATTTTGTAGAGAGAGATTTTATTGTGCAGAGGGCTTTCATAATATAGAGTTTTATCCGCACTCTGCACAACCTTTAATCAATTAACTAGCAGTATTCAAAATACGATATAGTATTAAAATATTATGAATAATATATAAGAAAAATGATATAAAAGAACTATGCAGAGAGAGAATACATATACTGATTATGATGCAAACAAACTCACATTTAACATTGAAGAATTAATAATGCTTAGCAGTGCTATTAATATATATTCATAAATGATACACATGCATATTATCACTAAAATTCTCAATAGCATTTACTCTTATATCAATAAAATCATATCTATCGATATTATAAAATAATATTTTGGCATTTATTTAGTGAATAAAAGTATATAGGCAGATTTCTGCAACCAATATGCCTCATAGCAAATTGAAATGATATGCAGATCCCCTTTATACACTTCTATTTGCATATTTCTTTTGTCACAAATATGTTTAATTAAAATCAGATATCTAGACAATGTGGCTATTGACACCTAATCATCAGGATTGGGTGAATAACTAAAAATGATGTAAATAAATAATAGACAATATGAATAGTCACCGGGAGATGAAATGAATAGTCTCTCCCTCATGTATATAGTAAACACCAACCTACATGAAATCAACGATTTGTTTTGAGGAGTTACTGCTTGGTTCGACATGGTATCAGAGCCAGTGCCATTTTTGGCTTCCCTCTGCTTTGTAACTCCATATTCTGGCTATGTTCTACCTTGCATACAGAGCGCTACTCCTCTGCTCTTCTCTGACCATTTTTTATTCATAATCAGCCGCATATAATACGTTGCTATGCTCTATAATCTTACTTGCATGTGGCGAGTTTTCTGTCAAACGTAATACTAACTGACAGATCCTCCAATGCCTCTAGCAACATCCAAATATTCCAGAAATAAAGGATCTATCGTTGGAAACCACCAGTTGCAGCATCCTCTGCTGCTCAAGGTGTGAGATGGAGTGTCGATGGTGGGTGGAAGCGAGGAGAGCGTTCTGGTGACTGTAAATCCAGTCTTGAAGAGTGGTTGGCGAAGGGTTGTCTTCACTTTTCTGGGAGACTAGCGAGCAAGAATTGGAAGAGTGGTAAGCCTAGATTTCATTTTGTTTCTAATTGACAGAATGGTGCGTTGAGCGTGGAGGTGATACGCTGGAATGGTGTGTTACTGTTTTGAATGGGCTTGTATTTCATTGAGTTCGGTTGTGGCTGCATTGAATGTGGTTTATTCCCATACTCCGCATTCATAACCCGCTCCCAGTTTGGTTGGTTGTATTGTATGCTGCATTTTATATTACATACCGCATATATATATATATATATATATATATATATATATATATATATATATATATATATATATCGCTTGATGTCATTGTAGTGTTGCATTTTATGTTACATACTGCCCATATCGCTTGATATCATTACCACTCCATGCTACGTTTTATGTTACATACCACCGTATCACACACCTTCGCTTCCCATTTTTTTTAATACACTGCTCCAGGTTAATACACTTCCGCTTCCCATTTTTTAATACTTGCTCCAGGTTAATACACTTTCGCTCCCATTTATTACATTGAATGTTATTGCTGCATTTTTTTAATATAACTGTGGTATAATCTAGCATACCATAGTCCTCTACCACTGTGTTTTTTAATATAACTGTGGTATAATCCAGCATACCATAGTCCTCTACCACTAGTTCATATAATATAATAGCGCCATCTCCTCCTCTCCTCCCAATATTAAACATTCAACACATTTTTCCAGTAGAAGTTTTTTTTTGTTACAATATGCATTCAATCATATCTATTGTGGGAATAGTTCTCATTGGAAAGGTGAACTATCCTGAGTGGTCCCGGATGATAAAACACACCCTCATTTTCAATGAGTTGTGGAAAGGAGTGTGTATTGGAGACGAAGACAAAGAGCTAGAACAGCCTACCTCAGACAAAGAGCTTGCCATTTGGGAAAATAAGGACAACAAAGCCTATGCATTAATTGCAACATCTGTAAGTGAAGAGGTGAGTTGCCATATTTCGCCATTTTCAATTGCTTTCGAAGCCTTACAAAAGCTGAAAGAACTCTATGACTCACATTCTGCACTTGAAATTGTTCAACTCATGATTAAACTCTTCACTCTTGAATTCCAATATAATGATCCTCTTGCTCTTGCATCCAAAGTAAAATCTATAATGCATGATATCAAAGCCACTAACATTGAATTGGATATTCCTCTTATCGCTTTTCTCAAGGCACTTTGTCCTACTTACTCCAATTATCTTGAGTCATTACAAGCAAATGGAAATCTCAAAGATATTACCTTTGACTCTCTTATGAAAAAATTGTTGAAAGAGAGAAAGCTTTTGGAAAGAAGACAACCCCTGAATCTTCTGAAGAGGCTGTGTGCCTTGCTCATAAAGAAAAGAATCCTGCTCAAGATTCTTCCAGAGGAAGAGGTGGTCGAAGAGGAAGAGGAAGATATTTCAGAGGCAGGGGGGCAGACACTCTCAAGGAGAAAAGTCAGATTTGCACTGCATACGTTGCAAAAGAAATGGATCACATGATGCCTCTACATGCAAGTTACCATGGGACAAAATTGAGCAACAAAGAAACCAACAGAAAGGTAAAACTAATGATACAGACAAAGGTAAAGCACCTGAATCTGCTCATTATGTGGTGGCACAATGTAATATTGGATTAAATGAATATTTATTTAATGCTTCACTTGCTTCTTGTAAAAATGATTGGTTGCTTGATTTAGGAGCAACTTGCCACATGACTCATAGAAAATATTTTTTGGAAGAATTTACTGAAAATGTTGATGGAGTAGTATACTTTGCAGACCAATAAAAAATCAAGCCATCAGGGCTTGGCACAATCAGGCTTAAATTGCCTGGTCTTCCAGACTTCTTCCTGCATCATGTTCTATATCTCCCACAGCTGAAGAGAAATTTGCTGTCCTTGGTCCACATTCGCCAGCAAGGTCACTCCATTCATATGTTTGATGGCAAGCTTGAGGTGAGAAAAGCATTTGACCACTCACTTGTCATGAGGGGAATAGAAGAAGAAAGGCTTCTCAAGCTGCAAGGTACCTCTCCTCGTGCACAACATTTCTCATACAACTCTCATTATGAAGAAGGTGCACTTCCATCAAGTCTATTATGACATGCTAGATTTGGAAATTTGAACTATGACAGCCTCCGCTTGTTGAAGAAAAATGGTGTTGCTGGTTTTCCTACAATTCCTAGGAAATTTAAGCAATGTGATGCTTGCATTCTAGGAAAGCATAGCAAACAGTATTTTCATGATTCACATTCAAGAGCACATAGAAAAATTGAACTCATTCATTCAGATTTATGTGATCCAATGCCTATTCCTTCTGCAAATGGAAATAAATATATGATGACATTTATTGATGACTACACCAGAATGTGTTGGGTTTATTTATTGAAGAACAAATTTGATGCTTTTCAAACATTCAAGAACTTTCATAAATGGATTGAAAATGATGCACAATCTCATATTGGGTCTATTCGCACTGATAATGGAAAAGAATACACATCAAATGAATTTGAAAACTATCTCCGCCAACATGGGATCAAACATCAAACAACTGTGCCTTATAATCCCCAACAGAATGGTGTAGTTGAAAGAATGAATAGGACAATCTTAAATATGGTACACTCCATGCTCTTCTTCAAAAATGTAAAAATAATGTTTTGGGTTGATGTTGTTCTATGTGCTGCATATATAAAGAATAGATGTCCATCTAATGCTATTAGAAACAAGACTCCATATGAAATGTGGTATGGGCACGTTCCTTCGGTAAAGCATCTTAGGGTCTTTGGTTCCACCTGTTATGCCTTGATACCAAAGGTACATAGAAACAAACTTGGTGCAAGAAGTCGTAAGTGTATCTTCCTGGGTAATTCAAACACCTCCAAAGCATACCATCTCTATGATGAAGTCAATAAAAAGTTTGTCGTATCTAGAGATGTAATTTTTCTTGAATCATCCAAAGCTGACAATGTTGTTGAGAAACAACTTGATCACTTGGATAGATTCGCAAATGTAAAATCATTTCAAGAATTTGATAATCATATTCCACATCTTGAAGGGGGGATTGCTATACTAGATCAACATGTGCAATCTTCTTCTGAAGAACTCTCTCCCACACATGAAACTCCAACAATGGATGATGCTTTAAGTGATGTGATTGATAGAATTGGGAGACTCAATCTTGATTCAATCCCAACTTAATCAACAAAGCAACCTGGACCATCTGAGAAAGGTCCTCCAAAGTGGCTGATAAAGACACTTGAAAGTGTTCATCCCGAGGAGGTTGGAAAGGTAGGAACTAGAAATTCAAACCGGAAAAATGAAGGTGATGTAAATGACTCTAATTGACCTGTTGATATGGATGTTTCTTATGATTGTGAATTGAATTTTCTACAGATTTTGAACCAACTTCATTCAAAGAAGCTGCTTCTCATGATGAATGGAAAGAAGCAATGCAAAAGGAGTATGATGCCCTCATAAAGAATGGCACTTGGAAGTTGGTTGACCCTCCATTAGGAACCAAACCAATTGGCTGCAAGTGGGTCTACAAGAATAAGTATAAAGCTGGTGGCTCACTTGACAAGCACAAACCTAGGCTTGTGGAAAAAGGTTTTGCACAGAAGGAAGGGGTCAACTATGAGGAGACTTTTGCCCCCACAACAAAATGGGCTACCATCCGGACACTCTTTGCCCTAGTAGCTCAGAACAGTTGGAAAGTCCATCAAATGGATGTAAAAACTGCTTTCTTGAATGGAGATCTAAAAGAGAATGTTTTTATGTCCTAGCCTGAAGGATTTTTTGTGTAAGGACATGAACATAAAGTATGAAAACTTGTGAAATCCTTGTATGGCCTCAAACAAGCACTGCGAGCCTGGTATGAAAAACTAACTGAGCATCTTCTGAAACTCAATTTCAAACATTATGATCTTGGTGATGCAACTTTATTTATCAAGAAAGTTTGCAAAACAATTGTATATCTTGAGGTATATGTAGATGATCTTTTGATGATAGGGAACAATGAAAGCTACATTGCATCCATAAAGAAGGAATTGGGGAAAAGTTTTGAAATGACTAATTTGGGCTATGTTCATTACTATCTTGGTATTGAAGTAACTCAACATCTAAAGTCCATATTTCTTTCTCAAAAGAATTACATTGGAGATTTGTTGAATAGGTTTGGCATGACAGAATGCAATCCTCTTACTACTCCAATGGAACAAAAGTTAAAGATCACATCTATTGAAGGAAAATAATTTGAGGATGTAACAAAGTATAGACAACTTGTAGGAAGTCTCAACTACCTAACTACTACCAGATCAAACATTTCGTTTGCTGTTGGAATCCTCTCCAGGTTTATGCAAAAGCCTTATGAGGGACATTGGTCTGCTGCAAAAAGAGTTCTAAGGTACTTGAAGGGAACTCAAGACTTTGGAATCAAGTATACACAGGTGGATGACTTCAGCTTAATTGGATGCTCTGATTCAGACTTCGATGGAGACAAAGAAACTGGGGTATCTACTTCAGGATATGCTATGAATCTTGGATCAGGATCTATCTCCTGGAGATCATGCAAACAATCAGTTCCAATAGATTCCACAACAGAAGCAGAATACATGGTAGCAGTTGAGGCAACAAAAGAAATTGTGTGGCTCAGAAAAATTCTTGAAGATTTGTAGGTAAAATAAGTACAATCAACTCCACTCATGATTGACAATACCTCTGCAATAAATTTGGCCAAGAACCCAAAGTTACATGATCGAATGAAGCACATCAATACTAAATATCATCTGATTCAACATCATGTTGAAGCCAAAACAATCCATCTCCACCATTGTTCCACGAAGGAGAAAATTGCAGACATCTTCACCAAAGCACTTGGAAGAGAAAAGCTTGAAAGATTTAGAACGATGCTTGGACTCACGAAAATCCCTTCAGATTAAGGGGGGGGGATGTTGACACCTAATCATTAGGATTAGGTGAATAACTAAAAATGATGTAAATAAATAATAGAGAATATGAATAGTCACCAGGAGATGAAATGAACAGTCTCTCCCTCATGTATATAATAAACACCAACCTAAATGAAATCAACGATTTGTTTTGAGGAGTTACTGCCTGGTCTGACAGTGACCATTCCAAGACAAAATCATATTATATGTAATAAAGCATCTACTGTTATTTGTTCAAATTGCATGGATTATGGACTTTGTTGTTATTACTTGTATTCTAGTTATCGTTTACTAATTTGTCTATTAATGATAGAATGATTGATGAAGCTTTAATTGGGAGTGGAATTTGTCCTTATTGTGAAGTGCGAAGGTAGAGTCAATTTTTTTATTGTGATAAGTGCTTCTTCGTATTCCCTTATCTCCACACATACATGTTCTCTGAACACAATAAACCATTTCAAAGATATATATGCATATTTGGAAATCTCATGAGCTTTGGCATCATTGGACAAATTACTAGCAATCTCTACTGCTAATTAATTATTTGAGGCCATGCTTATTTATGCAGGGCTTGCAATTTCTTACTATTTGAGAATGCTTGCATTTTTTGCAATTTGTCGTTATTACAGAGTGAGGATGAATTGCTTCTCCATAATGATTTCATTATTAACCTGAATTAAATTTTAATATTCAGTAATATGTTCTCCAGAATGTTACTATGTGTGGATGGATAACACATGTGAAAGTATTAAAAACAATGAATGAAGATTCTACCACACATATCTAATTTTCATGCATGGAAATTAATTTTGTTATTTTCGAATTTGATGAGGAAATAAGGTGAAAGGCCACAACCTTGTACATCATCAACCAAGATTTATTCTTCTAATGTCCAAAAACTTGAAAAAGGATTGACACAGTTCACAATTGGACGATATGAGCTATTCTAAGCTAATTTGCACCATATAGTCTCCAAAACACACCTACAAGCACATTAACTTCTGGCTCAAGCTCACAAGGAGGGGAATCTTAGTCAATGGAGGAGTCAAAGCTACTCTCCTCATCCTACACTAAAATCCCATGCTACACCATGATATCCTTATCTACTTCATTATCACGCTCCATTAGCAATGACAAATTCCAAAGAAACAACCATTTTAACTAAAGAAATGTTGAGCTCTTACTCTGCAACTCCAGAATTACACTCCTTAAACTTCAACTTGTGCGACATCCACCAATAATCTAAGTATAGCATCGATCTAACTTTCCTTGATTTAAATCCTCTATCTTCGCCATTAATTCCAGTTCGATCCACATACACCAAACAATTTTATATCATCGACACATAATTAGTTTAACTATGAACAAATTTCGAATTAGTATTATTATGTTTCCTTGTTTGAAGCTTTCCTTGTGCGAAGATTTTACTGTGCGGAGGATAGGGAATATGTAGGAGAACCAGGGTGCAGAGGGAAAATTAATTTTAAACTATTTTCCATTTGAAACCTTTACAAATTTAACTGTATGAAATGAAGGATGTGTGCATGAGGAGATATAAATGAAGGTGTAGAGGGAACTTTATAACTTTAATTATTAATATAATGATATTTCACATTTTCCTATTACATATATATAAATTTTATCAATAGACAAATTGATTAAGGTAGGGCTCTTTTAGTTTACTTTTTCTAGAATAAAATTTCCAATTCCGATTTCATACTCCACTCAATTATGAGATATTTCATTATGATGACACAATCTTTAATCAATTAATTATTATTAGTCTTTAGCATAAAATAATTTGATTCTGCGTGACTTCAGAAAAATCACTATTCTTCGCACTTCCACACTTCTTCCTAAAGCCAACTAATAACATAGTGGTGGGGACGAGCACTATTTATAGGCGTCAACGTGAACATAAGTATTTTTTGTAAATTTTGTGATAGAAAAACTTGTTTATGAGTGTGAGCATGTATGAATTGTGCAAAAGGTTTGTTATTGTGTAGAGTGTGGAGGTCCACATAATGAAAGCTTGAAATATTCCTCTGCACAATGGACTTCCCGTGCGACCCCACACATATTTCTAATTATAAAAAGATAACCATAAGAAAAGTTTCCAGCATGCAAAGATTTTTGTGCGAAGAGATTTCATTACAACCTTTAATCAATTGATTAGAAAAGTATTGAGCACAAAAGAAGTTGATTTTGCTAAACCACGGAAAAATACTCCATCTCCAAGAGCTGTTCACCAACATTTGTGCTTATGCAAAGAGTTTTATACCAACAAATTTCACTATGTAGAGAGCTTTCATTGTACAGAGTTTTGTTCATGCTCCATAAACTTCAACCCGTGCCACACTTGCTAATAAACTTGGTGAATTATGGCTATAATCCTTGACTCTATGCTTGCAAATTTGCTCCAACAATCTAAATATACCATCGATCTAACTTTCCTTGATTTTAAGCCTTTGTCTTCACCATTGATGTCATGTTGATCCAAAACTACCAAACAATCAAGAAAATTGAAGGTGATAGTGGAAAATTTTCACAATGTCAGCATGTAATTAATTTAATTATGATTTATTTTTTGAATTAGTACTATTACGTTTCCTTGTGAAAATCTTTTACTGTGGAGAAGGATGAGAATTTTGCGGGAGAATGGGGTTTTAGAGGAAAAAATAATCTTTAACTATTTTCCATTTAAAACTTTTACATATTTAGTTGTGTGTGATATGTGTCAGAGAACAGAGGTGCATAGGGAACTTTATAACTTTAATTCATAGTCTAATGATATTTCAAATTTTCCCATTACATACAAGTTTCATGTTTTCTAATCTAATGATATTTCACATTTTCTACAATAAAAGTTTCGGTTCTTCTTTTGTGTTCTACAAAATTATGACAACTTTCATTATAAGAGCACAACCTTTAATCAACTAATTAGCAAAGTCTTTATCAAAAAAGAAGTTGATTCTGCAGGAGTGCAGAAAAATCACTATTCGTGTACTTCCGCACTTCCTCCTAAATCCATTTAATAAGATAGTGGTGGGGACCAACATTGTTTATAGGTCTCAACATGAACAAATGTATTTTTGTAAATTTTGTGATTAAAAAACTTGTTTATGAGTGTGAGCGTGTATGAATTGTGTGGAAGGTTTGTCATTGTGCAGAGGTCCGCACAATGAAAGCTTAAAATATTTCTCCGCACAATGGATTTCCTCTGCAATCTCACACATATTCCTAATTACACAAACATAACCACAAAAAAATCTTACATTGCTTATGCAGATATTTTTGTGCGAAGAGATTTCATTTTGCAGAGAGCTTTCATTGTATAGAGTTTCGTCTGCACTCTGCACAACATTTATTCAATTGGTTAGCCATTAGAGAGATTTTGAGGTAAAAATGGGGCTCAAAACAAAAATGCACAATGAAACTAAACTTTATAAGAATCAATAGGATTCAATATGATGATGTCAACCATAGGGGACGATTATCTATTTTTGGAGTAAAAAAATAAAAAGATAAAAAAATTAAAAATTAAAAACTATTTTTTCAACTCTTACAAGTTATCTCCCTATGCTTTTACTCAAATTTCGAGTGGGAGCCCTCGTTGGATGCATAATTTATTTTTTCATCCAAGGAATACCCATGTTACATACGTTTGATAAAGCTGACAAATGTCCTAAGGTTAAAAATGAATCTAAAGATCAGAGTTTAGGGGTGCATCTTCCATTTATCCAAGGGACCACCGATAAGATTGCGAAGATTCTAAGGAAACATAAGGTTCCTTAGTCCTTCAGGCCCCTAAACACCATTCATATCTCCTTAAGATTAGTGAAAGGCTCCGTGGACCCTAAGAATATGAAATGTGTTTATGATATTACATGTTCATGTGAGACTCCCTACATTGGTGAAATTGGCTGCTCAATAAATCAAAGGATTCAAGAGCATGCAACAAACATCAAGCATGTGAGGACCCGCTCCTCAACATTAACATAACATGCAAAAAAGACGAAACACCACATTTGCATTGAAGAGGCCTGAGTCATTGCGAGGATTGATCATTTCCATCACCAAAAGTTTAGGGAAGCATTAGAGATTGAAAGGAGACCTAGTAATCTGAATAAAGATGACAGGTGGAAAATTAGCAGTTGTTGGATCCCTGCCATTTCATTTTAGGTTCTATTTATCTGGTTATTTTGTCTTTTTTCCTTGAATTTCCACCATTCTTGTGTTTCATGTCAATGTTTGCCTTTTTCTGGCCTTGTGATTTCTAGCTTCTTTTATTCTTATTTCATTTTTTATTCATGACTTATTATATTTTATTCATTATTTAATCCTTTAATTTAATTTTGATTTATTAGTATTATTAATTTATTTTTCTCAAATTTCTTTCCCTAAATATATAAATAAATGAACATTTTTTTTCTCAGATTAATTATTGATTTATTTTCTTTCATTCCTTTTAAAATAATATTGATTTTTTTGAATATTTTATTTTCTTGATCAATGATAATAATAGTAATATAAATAATAATACTAAAATTAATTAATTAATTTAATATGAATTAATTGGTAACTTTGAATTTTGACCTTCATATTATTTTATTTATCATTTATTTTGGTTGACCTTCCTTTATTCTTTTTCTTAGATTCACCCAATTTAATTTTTTGGGATTTTTAATCCTATTTTAAAATTGAATATGTCAATCTATTTCCTTTTAATAAATATTTTATTTTATTCAAATTAGTTATTTCAATCTAACCATTAGAATTTATTATCTCTTTATGGCACTATCTTTATTTAATCTGTCCCTAGATCTGATTTTTCATCTTATTTTGATGATGAACCACACTCAATGACGTGAAATGTCTCGACATAATTTCTCTAATATAATTTTTACTAAAACATATCTTATATTAAATTATTTTATTAATTTAATAAATTAATTTAACTATATTTAATTAAACTATAAATAATTTATTAATTAAATAATATTAAAATATATTAAAAATAGGTAAATTGGAAAGGCCTCAAAGGTTCCCTAGATGCAATGATCCGGGAAGAAACCTAAAGGGGCTCCCCGGAAGGTTCTTCAGGAATCATATGTGGTCTCTCATCCTCCATTTCACCATGTCCTTCATAGATAAACATTAAACCTTATATTATATTATATTATATTATATTATATATATATATATATATATATGTGCGGTTATTTTGTTATTTATTTATTTTTAAATTTGTTTTTAGTTAGTTTATGTAAATCACATTTTGGTTATCGTATATATTTTAGATTTAATAATATTTTAAATATAAATTAATTAAATAAGATTTTTTTTATTATTATTTTAAAATTTTTTAATATAACAAAATAAAAAATAAAAACATGTATAAAACGTCGGCTCCTCGGCTCTTTGGTTCTCCGGAATAATCAATCGAACAGTTGGTTCGCAGGAGTTTCGTCCGATGGTTTCTTCCCAGCTGCTTTAAATGAGGTTTTTATTATATTTCAATATAATAACGTGGCCCACTCCCATGTTGGCCTCGTCACACATCTTCTTACCCAAGATATAATGCTCGTGAATGTGAAAACACCCTTTTTATTTTTATGTTCGGTTACTTTATTAATAAATTTTATTTATTTATTACTTTTATGTTATTTAATTTAAATTTATTTTAATGTCTTAAAACTTAAACTATATTGCCCTTAAAAAATTGATTGGTCTCCTCTTTTCGATTACACAAAGAAATATATATATACCTATATATATTTTATAGATGTGGAATATGCTTCTATAATATTAACCCACAGGTTATTCCTCAGATCATAAAAATAGTGGATGTGGTTGTCATATCACATGAAGTATGGGTAGGTTTTGATTTAAAAAAAAAAAAGAGACCAAAATATGTTTATGATATCAAGCCTCAAATCAAGGAACTATTCACAATGATATTTGCATTGTTATGATGTATAAGGCTCAATGTTTTGGAGTTATAATGCGTTCAAATGATATTAATATATGTTGCATATAGTTTATATGTTAAGTGATTTATGGTTATTTATTCCATAAAACATCAAAGTGATTTTGTATAGTATTATGATACTATATATGTGAGTTTTTGATAGTTGGTTGAAATTGGATGTTAGTTTGTTTTTAACGCATAAAATGTAGATTTCATGAGCCACATATTTATTAAAATATTTAGATGTTGTTTATTAACGTTACAAATTTGTTTGGATAATAGTTTTCTGTGGGAAGTTTGTCAATTTTTTCAAAAAAATCAGAATATTAGAGAGTTTGAATAATTTTTTTCCACGCTAATTTATGGATTTATTTTTTCAAACTACACAAAATATCCATGTATATTATGTTTTGTTGTAGATATGAAAATTGAAAAAGCTAGTTGTTGGGATCTTTCCTCATGGAAAGTTTCGATATACTTCTTTTGAGAAACACGTCTGAAGTGAACAACAACGAATAATGACATACTCTCTATAATTTTTTCTACCTTTGTTTACAGATAGATGCTAAATAATTCTGGTTCGTGGAATAATTTTGTACGTTACAATCCCATCAATAACTTACTAGTAGTTGAAACGAATTTATGCTTATTTAAATTAAAATGTTAGAATGGCACATATAAAATGTTCATTTAATATTTTTTTAAAGGCAATATTAAATATGAATAATTTTTTGTTTATGCAGTTTTATGCTAATCTTTCGATTACATTTGTGATACAATACTGTTTTAATCTAATTATCCTTTCTCGTTTTCTATAATTGGGGATGTGAATAGCTATGCTTTCAACAATCAAGGCTTTTAGTTCCCATCCCACATTATCTCTCTGGATTTGGTAAAATAACGTCATCGAAGATCATGAATAACTTTATGATAACTCTTAAATTCAAGAATTCTTTGTTTATGAGATTTTATGAATGAAATTGATTGTGTTGTTTAATTATTAGAATTTTATTTTATATATAGATATATACAAGGAATGCATAAAGATGTGTTATATTTTTGAGTCAAATGTGGTGATGAAATTTCAAAATTTTATTTTTTTATCGAATTGAAGCCCTCAAAATTTATATAAGCGTTGTGAATTTTGATTTGGAGTAAAAAGACAATTTGTGGAAAATTATGTTGTTGTCCTAATAATATTTTTTCCAAAAAAGTTTAGTGTCGTATAGTCTGTGGATTTTCCGTTAAATGAAATGTTTTTTCTTGCAATTTTTCAGACATCTTAAGATGTATACATGTGGTCATGTAGCATATCTTATCTCTTATATATATATATATATATCTAATCTACACAGGGAGAAATAGGGTATGCATATTAAAACTTTATTTTTCTATGCAAAATTGCATTTTTTATTATTATTTTTCGAAGTTGACAAATTAATATTTCAATTGCATTTTCCAAACACTTGTGTTCACCTAAGATTTTTTTTCTACTATTTAAACAAATTCAAAAACCAACAATACCCTTTTGAAGAGGACTTATAAATGAAGAGGCTGATATTTTTTTCATTTTGTATATTTTATGTTATTGATTTTTTATTCAGCCCCTTTGAAACTATCCAAAACTTTTTCAAGCATTATGTTTAAAATAAATTAGATGAAAAATATCATATAAATTCGAAAATGTGAAACTAATATTCCATAGGATAGAGGATTCCTTCACAAATCCGATATGATCAACTCCACTACCTAAGGACAAATTTTGCCTTAAGTCTGCTAGGTTACAAAAGAGTGTTGCAGAGAAATCTGCAGAAGGGGAGCTAAATCTATGCTTTTTAGGTCATAGACAACTCAATCGAGTGCTCAAAACACTTGATCGAGTGCTTGAAATAAAATTTAAAATAGCTCAATCAAGGGTTTAAGAAACCCTATATTGAGCCCTTAATGTGGTTAAAGAGAGGCTTGATCTAGCTTATAGCTTGATCTAGCTTTAAGCCTCGATCATACTACTTTTTTTATTTTTATTTTTTATTTTTTTATTTTGTGCTTAGGTTGTATTGGTGGGAAATTTAAAAAAAATGGCTCGATTAAGCTCATAGATAACCTCGGGTTACATAGAAGATTCATCGATGATTTTTTTTAATGCTTGATTGAGCTATCTTTAAGCCCTCAAACAACTCAATCGAGCACTTAAAATGGCTCAATCAAGCTATTGTTTTTACCCAAAACACATCCTCTCTTGCTAAAAAGTGTAACCTAGATTCTCACACATATATGTAATGCTTTTATCTTTGAACATGACACTTAAATTTTCACATGCTTTGCAATTTTCCAAAAACTAAATTTATAATGTTAGAAGAAAATAGTAAAACATAGAAATAATTATTGTTTCCCTCTAAAACGAAAAATATAATTTGCATCATAGTATTTGAGTGATTATTGTTAAAACATAGAAATAATTACCGTCTCCCTCTTAGCAAAATAGACAATATAATTTGCATCAGAGTATTTGAGTGATTATCCACAAGTTTCAAGTTTAAAATTGTGCATTAAGGTAGAAAAACATTTAAAATTCAAAATAAAACACATTACGACACTCATCAAAATATTTTCCAGAAAATAACAAGTTCCAAAAGTAGGAAAAGCAACTAGAAAACTATTCAATGTGGAGGTTTTTTATTAAGAATAAATTGCCTCAGATTATAAAACAATACAATTACGACCAAGTCTATTCAAACAATTTCTTCTGAGATAAAATATTTATATACATGTAGTGATAACATTCTATGGAAATTCAATGCTAGATAACCCATTTGTGGACGAGGCTAGGGTTTCATTTCCTTAACTTCAAGAAAATGAATCACACAACTCAAAGAGCTTGTCTTCTATTGAGAATGAGTGGGAAACCCTCACCACCCTAGAGAGAATGCTCAAAGAAGTCCAAAGCTACCATAGAACTGAAATTCAATGAAGAGAAAAAAAGTTAGAACAATGAAAACATTGTCTTGCTAAGAAATCAAGTAAAATAAAAACAATATTTGTTGGGGAAGACCATTTATACCTGTAGAAAAAACCAAGTAGGCTAAAAATTTGTCTGCACTCGGGAAAGAACAACTCAAAAGAAAGTAAGGCTGGGGGTCACATAACAACTTCAGAAAGAAAATGAACTGAGAGCCGAGAGTAATTCTCTGAGTGGTTCAAAGTCAAATGATCTTATAGATGTATGGGATCATTCGCTCTATTTTACCCTGCCTTACACTACTCTGCTCAATTTTTCTTGCAATGATAAAATAAATGATGAGAGTGAAACTAAGAGATTCTCTTCAAATGCATGGAATACCATCCAATGCACTGCATTCAAGTAGCTCAAAAAAATATAATAAAATGTACATGGTAGAATTTGGAGAGGGCGCTCTTGCCTTAGAAGCTTAATTTTAAAGCATCATATTACCACAATTCTAGCTTAGGTTTTCCACCTACAAAACCCTAACCCAAAATGTAATTAGGAACAAAAGTAACAATGGAACGAATATATATATATATATATATATATATATATATATATATATATATATATATATATATATATAACATGAAAGAAAGTTGAGAGGTTCAGCTTCGAGAGTAATTTACTTATGTAATACACCGACAAGTTCCCTATGGAAAATTTTGAACCCAAGACTAGGTGTGGCTCTACGAAACCATCCACCAAGCAAAAGGAATTCTGATGATTCTCTTCACCATAGAGAATGAAAATAATTGCATAGCTCGAAACCCTCACTGGCACAATCTCAAATAAACCATAATGACAGAGAGGCCGCAAAGGGTGTTACGAAAACTCACCCTGAAAACACATCCACTGTTGATTGAAATCAAATGGCATCTGGAACATTGATAAGGCTACAAATAAACCACAAAGTGACAGGGGAATCGTACAATTAAATGACTAGTTTAGGTAGCCAAGTTCAAAGATGCTCACATGCTTATCTAAGTGGCCACAAACAAGAGCTTCCATCCAAGTCTAAAGGGTTCGACACACACCTTGTAGTACTATCCAGTTGGGTTGCATAATAGTCCATCGCACCCGAGGAGGAGTACAGATGAATAATCACTACACAATAAGAGAAATAAGATTAGAGCCAATGAAATTAACGATAAATAAAATAAAATATTTTTAAAAAATAATGTGAATTGTTTCACTAATGTTAACTTTCGGGATAATAATTTAATTTTTAGTAAAATCTAGAACTAATCTTAAGTCAACACAATATCAAATGCATTTATCCTTTGCCTGTAGTAGGGATAATAAATCCCAAATTAACTACTAAAACAAATAAAGAATGGGTTAGACATAATGGATGAGGAAGAATGAATATCTCATGCAAGCAGGAATGACATCGTAATTTGATGAATACAAGTCTATGAAACAACCTGATGAACAAAATCTGTCACGATTTGATGACAAAAATTCAATGCCAGAATGTGATGAAAACAATCAATATCACATTCTAACAAACAAAAATTGTTGTCAAAATGTTATGAACAAAAATTGGCATCACAATTTTATGAACAAGAATTAATGTTGCAATGTGATTAACAAAAATTGACATTTCGATGTAACAAACAAAAATTAACATCATCATGTGATGAACTAAAATTGATGTTGACAGAGATTGACATTAAAATATGTTTAACAAAAATCATCATTCTATTTAGCAATGAAAAACATCAATGTTGCAATTTGAAAAACAAAAATTTACGTCACATTATGATGATTAATAACTAAAATCACAATGTGATGGACATAAAATTGATCTCTGAATGTGATTTTACAAAATTCGATGTCACAATGTGATGAACAAAAATAAACTTTGATATGTGTCAAAAAAATATGTCACTATAGGATGAATAAAAAAGATGTTGTAGTGCAACAAATTAAAATCCATGTTGCAACATGATGAATATAAGTCATCATTACAATGCAACAAAAAAATTAACATTACATTGTGATGAACAAAAATCCACGTTCGACATGATGAACAAAAATCCATGTCACTATTTGTCAAGATATCATTGTCTCAAAGTGATGAACAAAATGACATCACAATGTAATGAATAAAATTAGCATTGCAATGTGATGAACACAAAAGTACATCACAAATATGATGAACAAAACATGACATTGTAATGTGATGAACAAAAAATGATGTCACAATGAAGAAAATTAAAATCAACATTACAATGTGATGAATAAAAATCAATATTGCAATGTGATGAACAAACTTCAACATCATAATATGATGATAAAAATGACATAGTAATCCGAGAAATAAAAAATGACATTGCAATGAAATGAACAAATATTAACATCATAATGCAATGAGAAAAACCATGGTCAACCATAGTCAACCACAGTTAATTTGGTTAACCCTAGTCACCCATTCTTGACCATGGTCAAAAATGATTAACTAAATTAACTATGGATAACCATAATTGACCATGGTTTTGTTCATTACATTAATGACATATATATTTGTTTTTTCACATTATGATGTTATTTGTTTGTTAAATTGTGATGCATGGTCAACAATGGTTAACCATGGTCACCCATGCTTGACCATGGTTAAACATGGTTAACCATCATCAACCAGAGACAACATGGTTTTCCATGGTTAACATGGCCGATTGTAGTGAACCAAAGTTAAACATCATCAACTATGGTCTGCATTGTCAAACATGGTCAACATGGTTGACCTAGTAAACCATGGCCAACATGGCTAAACTAGGTCTACCATAGACAACATGGTCATTTATAGTCATATATAGTTAAAATTTGACAACCATGGTCAACCATGTTCACCTACGGTCAACCATAATCAACCATGGTAAGTAAGCTTTACCATGGTCCACCATAGTCAACCATAGTCAATCGTGGTCAACATGGTTTACATGGTTAAGCATAGTTTGCATGGTCAAAAAAGGTCAGGTGCGGTCCATAGGGCCTTCACTGGGGAAGCAATACTATACCACGTGGGTTCATATTGGGGGATATATATTGAAGAAAATGTGACATAATATATTGAGCATATATTAGGGGGCAAAGGATTTTTATATTGGAAGATATAAAAAATGGAGCTCAATGTTAGAGAAAAAATATAAAGGGGTATAAAAAATGTTAATAAAAAAGTGGATACCTACAATATCTAGTGAAAGTAGGGGTTTTTAAATTGGGAAGGTGTATTGGGTTCGTATTGGTAGGGGGTTAAACAATGTGATTTTAAGAGGTATTTTCCAATATGTAGTCAAATTATGGTTATTGTTTAGTATGCCATGAACGCACATGATATGTTAGAGGGTTATTGAGTGAATCCCCCATGGTGTGGTCAAACATAGTCAAGCGTGATCAACCATTATCAAAGCATGGTATGCATGGTTAAAGCCAAGTAAGGTCAAGCATGGTAAAACATGGTCAAGCATAATTAAACATGGCCAACCATGGCTAACATGTACAACCATAATCAACTATGGTCAACCATGACGAAGCGAGCTTGACCATGGTCAAACAAGCTCAACCATGATCAAGCGAGCTCGACCGTGATCAAGCAAGCTCAACCATGGTCAATAAGTTCAACATGTTCAATCACTGTGAAACCAACTCAACCATGGTCAAACATGAGTCAACCATGATCAAACCATATTGAAATATTTTCAACCATATTAACATGGTCAACATGGACAACCAGAGTCACTCATGACAATCATTGTTAAACATGGTTAAACAAAGGTTAAGCATCGTTTGCATGGTAAACCATTATCAACCATAATCAACTATAATTAAACCACAGTCGACCATAATCAATCAAGTTCAACCATGATCTAATAATTCTCCTCATGCATGTTGGCTGTCACTTACTATGACCACATTATTAAAAAATGTTGATATACATCAATCGATTTCATCAATTTTTTTTAAAATGAAAAATAAAGTAAATATGAACCACTTTAATAATATAGTTGTGATAATATATATTCAATTTTATTTTAATAATTACAACTTTATCATTTTTAATAATATAATTACTCCGTATATATTCAATTTTATTTTTATTTAAATAAATACAACTTAGTAATAAGCAATATATAACTAGCTTAATATTATATAATATATATTCAATTTTTAATTTTAATTTTTAAATTAACTTAACAAAATTTATGTTGCATTAATAACAAATGCTTTAATGCTTTCAAACCCGGTAAAGAACGCTATTACTACTATTATCCGGATTACAATTTCCTTGCATCCAATAAACATGTGAAATCTACAATCAACATTTACTTAAGTCAAAAGTAGTTTAATGCTTTCAAACCCGGTAAAGAACGCTATTACTACTATTATCCGGATTACAATTTCCTTGCATCCAATAAACATGTGAAATCTACAATCAACATTTACTTAAGTCAAAAGTAGTTTTTTAAACCTTTGCCAAAGCTTCATGCTTGGTTACTGCATCATTGCCGCTTTCCATGAGACGTATATGGTTCACCCTATGCACAATATTCACGGAGTCCTAGCATGTTAGTCACATGTAAGAATTCATCCTTGTGTTGTACGGACATGTAATTAAAACATGTAATGGCCACCTGTAGATGGATGAAGACATTACAGCACAACTGCTTTTGATGTTGCGGTTTTCTTGAAAAGTTGCGACTTGCAAAGTCTTCTCTTTTTCAGATTTGAGATTATGATTACGAAATAAATGTCTTCCCAATTTCGATGATTGTGCCTTTATTTGATCGTTGAAAATATATGAACTGTAAAGTGCTTTATTGTTTTGTTTGGGCATGCAAGTTGCATTCCTTTCAGCTTTGGGATTGTGATTATTAGGGAAGAAAATGTCTAAAATTTTGGACATTGCCCAAGTAAACGACTTTCAAATTTGGGTGAAAATGTTTTTATTGGATGTCAATTGGTAAGTGTTTTTTTCTTTAAATTTTGGTTAGGAAATTTATATATTTAAATTTTGTTATAAATAATTAAAAAATATAAATATAAAATTATTATGATAAAAAATTTAATTAATTTTAAACACAATAATTTATATTTATTTATTATTAATATATTTTATTAAACAATTAAATAAAATTAATTTAATAAACTCATGTTCTAGCCAATGCCAATTAGTTCAAATAATAAAGAAATCAAGAGCTCAGTGTTAATTGTTGTATTTATCTCCTTTTATTTTTTGTTTTTAAAAAGGAAACAACCATTAAGCTTGGGGGACATTCGCTAAGTTATGTGGTAAAGAATAAATTGTTAATATTTTTTTGTTATTAAATTTTGAATGATTTTTAATTTTTAAAAATCTTAAAAATATTTAAATCATATAAAATATATTATTTTAATAAATTTCTATTAAATTTTAAATAAAATTAACAAAATAAAATATATACTAAACTTAATCATAATTAATAATTTATACATTTAATCACTCACCAAAGTTATGTGGAATGTAGTAAACTGCTACACATCTTTAATTTTTTTAACTTAATATAAAGTTATGCAAAATAATATCTAATCATTAGATTGTTTAAACTATTTTTATTTTTAAAATATTAATTGCGTCGAAGATGTTTTTTTGTTATGAGCTTTTATGAGATAACACTATAAGAATCGATTGTCTAAACTATTTTTATTTATAAAATATTAATTACGCCGAAGATATTTTTTATTGTGAGGTTTTATGAGATAACACTATAAAGATTCTTAAGTGCACACTATAGAGATCTTCCACGTAGTATTTTTAAAAGCTTCCGCTTCCACATGAAGTTTTTAAAAGCTTTCGCTTCTAAATGGTGTTTTTAAAAATCAATCCTTCATCCGTTTAGCCACCCTCCACCCTCTGTTTCACACCATCGGTGTTCCTTTACACTTTAATGTATATCCTCAATAGAAGAAATTCAAAACATTGTATGTCTTTTATTACATATAACACATAACACGTAGACATGTGCATTAACCCACTTTAAAAAGTTGGGCATTAACCAACACATCTATCCTAGAGCGATTACATACATGTAGCTCCATTGTCTTATTGTTATTATTACCTAAGCTCACACACACGTCCATACGGTTATAATACATATAGTGTAATATATCTATGGAAAATCTCAGTCTCATCCAACCCAACTTAGTATAGTTACTTCCACATGCAGATAGTGTGGTAGCTTGTTCATCTCTTTAGGGCACAGTGTAGGCTGCCAACAAAAACCATTATCGCTATATTGTATTGTAGAATTCCTTTATGAATCACTCAAGTGTAATTTTTTATTCAGCCCCTTTGAAACTATCCAAAAAATTTTCAAGCATTATCCTTAAAAGAAATTAGATGAAAACTATCATATAAATTCAAAAATATCAAACTAATATGTCATTCGATAGAGGATTCCTTCACAAATCTAATATGATCAACTCTGCTTCCTAAGGACAAATTTTGCCTCAAGTCTGCCAGGTTACACAAAATTGTTGCAGAGAAATCTATAGAAGGGGAGCTAAATCTATGCTTTTTAGGTCATCGACAACTCGATCGAGTGATCAAAACACTTGATCAAGTGCTTGAAATAAAATTTAAAATAGCTCGATCAAGGGTTTAAGAAATCCTCTATCGAGCCCTTAACATGGTTAAAGAGAGGCTTGATCTAGCTTTAAGGCTCAATCATACAACTTTTTTTTAATTTTGTGCTTAGGTTGTATTGGCAGGAAATTTCAAAAACATGGCTTGATCAAGCCACTAGCTTGATCGAGCTCCTAGATAACCTCAGGTTACATAGAAGATTAATCAGTGATTTTTTTTAATGCTCGATTGAGCTATCTTTAAGCCCTCAAACAACTCGATAAAGCGCTTAAAATGGCTCAATCAAGCTATTTTTTCTCCCAAGACGTATCCTCTCTTGCCAAAAAGTGTAACCTAGATTCACACACACACACACACATATATATAATGATTTTTAGCTTTTAACATGACGCCTAAATTTTCACATGCTTTGCACTTTTCCAAAAACTAAATTTAGAATGTTAGAAGAAAATAGTAAAACATAGAAATAATTACCATTTCCCTCTTACTAAAACAAAAAAATATAATTTGCATCATAGTATTTGAGTGATTATTGTTAAAACATAGAAATAATTACTATCTCCCTCTTAGCAAAATAGACAATATAATTTGCATCAGAGTATTTGATTGATTATCCACAAGTTGCAAGTTTAAAATAGTGCATTAAGGTAGCAAAACATTTAAAACTTCAAAATAAAACATATTACATTACTCATCAAAATATTTTTTTAGAAAATAACAAGTTCTAATAGTAGGAAAAACAACTAGAAACTATTCAATGTGGAAGTTTTTTATTAAGAAAAACATGCCTCAGATTATAAAACAATACAATTACAACCAAGTCCATTCAAAGAATTTCTTTCGAGATAAAATATTTATATACATATAGTGATAACATTCTATGGAAATTCCATGCTAGATAACCCATTTGTGGATAAGCCTAGGGTTTCATTTCCTTAACTTCAAGAAAATGAATCGTACAACTGAGAATATTAAACCCAAACTGAAACTTAAAAAAAAAAAAATCAAACGTATAAAGAACATGTCTTCTATTGAGAATGAGTGGGAAACCTTCACCACCCTAGAGAGAATTCTCAGGGAAGTCCAAAGCTACCATATAACCAAAATTCAATGAAAAGAAAAAAAACTAGAACAATGAAAATATTTTCTTGCTAAGAAACCAAGTAAAAGAAAAACAATATTTGTCGGGGATGACCATTTATACCAGTAGAAAAAACCAAGTAGGCTAAAAATTTGTTTGTACCTAGACAAGAACAACTCAAAAGAAAGTAAGGTCGGTGGTCACAGAACAACTTGAGAACGAAATTCAACTGAGAGCCAAGAGAAATTATCTGAGTGGTTCAGAGAATTATAACACAGTTGCTTCGTTTGCCGTCGAACGACCTTACAAATGTATGAGATCGTTCACTCTATTTTACCCTACCTTACACTACTCTTCTCAATTTTTCTTGCAATGATGAAATAAATGATGAGAATGACACCAAGAGATAGTCCTAAAATGCATGAAATACCATCCAATGCACTGCATTCAAGTAGTATATATATATATATATATGTACATGGTAGAATTTGGAGAGGGCGCTCTTTCCATAGAAGTTTAAATTTGAAGCGTTATATAACCACAATTCTAGCTTAGGGTTTCCACCTACAAAACCCTAACCCGAAGTGTAATTAGGAACAAAAGTAACTATGAAAGGAATTTTACACTGTAATATATATATAAAAGAGAACGCAAAATCGTAGATAACAGGAAAGAAAGTTGAGAGGTTCAGCTCTAAGAGTAATTTACTATGTAATACACCCGTAAGTTCCCTATGGAAAATTTTAAACCCAAGAATAGGTGCGGATCTAGGAAACCATCCACCAAGCATAAGGAATTCTAACAATTCTTTTCTCCATATAAAATGAAAAGAATTGCATAACTTGAAGCCCTCACTAGCATAAGCTCAAATAAATGATAACGACGGAGAGGCTGGTAAGGGTGTTAGAAACTCACCCTAAAAACACATCCACTGTTGATTGAAAACACATGCCATCTAGAACATCGATAAGGCTACACATCACCCACAATGTGACAAGGGAATCATACAATTAAATGACTTTTTTAGGTGGCCAATTTTAATGATGTTGACACATTTATCTAAGTGGCCACGGAAGAGAGCTTCCATCCAAGTCTAGAGGGTTCGACACGTGCGTTGCAAAACTGTCCAGCTAGGTTGCACAATAGTCCATCGCACCTAACGAGGAGTACAAATGAATAATCATTACACAATAAGAGAAATAATATTAGAGCCAATGTAATTAATGATAAATAAAATAAAATATTTAAAAAAAAATAATTTGAATTGTTTCATTAATGTTAACTTTGGGGATAATAATTTATTTTTTAGTCCTGTCCAATCTAGAGCTAATATCAAGTCAACATAATGTTTATCGTCTCTCTGTAGTAGGGGTAATAAATCCCAAATTAAATACAAAAACAAATAAAGAATGGGTTAGACATAATACATGAGGAAGAATGAATATTTCATGCAAGCAGGAATGACATCGTAATTTGATGAATAAAAGTTTATGAAACAATGTGATGAACAAAATCTGTCACGATTTGATGAGAAAAAATCAATGCCAAAATGTGATGAAAAACAATCAATATCACATTCTAACAAACAATAATTGGTGTCAAAATGTCATGAACAAAAATTGACATCACAATTTTATGAACAAGAATTGATGTTGAGATGTGATTAACAAAAATTGACATCCCAATGCAACAAACAAAAATTAACATCATAATGTGATGAAGTAAAATCCATGTTGATAGAGATTGTCATTAAAATATGTTTCACAAAAAATCAACATTGCAATTTGAAAAACAAAAAATGATGTCACAATATGATGATCAATAACTGAAATCACAATGTGATGGATGTAAAATTGATCTCTGAATGTGATTTAAAAAAATTTGATGTGACAATGTGATGAATAAAAATAAACTTTGTAATGTGACCAAAAAAGGATGTCGCTATATGATGAATAAAAAATGATGTTGTAGTGCAACAAATTAAAATCTATGTTGCAACATGATGAATATAAGTCATCATTACAATGCAACAAAAAAATTAACATTACACTGTGATGAACAAAAATCCACGTTTGGCATGATGAATGAAAATCCATGTCACTATGTGTCAAGATATCATTGTCTCAAAGTGATGAACAAAATGATGTCACAATGTAATGAACAAAATTAGTATTGCAATGTGATGAACAAAAATGATGTCACAATGTAGAAAACTAAAATCAACATTACAATGTGATGAATAAAAATCAATATTGCAATGTGATAAAAAAAATTCGACATCATAATATGACTATAAAAAATGACATCGTAATCTGAGAAATAAAGAATGACATTGTAATGCAATGAACAAATATTGACATCATAATGCAATGAGAAAAACTATGGTCAACCATAGTCGCCCATGCTTGACCATGGTCAAACATGATTGACTAAATTAACTATGGATGACCATAATTGACCATGGTTTTTTACATCACATTATGACACATATATATATATATATTTTTCACATTGTGATGTTTTTTGTTTGTTAAATTGCGATGCATGGTCGACCATGGTTAACCATGGTCACCCATCCTTGACCATGGTTAAACATGGTCAACTATCATCAATGAGAGACAACATGGTTTTCCATGGTCAACATGGCCAATCGTAGTGAACTAAAGTTAAACATCATCAAACATGGTCAACATGATTGACCTAGTAAACCATGGTCAACATGGCTAAACTAGGTCTACCATAGACAACATGGTCATTTATAGTCATCTATAGTTAAAGGTTGACAACCATGGTCAACCATAATCAGCTATGGTAAGTAAGCTTGACCATGGTCCACCATAGTCAATCATGGTCAACATGGTTTACATGGTTAAGCATAGTTTGCATGGTCAAACATGGTCATATATGGTCAAACATAGTGAAGCGAGGTCAACCATTATCAAAGCATGGTATGCATGGTCAAAGCCAACTAAGGTCAAACATGGTAAAACATGGTCAAGCATGGTAAAACATGGTCAACCATGGTCAACATGTACAACCATAATCAACCATCATCAACATGGTCAACCATGATCAAACATGGTCAACCATAGTCAACCATGATCAAACCATATTGAACCATTTTCAAACATATTAACATGGTCAACATGGACAACCACAGTCACTCATTGCAACCATTGTTAAACATGGTGAAATAAAGGTTAAACATTGTTTACATGGTCAACCATAGTAAACCATAATCAACTGTAATTAAACATGATTAACAACAGTCACTCTTATTTAACCACAATTAACGATAATCAATCGAGGTCAACCATGATTTAATAATTCTCCTCATGCATGTTGGCTATCAACTAACATAACCACATTATTAAAAATTGTTGATATACATTTATCAATTTCATTATTTTTTTTAAAGTGAAAAATAATGTTTATAAATAAATATGAACCCATTTAATAATATAGTTGTAATATTATATATTTAATTTTATTCCGAAAATTATAATTTAATTATTTTTAATAATATAATTAGATTAATATATATTAATTTTATTTTTATTTTTCATTTGGGTAAATACAACTTAATAATAAATAATAAATAACTAACTCAATATTATATAATATATATTTAATTTTTAAATTAATTTAACAAAATTTAGGTTGCCTTAATAACAAATGCTTTAATGCTTTCAAATACTGTAAAGAACATTATTATCCGTATTACAACTTCCTTGCATCCCTGAGAAATCTACGATCAACACTTACTAAAGTCAGAAGTAGTTTTTTAAACCTTTGCCAAAGCTTCATGCTTAGTTACTGCCTCATTGCCGCATTCCATAAGACGTATATGGTTCACCCTATGCACGCTATTCACGGAGTCCTTGCATGTTATTCATATGTGAGAATTCATCTTTGTGTTGTAAGAATTAAAACATATAATGGCCCCTGTAGATGGATGAAAACATTCACAGCACGAATGCTTTTCATGTTTGCGGTTTTCTTGAAAAGTTGCCACTTACAAAGTTTTTTCTTTTTCAGATTTGAGATTATGATTACTAAGGGGAAACTAAATGTTGGATAAAGACGTTGACGAAATAAATGTCTTCCCAATTTCGATGATAGTGCCTTTATTGATGGTTGAAATTATACAAATTGGGAAGTGTTTTATTATAGTAGGTATGTTTTCAAAGGTATTAACTCTATATATATATATTTTTCTGGATAAAGACTATTCTATTAAAAAGATAAAAAGAAAAAATATTTACAGAGAGGATTAAACCTCTG
This sequence comes from Pinus tabuliformis, assembly GCA_031772625.1. Taxonomy (NCBI): domain Eukaryota; kingdom Viridiplantae; phylum Streptophyta; class Pinopsida; order Pinales; family Pinaceae; genus Pinus; species Pinus tabuliformis. The sequence goes on along the minus strand of CM062806.1, from coordinate 893,433,140 downwards.
AGGGGGCCGTAGCCTGCCCTTCACCAAAAAGACTATTGCAGGTAGCAAGCTGCATTCCTTTTACAAAAATGAGAGTTGTAGAAGCGAGAATTGTAGTGAGCTTGAGAGACCAAAAACTAAACTGTTCTATAGGTGATCGAAGCTTCAGAGGTAGCTGATCACTTACAAAAATGCTATCCTTTAAAACTGCTATTACAAAAAGATTCAAAACCAGACTATTGACCTGAAGACTGTAGTATTTCATGCTGATATCAAAAGAAGCCGAAGACATGCACATAATGAACCATGGGAACTTCACACGAGTACCAGAAATCAGAAGAGGGATTGTTGTCATGACACTAGAGCCAGAAGTCTTTAAACCTGCGGAGGAGAGCCTGTCGCATCCACGTTTGCCTGGTTGGGGGAGCCAATCCAGGTTACCATTACATTATCTTCAGCTTCCGTCATACTGCTGTTTGGAGGAAGAACAAGATTCAAAACACTTCCAGAGAGGCGCGCTGGTTCACAAGCAAGAATTTGCTCTTGTGGTGAAGCTGGCTGGGGTTGAGGGTCTTCCTGAAGGCCCTCCTCGTGCTGCACAGAAGTATCATTGAGGACAACTCCTGCCATGTCACCCTGAAAGTCACTTGAATTTTGAGACTAAGACTGAGCCCTGGAGGTTTCATCCGAGCTTGTAAGCTCATCTTCCTCCTCCGAGAAGATAACAGTAATAGTGGCTGAAATTAGAGGCTTGTTGAGCCTACTTCTGAACTTGAACCGGGTGGTTTGAAAGGAGCTATTCAGAGAGGGCCGAGAATGATCAGAGGGCGGAGAGGATGGAGAGGCAGAGGCTAAAGGAGTGATGCGTTGAGGGGCAGAGCCACCACGACCCTGAGAACCTCCACGAGAGCCTGAATTACTTCCACGCTGGGGGACGCCGCGTCGACGAGCCATAACAGGGTGCGCAGGCAGCTTGGGTGAGCAGGGAGACTGAAGCTGGGAGTAAGGCGACCAGACACAGGCTGAATGGACCCAGTTAAAGGACCAGACACCTGCGTGATAGACCCAATTGCTAGACTCGCCACAGATGGAGTAGACCAGGTTAAGAAACCAGGCACAGGCAGAATGAACCCAATGAGTGGACCAGACACTGGCTGAGAAGACCAAATCAGTAAACCAGACACAGGCGGAGAAGACCAAATCAATAAACCAGACACAGGCGGAGAAGACCAAATCAATATACCAGACACAGGCAAAGTGAGACCGGTTAAGAAGCCAGAGGGGCTTCCATACACCCTGAGCTGCGCAGGGGTGCTGAAGGCATAACAAACAGAGGAAAACCAGATTACCAATGCCTGAAAAACTCGTATCGAATGAGCCGTGATTAAAGCCCGCCATGATTAAATCCCTTGCCTGCAGATCTCGAGCCGAATGAACCATAAATGCAATGACCAGAGCCTTGATATCACTTACCGTAAACCGCCGGATCCGTCCAAGTGGGTGGACAGCTGCCTCTGTCGTATGCATTGCGATTAACACGCAGTTATTACACCCGCATCGGGGTGGCATTAACTCTATATAGATGATTAAGTTTTTAGATTTTTATTGTTTTGTTTGGGCATGCAAGTCGCATATTGTTTTTTTAAGCTTTGGAATTGTGATGAAGAAAATATGTTTAAAATTTTTGTGGGACATTGTTAAAGTAAATGATTTTCAAATTTGGATGATAATGTTTTTATTGGATATGAATTGGTAAGTGTTTTTTTTTTTTTAAATTTTGGTAGGTAAATTTTATATATTTAAATTTTATTATAAATAATTTAAAAATATAAATATAAAATTATTATGATGTGGAATTTAATTAATTTTAAACCTAATAATTTATGTTTTCATTATTATTAAAATATCTTACTAATTAATTAAGTAAAATTAATTGGATAAACTTATGCTTTAGCCAATATCAATTAGTTCAAGTACAATTGGTTGTATTTATATATTTTTTATTTTTAAAGAAGAAACCACCATTAAGCTTAGGAGCCATTTGCTGTATGTTGTAAAAATAATTTGTTAATAGTTTTTGTTATTATATTTTGAATAAATTTTAATTTTTAAATCGAGTAGATTTTTTTTTAATCTTAAAAACACTTAAATGATATAAAATATATCATTCCAATAAATCTCTATTAAATTTTAAACAAAATTAATAAAATCAAATATATATTAAACTTAATATATAATTAACAATTTATATATTTAATCACTCAACAACAGTGTGTGGAATGTACTAAACTTCTATATATCTTTAATTTCTTTAACTTAATATAAAGTTATATTTGAATATTTAACCATTAGATTGTCTAAATTATTTTTATTTATAAAATAATAATTACGACTAAGATATTTTTTATTGTAAAATTTTATGAAATAACCGATTTTTAAATACACACTATATTGATCTTCCACGTGGAATTATTAAAAACATCTGTTCCGTGTGATGTTTTTAAAAACTTCTAATTCCAGATAGTATTTTTAAAAATCAACCGTTTATCCATTTAATACAGTCACCATCCTCCACCCTCTGTATAACACCATCGACGTTCCTGTTCCTTTACACTTTAATGTACAAATACTAATATAAATATCCTCAACAGAAAAAATTCTAAACATTCTACCTCTTTTATTACATATAACACATAACATGCAGACATGTGGATTAACCCACTTTAAAAAGTTGGGCATTAACCAACACAACTATCCCAAAGCGATTACATACATGCAGCTCCATTGTCTTATTAGTCCCTGCCATCTGGCAATGGCATGGGACTATAGTAATCTATTAGCGATGCTAAACAATTAATTCAGCTGATTCCGCTCTTTGTTATTAGGGACTTATAACTTATAAACTAAAGTTTTCAGTTTCGCCATCTTATTTGGCCTCTTCCTGAGGCGGAGAGGCCAAAAGCATATGTTATGTGTATATAATTTCGGAAATATGTTTGTTATGTTTCACTAATGTAAACATTAGTTTAGAATTTTAACAATATTAAATGCTACACTGCTGTAAGTTTGCAAGTTGAGGTAAGTTTCCAAGTTGAAATCGCAGGTTGCCAGGTCGTGCTACCAGGTGCATATTGCATGTTGTTGCAGGTTGCCAGGTGGTGCTGCCATGTGCATACTGCAGAACACCTTCAAGGTATGCACTCCAGCAACCTACTCCTGGACATGGCAAATGGAAAATGGAAAACCTGCTCCTGGACATGGCAAAGGGAAAACAGAAAATGCTTGCTATAAGCACTATAATAGGGCCCTCAGACTCACTTTGATGCCAGCGGTTGAACTGGCCTGGGAAGGAATACCGTAATTGATTGATTCCTTCTCCATTTATGAGGAACGACGGTTGAACTGGCTCGGGAAGGAATACCGTAATTGATTGATTACTTCTCCATTTCTGAGGAATGAAAGAAACGAGGTCTTCTTCTTCTCCATTTTTGAGGAACGAAAGAAATGGGTCTTCTTCACTTGGTGTCAGGCATATCGAATAACTCATAACTCAGCGGAACATGCAGCGTCATCGCAGCAGCACGACAACCAGTCCGCTTTCTGTTCCATTCTGTTCTTTCTAATATTTTTATTCTTTATTTTCACCCCATTATTGTTGTTCTTTCTGTTCACCCTACTTTTAGTTCAATATAGACCTGCCCACATCGAAACCTCACCTCGTGCTTGCTGCTACTGCAAGTATTAACCAAGCTTCTAAAATCTTTCGCTCAATTGTCCAACATGCAAGATTAAGATAGAATTTAACCGTAAGAAACCCTAAATGCCTAAAATTTAACCGTAAGAAACCCTAAATGCATAGGCACAGCTATTTACAGCACCAGCAAATAGAAAAATGAGAAATTTAAAAAGGCAGAGTTATAACATAAAAACCAGCAGAGACCTAGTTATTCTACCTGGTTCAATTTCTTGTGTACTATGCCGAAGCGTTCAATTTCTTGTGTACATCCAAGCAATTGATTCAATCCATCAAATTTGCCATCCATGATTTCGACAAGTAGCTTCAACCGTAAAAAGCACCAAAAAACACACACACAAAGCTCCTACCATCTTACTACCCTCATCTCATATGTTTTTCTCCTATTCATAGCTGCGCATCACTCGAAAAACCCAAGGAGAGATTCCTCCACACTGATAATCCACAACCCACGAACTCTTTACAGCCGCATGAGTCCAGTTCAAGCCTTGTACCAGCTTAGTGCACCCTCGTGACAACTTGCCCTTAGACCTACTTGCCCCAGTACAACTGGGAACCACGCCCCAAATTGAAGTCCACCCAGCTTAGTGACAAACGACCTTTTTATTTTTTATTCAATAATCAAGAACCATCATTTGTCAGTAAGACGACAATCCAGCAACAGAGAAGAGTTGGAATTGTGAACATTTTCATGAAGAAACATGGGTTGGTCAAGTAGCATTTACAGAGGAAACGCAGTCCGTTAAGAGCCAAAGACAGATAAGGTCGAGCTTTCATTTACAGAGGAAAGATACGACAGTAAGAACCAAGCTTTCAATTGATGTTTTTAACCTCTACATGCATGTTATACGTGTTTAACATCCATTCTACAAATGTCTTTGCTAAATCTGCTTAGGCTTTTATTTCACTATAACTTTAATGTCATGTGGTCGTTGAGTGGGTGTAATGAACAAATTTAATATGATGTGGCGTTTGAGTGGGTGTAATGAACCTCTCACGGTAAAAATAACATTTAATAATGTAATTTTTAAAATAAACAATATAAAATAAATATTTTAAACTTTGTAAATTACATCACATATCATTGTTTAATACTATAAATCATAGTTATGGCACATTATTGAATTTTCTTGAGATACTTATCCGCATTCTGACCTACTCGTGTAGCAGGATCTTACTATCGCCTTATGATGCTGCCGTAGAATCGTCTCCAGTTGCTTGTCAAAAATAGGGGATGGGGATTATCAGTTTAATCTTAACTATTGCTTGTAGGTAGGAGATTAATTTGTAATGTTTTTATTTTTATTTTATAAAAATAGTGTTTTGTGTTGAAAACTGTATGGATGATCTTACATTGTTATTGTACAACAACCACTGAATCTTATCACCGTGGTTGGTAACACTTTGATTACATCTCTATTTCATTTGGTATATTTGTATCCATTGATCTTTCCTGAATATTTTTCCCAATTGTTTGTATAATTGATATCTCAATTTTGTCATGTTGATTACTTCTTGTCAACTACAGGTTGTCCTGTTGATTACTTCTCATCAACTACAATGTGTGAAGTGGGTTCTTGGTTTCTCACTTTCTCTATGTAAAGCACTTGAAATTCTATAATTTTGTTTTCGGTGGAAGAGAAACCCAGATTATCAGATATATAGGAATCAAAACCCAAATTGCCTATGCCTTACTGTTGCTTGATTCGAGAGTTAGATTCATAGATATATTACTCGATTCAGAAGATAAAATGAAGACTTATTGCAATGGGATATTGGTTTTCCGAAACTCGGTAGTGAAGAGTGCTGCCCTTGAAGCAAATTAAGAAACTTTAAGAGTTGTCTACTTTTTCAGCGTTTAGGTTGCTTGGGCAATTTTTCCAGGTTTTTATTGCTATATATTTCTTCTGAGAGGAGATTATTTGCTCTTCATGGGCTGTTAAATGTGATTCAAGCCTGCTTTTTGTTTCTATATCCTTTTACTGGAGAATACTATTTACTATTAATGGGCTGTTGAATGCAATTTGTCTTTTTTAAGTGTACCTTTCGGTGCTTCATCAAGTAATTAATTGTACAAAGATAGTTTCTGTAGCTTCTTATTTTGATTGCAACTCAAAAGTTTTAAGTTTTCAATTTCTGATTACTTTTTTTGTAGTTGATGAGGCTCACAATCTGTCAATCTGACAAGGAAATAATAGTTCGAGTTAGGAAATATAATCAATATCTCTAATATCTAAATGATTCTTGGTGGCATGAGTGTTCATGTGTAACCAAAGTCTATATTAAATATCATCAAATATGAGTGCAATGATATCATATAAGCAACCTCACCAATCTCTCCAATTTTAGTTTATTTAAGAAGTAAAGATAAGAAAGGGAATGAGTTTAGGGAATAGCAGGGCACAACAAAGAGGAAGTAGTATAAAGACAAGAAAGGGAATGAGTTTAGGGAATCGCAGGGCACAATAAAGAGGAAGTAATGATGCAATACTACGTATAAATGATGAAATATTCCCAAAATGCAAGTTCATAAAAAATGTGGGTGCCGGTCTGGTTTTTCTCATTGTCATAAACAAGAAGGCGCCCTTGCAAAGATATGTCTGCAAAATGAAACACACTTTGATTACTTTATCTTAATACCATCACCACCATGTTGATTAAGAGCATGCCTCAACTTCTCTAGATACAAGCTCACCCAAGGTCATTCATGCCATGCTTATAGAAAATAAGGCTGACAAACACAAACAAAAAGCAGCAAAACAATATGTTGTTTCATTACCTCCAAGAACATTCATGTCTAAATTTCCCATTTCAGTACCATTCAAGATTCCCAAGCAGACGTTACCTTCTTTCTGTGCATTGAAACTCATTCAACAGTAATAATCCAATTTTTATTTTTATTTTTATTTTTATAATAGCGATCATAAGCTTAATCAATAAATAGCTTCTGCAAAAATATCTTCTTTGACGGACTCATAATGTTGATTCTTGAATCCTATCTTATGTTACAATCTCATCTGGTGGTAAACGACAGTTCTCATAGAGTATGTCAAATCAGATGCACACTTACATTGATGACCAAATACCCCCAGGAAAAATTTCCTTTTGTTTTGCTCTAGCACTTCCAAATTTGAGTGTTAATTTCTTAAAGTATTGCGTCGCCTTTGCAATAGACCTGATACACATCACAAAACTCAGGAAGCATTCAGTCTACTAATATCTTGCCAACGACCATATTTTTTATAATTTTTACTCTAAATAAAGCTAAGATTAAAATCTTGAAACCGAACATGCACTAGACTTTCTGGACATGGAAATAAGACCACTGGAAGTCCATGCATGAACCTCTACCCATATAAGAGAGATACTTACAAGAAGTTTGACTCAGTGCACTGAACCTATGGTCAGTGCATGAATAATGCTCTTGTCAATGCATTAAGCTCCATGTAAATTAGCCTACACTATATGATCCCATGGAGTTAGTTCGAGCTAAAGGGCCTTCCTCTGGTTCTTTTTTTCGTTTCTTTTCCTTCCACCTATCTATCTCTCTGTTGGCAATCCAATCAATCAATATCTATGCAGCGAAGTAGCCAAGCCTCTTTCTTAGCCTCGCCCCGCGTGAACAAAATGGTAGGAATGGGTCTGACGAATCTTGTTCCAACTGTTTCCTAGGCACGTTTTCTTTAATCTGTCAACATTGCATTATTAGAAAGTGACAGTCCTTATAGTACAATGGAACGGTAATTTGTGATACTTATAGCTGAGAGGAAAGCAACATAGTCTTGACTTGTGAAGTATGTGTAGGAGCTACCACTATCAAATATTATTCTTCTTAGCTTTTTTCCATCTTCATCTTTGTCAAGGGGTTTGTTTCCAAACATCATCTGTGCAGCTCCCACATCATAGTGTCTTCTGTAAAACAAGAGAACAGTATGTTAGTAGAAGCTCATAAGTTCATAGATTATTTTAAATAACAAATTAAATCAAGAAAGTTTATATATAAGGGATTTCAAGTTATTTCTTAAAGCAGAAGACATGGGAGTTGTTTCAACTAGAGGCCTATGATGCAACTCAACGTCCCTATGAATTATTGGCCAAGTATAATATGCAAGATGCTACTGTAAGTAAATAACAAACTGGCTTTATGAGGGGAATATGCTTGTCAGAGAATATAGTTAATTTGGAGGAACACAAACTTGCAAGGAGAAAAAAAGAGCATATTGGATTTGTTGCTGTATTTCAGGGTATAGAAACCAGATTTACAAGAATTAATTGCAGAAGCCTAAAATGACCATGGTGTGAATTTGGAGGAATTTTGTTACATCCATATAATCAAGGCTGTAGATGAATAACCTTATCCACACTCTCCATCATTCTTGTACTGAAGCACGTGAAAGGAGATAAAACGGGCACTCATACAATTTATACAAATTTTGGATCAATTAAATGATCAGCACAAATGAGTTCAAAACAAGAAGGCTCTGATAAATCAGAGTATTCAAGATTAGCAACTCAGTGAGACTAAGAAGTGAATATATGCTATGCCCCTTGAGGCTGAAATTAAACGTGAATTCTAGTATGTGATGAACTAGGATTTGATGCCTATTACATTGATGAAATTTTTATGTGTTGAGGGTTACTTTTACGAAATTTGTAGAGAAAGATTCTATTTGATTACGCTATTGTTTGAATTGAAATGTCTTCCTTCATGCATTTTGTCTATCCGTGGGATATGCTCTACCTGTGGCTGGTTGGGCCACTTATGTATAGCCATCATTAAAGTGTCGGAATTGCAATTTTTGCATTCAGAACTTACTCTCTCCCGATCTTTTTCTAATTGCTACAGTAGGGACAGGGGTTTCATCATTGGTATTTTTGGGTGTGCATTTAAGGTACATTGAAAGATGCATATCAGCAACCTGCCCAATACACCCATTTCTCATTCCGGTTCCTATTCCCATCTTGACACTAATTATTGCTAGTACATTACCAATCAATTTTATATGCTAGGAGGGGATTGAACTTTCTTATCACTCAAAGCCCTAGAGCCCTTTCTCTTGCCATTCATGTTTGCCATTCTATTTTTTGTTCCTGGTAACATAAATTGGCCAATGTACCACATATCGAAATTCAAGATAAGTAACTTCAAGCTGCATATCAAAATCTGTTTTAGATGAGTGAACTATGCTAGTGTAAGTGTACATTACAACCATCATAATCGAAGGGATGTTCAACAGAAGGCCAAGACCACAACTATAATGTACCTGGTTGGACAGCAAGAGTGATCTGCTGGTTTTTTAACCATTTTCTTTATCTTTAACTACTTATTAGTTTGAGAGTTTGTTACTGTTCTCCTTTTGGAAATTTGGCGTGCAGGTCTTTGCACTATTTTTGAGGTTGAAGAAAAGAGAAAAGTTTTGAAAGTATTGGAATATATGTCGTGACAGCCTTGGTTATACAGTCTCTGTTTCAAGCATACTGAACATGTTCGAAGGATTTGAGTTTCTGAGACCTGCGAACAAGTGGAAGCGCGATATTATCTCATAGTGATTTCCACGGGTGGAATTGCAGTGCCCTTGGAAATATCATCCTAGATCACTTTCTACCTTCGACATGACTTCGAAGACTCAAGGACCTCCAACAGTGCTAAGTTAGCATCCTACCCTACAACGTTAGCAACTACATGGAAGCCTGGGCTAGCTCTTCTCTTCCATTTCTGAGTTTAGGGTTGGTACTACTACTAGCCCTGCTATAAGTGAAATAGGATGGAAGTTCAGGTTTACTCAATAAATATCAGCTATGGATTTTTGTTAAATTACTTTGATGAGAATGAGATACGTAAGTGTGAATTTCACATTTTCTATATAAAGTGGAAACCATTTCCTTTTGGTGGTGTTTATGTAACTGCCCGATTGGTTAGAGTGGAGCATGTTTAGTGGCAATCAACTACCTACATTCGTAATTTGTGCTGTAAGGCCTTTCTAAACGTGAGTTTGGCTTTCTTCCCTCACCTTCAGCTATTCCAGTAGAGATAAGGCCCTGAAGTTCGAGCTTTTTGTTAGAGGAGTTTATCTAGAAAGTTATTACTTGAGTTCTGTGATGTGTAAGGTGTATAGGTGGCTGGTAAACCCAAAGGATCTCATGACATTTGATCCTGAGACCTCTGAGGACTTCGCACTTGAGCATCTACCAATCAAGCTAACCCTAGGACTTAATCTTATCTGTTTTATTGTTGACAAGTTGATTGTATTAATCACCATTAATAACATATCTTAGTGACTCTATCTTGTTTGAGATAAGGAAGTTGTCTCAGATTATATTATATATTTGACACTTGTTAAAATTATTTTCTGTAAAACATTAAAACAATGATTATGTTGTTACCTGTATATTGGAAAACTCATATAACACAGCTGCAGAAGCTGAATAAAAAATTATCGTTGTATATGCAGGTAATTAGTGGAATCAACAAGGGATCAGACTGTGAATATCACATGTATGTTGAACATCCTATCTTTTTTTATAGGTCGTTCTTCTTGTTATTATGCATGGATATGATAAATCAATAGATGTTTCTTTTATATTGAGTTGTATCCTTTCAAATGTTGCTTTCACCATACTCAAAGTTTTAGTACCGATCTTTCAGCACTAATGAAAATGCAACTTCATTTGCTCAGGTCATATCACCCCAGAAACGAGAATGACAGATTCTAGCTCGATTTTCAGGTAGAGAACTCCTCTGGCTCAAGCTGATGACCAAAGTAGAGATCCTCATCAGCTTGGTTTATAAACCTATTTTCTTACTTGAACTAGATGCATTTATTTGAGTGTAAATGTTGATTTCTAATCATATTTGATTTTTTGGACACCTAATCCTCAATGGGTTAGTGTGGAAGCCGAATAGACAAAAGGAGTCCAAGAGACCTTGGGATGTGAAACCCAACGGTCACAATATGTACTATAAATGTATATCACTTGTTAATAAAAATGAATTCTCATGTTTTATCTTTCAGATTATGTTGCTGCCCATGTGTGTTTAACATGGTATCAGAGCAGGCGATATCCTGCCCTCATATTTGAGCCACTTGTTTTGTGGCCTCTCTTTGCATGTCAGAACTGTAGACATTTTCCTGCCCACTAAATTTATGGCCAATTATGCCCTCATTGTCTGTCTTTCAACCATTCTAGCTTGTCAGTGTCTCAGACCTCCTTGCACATAGCAAATCTACCGCTTCAACCTGTAGTGCCACCTATTATCTGCCATCCCTATTAACAATGCATGTGATTCTTTGCTGATTTTTATGATGCTGATACATATAATTCTTAAAATAAATTTGGAAATGGATCATATCATTTACAAGCGATGATAATATATGCTATTTTCTATGAGCATTCTCTGTATCAATTTTCTGTCCCGAGACTGTCAAATCTTTGCATTCTTTTCCTTTCTTTTGTTGCATGAAACATTCTCTGCCATCACTGCTTATTGGCAGTAGTTAGAAAATTCTCTCTTCTAGGAGTTGTAGCCTATTTTTGAGAGGGTTTACAGGTCAAATAAGTGGTCATGACCATTGCAAAAGTGCAACTCTACCTCAATGGCTACCTAACATTCACCGTGAGTTACTCCTATTTATCTCCTCTCAAAAACACCCCTTTGTCTGTTAGATGTGATTTTTGGGTACTTGATTATTTTGGCAGGGGCCGTTTATATTCTTTAGGCATTATAATGCTCAGTGCTCCAAAGCCCTGGCCTCTCTTCCTCATCTTGAAGCTTTGGTCTACCACAACTAGAAATTGATAAAGTCAAAAGGGAAACGCCTAAACCCTGTTCACCGGTTTCTTTGTTGTTTTCAGGAGTTTGGAGATTTGGTATCCCTTGTGAAGGACCACCATATGCTTGGTATTGGAATGCTATTGATCCTGTTAAATGCCACATTGATAGTCTAGCAAAAGGCGTATATTGCATTGGAAAACATGATGGAGAAATCACGGAATAGTCAATATATCATCGGGCCATGACTTATATGACAAAGCCAAAACCCCTGCTCATCCCGGTCTTCTGGCCCATAGCAACATAAACACATGTAATGTGACCAAACGGCTTGAAAAGCTCCTGCAAGTTGGCGCAGCGGAAGCGTGACAATACTTCTGTCAAAGCCTTCTCTGTTGTATAAAAAGAAAGTCCTCCAACAAAAAGTTTGGTGGTGACTCCCCTCGAGAAGAAGGCTGTAAAGCGTGGAACTGGAGAAGAGAGTGGAAACGTGGTGGCACTGCTTCGATACGACCCTCCTCCATACCTTGGCTTGGAGTGCTGTGGTATCTTGAATGCTGATGATATATCACACTATTGAAGTGCTGCGAACACTATCTTGAACACTGATGATATATATTGCAAGTTGGCCTCTCTGGTTTGATATACAGTTTTTAGTATTGCGTTTTTAATGCATAGTGATATTTGAATTTGCTGTCCCATTCGTTTGTTAATCTCCTCCACGATTGATATTCCGAATTTGTACACTTTATTGATGAATGCATTGAGTCCTGATGATAATTTCGATAAGTTTCACATTGAGGAGCAACTCGAGCATTTCACGGGAGCCACTCATCCTTCTTGTTGTTGGACAAGATTATCTTGCTTTCTGGGATGTGTGTTAGTGGCTGGCTTGTGCATGGTACTTAGACGAGCTCAAATATAATTACAGTCAAGATATATCCTTTCTTAGCTAAGCGTGAGGCTGAATATATTATTCAATTGAGCTCGAGTCTTTATTTTCTTGCTGGTCATGGGTTTTGAAGGGCGACAAGTCACTCTTAAATACTTTTTCATTGTTGTAGATTCATTCTGGGTTGCGTGCTACCCTAAATACTAGTTTGCATTGAACAAAAAGAGGACAAGTTACCCAATATATTGATGCTAGTTTGTTTGTTGGTATTTTGGGTCAATTTCTGCCATACCAGAACAAGTTTGTCTCAGTTTGGATGCCATTTAGAGGCTGTTTGTGTGGCTGTATATTCTTTTCACTAGCTGATACTGAAGTGTTGATATATGTTGAAGAGGTAGCCAAAAATCCGCTAGTAACTTACTCAAATCTGGTATCTCCAATCCTAAAGCAAACTGTGAGTTAATGCCATCATAGACAATGCATATATATATCAGATTTTGTTTGTGTACTAGCTCTCCCCTTTATCTATTAAAATAGTTAAATGGCTGCTAGCATCTACAACATCATTGTGTAAATTCTGAACATGTATTTCAGTGAAGAGTGAAGAAGTTTGTGGTTGCTACACTTGTTATTAGTATTATTTATGCTTGCTGGGTCTAAAGTTGATATTAAATTAATATTTTGAAGTTCTTCCACAAGTATTTGTCCCAACATATTATGTATTTACATGAGCCAACAACAAGGAATGCACCTACAACATTTGATACACAAACTGTTTGTTAAAATACTACAGTGGACCAAACCATACAAACTCAGGACTCTTTGTGGTTTTCTCTTAGTTATTCCGGTTGGGTTTCTTACAGTGGACTATTGTTTTCTTTGAAGAAAGTGGCAAGATCAGAGAATATTGATTCGTACCCTAGTCAAAGTATTTATATATGAGCATTCAAGTCCTGTCCATGACATGGTGCTATAGTTGTTGAAGTTTTGATAGCCATCATTTCTGCTTTGAAAGTGAAGGAGTATTTGAAGGATCCAAGCAAGTTTGTAGTTGCTGCTGCCCCAGTTGTGGCATTGTATTTAAAACTCACTATAGTTTTTGTCTACATATATATGCATTGATTCCTTGATTCAACTGCTGCATAAGAGTTTGGTGGGCTGTATAAAGGCTGTGATTGTTTTGACAAATAAAAGTAATCTTTTGTGGAGAAAAGTTTAGTCGGTTGTATTGTCAGAACATAGTGCTAGTCATGAGTAAACTCTTATTTTTATGTAATGGATTGTAATTGGTGCTTGCTGGTTTCACATTGATCATTTGTTGCACATTTATAAAGGATATTGCTGTATACTGTGAGTGAGTATTTATTTTCTGCATTGAGTAGTAGTTGTGATCAATTTTTTAAGGTGTAATTCTGACATTGAAGAAAAAATGGCCAGAATCAATAAGTATTAGAGTTCCTCAAAACTCTAATATTGTCTACTACTCATGATACATTAAAAGTCAGAAAAGTTTCTCTCATAGACATTCAGGTCTGTATACAAAATGCACAAGAGAAAATTGATTTTTTGCAGCTCAAATCTTAGCTACAACAAGAAGAATTAAAGTAGAGGAGTCATTATGAACATGTTTCTGTTCAGAACATTGAGACTTCAACCCATCAGAAGCAAGTCAATAATTTTATAGTTGGTTTAGATTTAGTACCCAATAAAGCAACAGTTGTTCATGTAGATGCAGAAACTCAGTTTGCACTTCCGAAGCCCATCATCAGACCTTTGGAACATCTTGTCCACACCAAGCATAGAACTGGTCTTGGATATGAGAAGGACTTGTCCTTTCATATTCCAGATTACTCAAAGTCCATTTAGTTTCAGAGTTTTGGATTCCTTCATGACAATTCACCTCCAGCTATTCCAGATTTTTCCCCTCTTCCACAACAACAACAACAACAAAAGATTGTGAAATGCCAACACTGTGACTGAGTTGGCCATCTGAAACATCACTGTTTTGATATTCATCCATGTAAGCACTGTCATAAAACTAGTCATTCTTCAAGCAGATGCTTCAGAAACAAGTCTCCTGCAAGAACAAAGATTCATCTAGGATGGACTGCTTCTTGGCAATGGGCATCAATAGCCAAGAAGATATTCCAATCACATGTCAGAACTTGTTCCAGAGTATTGAACAATCTTGCAGTTGAGTTTTCTCCATCATCTCACCTTGTACCTGACAGGGGGGAAATGATGGTCAACTACAAGCTTCAAAGCCACATCAAGTGAGCTTGAGCCACAACTCGTCACACCAGATTTAGAGTTGTAGCCAGAGACAAAGATGCCCCTAAGCATGCCTTCAGTTGGTAATATGGGACACTTCCTCTAGCAGAAGACTTCAACTTCTTACCAGTTTCGGAAGAATTCAAGGAATAGAATTGGGGATGCTTCCTCTAGTAGAATACTCCTACTTCTTGCCAGTTTTGGAAGAGTTCCAGGAATTGCATTAAGCATTCCAGAGTTGTTGGTCATCCTTAAACCATCATAGGTTGAGACTTCCCTTTTCAGGTTGAAGTTCTCCCTTTTATGGAGGGTGAGACCTTCCTTTATTGGTTGAAGGTTTCCCTCTTCAAAATAATAGGAGCACTTCCTCTAGTAGAAGACTTTAGCTTGTTGCCAGTTTTGGAAGAGTTCTGGGAACTGCACTAAGCATTCCAGTGTTGGTGGTCATCCTTAAACCACTGCCCTCTATACCAACATTTCAGAGAGCACATTCAGCCTATTGTTGCCATGCATTTTTGCACATTTTGTATTACAGCTCTCTTCTTGGACTCATACATAACCCTTCGGATTAAGGGGGGGAATGTTGGACACCTAATCCTCAATGGGTTAGTGTGGAAGCTGAATAGACAAAGGAGTCCAAGAGACCTTGGGATGTGGAACCCAATGGTCACAATATGTACTATAAATGTATATCACTTGTTAATAAAAATGAATTCTCATGTTTTATCTTTTAGAATATGTTGCTGCCCATGTGTGTTTAACATGATTGCTTGCATTAGATGCATTGATTTCACTGTAAATGTTGTTTTCTAATCTTATTTGGTTTCTTGCATTAGATGCATTGATTTCAATGTAGATGTTGATTTCCGATTTTATGTAATTGGATGTATGATGGTGCATTAATTTTAAAGTGATTGGATTAATATTGTGCATTGATTTTAGTGTAAGCATAAAAAATTATTGACAATGTACATTGACAAAACGAAAGCAACAAAAACCAACAAATAAACAAAAGAAAATAGGTAGTTCTATGCAGGTTTAGTTAACTGTTTATCGAATTTCCTTTTTGTGTTTTTGTTCTTTTTTTTTGAATTTATTTCAATTCAATTATCATAACTAGGAAAAAGGAAATCAAGTCTATGCCATTGTTGATCGAAGATATCAGTAATAATATAACTGGGAGGATTTTTTATGGCCTTGTCTTGGTTACATATTGAAATTTTTTGGATAAATAAGAAAAGACAAAAGAAATACTCCATGCAAATTTAATAGATAAGAAACTGAAAATGAGAATATCATTGTTTGTGGCAACACAATTTATCGAACAACATGAGACAAAACTTATTGCAAATGTTGGTGTTTCTATTAGAGATTTCGAAATAATTCCAAAGGATAAATATGCCAATGACGATTATATAAAACTATTTGTCTAAATAGTTTTAGCAGTGTAGAAAATATTTGTCCTCTTTGTGCATAATACCGATTCTTTCCAAATATGACGATTGCAAACTTGTCACATAATGAAGATTCATTTCCAGTTGGAACAATCACTACTATTTCAATTTTTGTAACACATAGAACAATGCAATATGTATTGGAAATCAAAGGCAACAATGTATAATAGGTCAGGGAAACCATAATCTTTGATTTATTTGAATGTTTCAATATTACAAAGTTATTGTCCATGTCTTATATAGTTTTCATGTATTGTTTTACAAATGCTACATATGTGACAGGTTCAAGTACACGATAAACTTGTTTTGGCATGTCTTTCAATTCAAAGACAATTGCAAGAAAACATTTTTCCGCTAATCTTGCTAAAGAATACAATTAGAAAGTAAGAAAGAGTTTTCCTAACTTCACACTCAACATTCATATGTCCATTGAAAATAGGAAAGGAAGCCAAAAATCTAAGAAACCTACTTTCTTCGCTGAGTGGAATATGCATGGTAGAATTTATTATATTGTTTATATAGACATAGATAAAGAAAAAAGAATAGAAAGAAATTTGATTTGATATTACTAAGCCTCTATTTTCTATATCAATTTTGCAGTACTTCCAAGGACACCTGACAATGGCTAGTGCATATACAAACCCATTTGAGACTATATGTGTGAAATGCAGTAGTCCAATTACAAGTGATGAACTATGAATACAATATTCTATATTTCACCACTTACAAGTAGGACTCTCGCTTTGTTTATTTCCATTAGTTAAACTGCATCATACATACAAATGACATGACTTAAATACAATGCGTTCTGAGAAGTGTAAATTAGAAAAAGTATTACCTGAACTATGAGAATTTTTGTATGAGAAATATTGTACAAACAAATCAATTGTTATTGATATGTTGTCCAATTCCGAGACACATGGTACATTTAAAATAAGCCATGAAAACTTGATTATACATATACAATGATGATTTTATTTATTTACATTGTCAAATCTAGTGAGGACATAGTTCTCTTTGTTTGCATTGTCAAGCAACTTAAGATTGCCTTATAGTTCCTAGTTTAGGAATTGGACTATTATCAAACAACTCTTTCACTTTAGTCGGTGATTGGGATCTGATTTCACATTGTCAAGAAATATACTATAGTCATGAGAACAAGATTAGGAATGCAATCATTAGATGAAACAAGGCGATTGCTTCTACTAATGCAAATTATAATATGACATTATGCAAGAATGTATTTCAATGAACTATTTTGTTCAAGTTCTATGTTTTATACAATGCTTTGTCGTGTTTTCTTTTTTTGCAATCTTGTTTCTTACATTGTTTTATTTATTTATCAAATTTTCAAGTTCTATAACTACACAGAGAATATTTCAACTTGGTTACGCAAGATTTTACAACTTGGTTAATCATTTTCTGGTGACATTGTTATTCATTAATGGAGTTTACAATAACGATTTTCTTTGTTTACATTGTCAAACAATCCAATATTCTTTCTATAGAAAAAGTTATTTCATGCAATATTTAAACAAATATCTAAATAAATTATTAACATACATAGATGAAATTTGTTTCCAAATCGAATAAGCAAGACTACAATATAGGTTATAAAATATTTTGCATCTATACATATGTCTGTAATCCAAAATAGTTTGATATGTTTTTTTTCTTTATGTGCGTTGAGAATATTATAATACATAGTCTTTAGAATATACTGAATTTTAAAATTGGTTGAGAAAACAAAAAAGTTTGGTAACAATTTCTTTACTAATTAACCATTGGTTCTTGAGATTAACACTTCTATTGATTATGCTACCAAAATGGAAATCTGATTGCTATGTTTGTGCTTTTCAAGATCTCTTTTTCCAACATTCTTATGGTGTATAGTTCACCTTCAAATCACCTAAACATTTTATGAAGTTCCAATATCTTTCCATTAGCATTAAAATATCTTGACTAAGCATTAAGATATCTTGGCTCTCTGCATGTACCTCTTCCCAAGTGCTTCTGCGATTGTTGCTTTGGGCCATTTTTTTTTATCTTAGTAACAAATTCAGAAAACAATAGACAAATTATAATGAAAAACCTGAAAGCACTTAACAATTTCAAAACAAACAAAACAAGTCGATTTCCAAGAACTTGCTAACGAGTCTACAACAAAATAAACATTGAAAAACATCTTTGATAAGAAACAAGCCTGCATATAATGTATCAAAGGCGAAAAGTCGTCTAAATCAGGAATTGACATCTAAGTTTTGAAATGACATTTAACTACTATCAATTTTAATGGTATTCATTAACCAGTGATCATCATCAATATGGCTAGAACTTATTTTCTGGTCTTTAATCAGAAAATACTGTTGTGAAATCGATTACTTTAAATCATATATGTTTTACTTAAATTCCAACTTGACATAGTCCAATTGATATGATTGTGTTTCATGATTGATCCATTTTTCACTCTTTGTAAATCGATATCAAGATACTATTTTATCGATATCCTAAACCACATTCTATTTTGCTTATCTAAAGATCTCTTGCCAATAAATAGAAGTATTTTCCACATTTATTCACCGAACCAACACGTATTCAACACATTTACTATGCAAGCTTGTGTTTCTATCGACCAAATTTTACTACGTGGAAGATGAAGTGATTTCATATCTTAGATGTCAATTCATGACTTAGATGTATTAGTTCCTTTATCACACTATCTAAATATTAAGTGAAATATGTTCAATCAAATAAGTGAATTAAGTAACAATTTATAACTTGGTATGGGTTCTCTCATTTTTTTTCTAGCTAAAACCTAGCATTCCAAAACTATTATAAGCATTTTATGCACAATAAAATATTTGATTGTAAACTCTGCACTTTGCAAGGAAAAATAAAATATTACAATATCGATAACAACTTAACAAAACTTTCAGGATCTGGAAAAATTTTAGTATCATTGCATTTCCAAAAACCATTCTAATTTGAACATCATTAAAAAGCTAAGACTAAATAGCACCATATGTCTCCATCTTGCACCTTCATATAGGCACAACATAATAGAAATAAGTCTCAAACGATTTAGTCGAGAAATAGCCTGAGAAATAGATTTAATATTCTATCCAAGAAACAAAAGCATGTCCATTCACAAAACTATTACTTGG
This sequence comes from Pinus tabuliformis, assembly GCA_031772625.1. Lineage (NCBI taxonomy): Eukaryota > Viridiplantae > Streptophyta > Pinopsida > Pinales > Pinaceae > Pinus > Pinus tabuliformis. The sequence continues at coordinate 893,413,855 of CM062806.1, read as the reverse complement.
TCTCCAAACTAATGTCTAATTTGTAAATTGCACTTCCTCCACATATCCTCTGTTTATGAATAATCTTTTTGACTAGTCACATGTAGATAGAAACTACTCATCACCAACACCAACAACATCTCTAATTGAAGCCTCTCTTTTAAAAGCACTATGTATGCTTGAATTCACCAAATAAATATCGAAAGGAGTATTTTATAATATTGATAGATATGATTTCATTAATATGTTTGCAACCAATAATCATTACACAATGCATCAAATTAAATGCTATTAAGTTATTCAATGATAACATAATTGTGTATCGATTTTCTAAATAGATTTAATATCACTGCTAAGCATTAATTAATTATTCAATGCTACTTTATTATGTGGAGAGAGGTTTCATTATGCTAATATCTTTTATTGTGCGGAGAGATTTGAGCGAACAACTTTCATTATGTAGAGAGAGATTTTATTGTGCAGAGGGCTTTCATAATGTAGAGTTTTATCTGCACTTTGCACAACCTTTAATCAATTAACTAGCAGCATTCAAAATATGATATAGTATTAAAATATTATGAATAATATATAAGAAAAATGATACAAAAGAACTATGCAGAGAGAGAATACATATACTGATTATGATGCAAACAAATTCACATTTAACATTGAAGAATTAATAATGCTTAGTAGTGCTATTAATATATATTCAGATAAACGATACACAATCATATTATCACCATAATTCTCAATAGAATTTGCTCTTATATCAATAAAATCGTATCTATCAATATTATAAAATAATATTTTAGTATTTATTTAGTGAACTCAAGTATATACACAGATTTCTGCAACCAATATGCCTCATAGAAATTTGAAACGATATGCAAATCTCCTTTATACACTTCTATTTGCATATTTCTTTTGTCACAAATATGTTTAATCAAAATCAGATAGCTAGACAATGTGACCATGCCTAGACAAAATCATATTAAATGTAATAAAGCATCTATTGTTATTTGTTCAAATTGCATGGATTATGGACTTTCTTGTTATTGCATGCATTCTAGTTATCGTTTACTAATTCTGTTATTAATCATAGAATGATTGATGAAACTTTAATTAGGAGTGAAATTTGTCATTATTGTGAAGTGCAGAGGTAAAGTCAAAATTTTTATTGTGTGAAGTGATTCTCCATATTCCCTTATCTCCATACATACATATTCTTCGCACATAATAAACCATTTCAAAGGTATTTATGCATATTTGGAAATCTTATGAGATTTGGCATCATAGGAAAAATTACTAGAAACCTCTACTGCTAACTAATTGTTTGAGGCCATGCTTATTTATCTAGGGCTCACATTTATTATTATTTTGAGAATGCTTGCATTTCTACAATTTTTCGTTATTGCAGAGCGCAGGCGAAATGCTTCTCCATAACGATTTCATTATTAGCCTTAATTAACTTTTAAAAATTTAGCAATACTCTCTTTATAATGTTTCTATGTGTGGATGGATAACGCATGTGAAAGTGTTAAAAACAATGAATGAAGATTTTACCGCATTGTCTAATTTTCACGCATTGAAATTAATTTTGTTATTTTCGAATCTAATGAGGAAATAAGGTGAAAGGACACAACCTTTCACATCATCAACCAAGATTTGTTTTTATAATGTCCATAAACCTAAAGAAGGATTGAAACATTTCACAATTGGACCATAGAAGCTATTCTAAACTAATTTGCACCATATGGTCTCCCAAACACACCTATAAGCACATGAACTTCTGGCTCAAGTTCACAAGGAGGAGAATCTTGGTCAATGGTAGAGTCAAAGCTACTCTCCTCGTACTACACTAAAATCCCATGCTGCACCATGGTATCCTTATCTGTTTCATTATCATCCTCCATTAGTGATGATAAATTCCATAACAATGACCATTTTTACTAAAGAAATGCTGAGCTCTTTGCAACTCCATAATTCCGCTCCATAAACTTCATCCTATGCGACACCCACCGACAATCTAAATATAGCATCGATCTAAATTTCCTTGATTTAAAACCTCTATCTTTGCCATTAATTTGAGTTCGATTCACATGTACCAAACCATTTTATAGCGTTGACACATAATTAATTTAACTATGAACAAATTTCGAATTAGTATTATTATGTTTCCTTGTGCAAATATTTTACTGTGCGGAGGACAAGGAATGTGTAAGAGAACAGGGGTGTAGAGGGAAAATTAATTTTAAACTATTTTCCATTTGAAACTTTTACAAATTTAATTGTATGAAATGAAGGATGTGTGTAGGACGAGATATGAACGAAGGTGTAGAGTGAACTTTATAACTTTAATTATTAATGTAATGATATTTCACATTTTCCTATTACATATATACAAATTTTCTCAATATACAAATTTATTAAGGTAGGGCTCTTTCAGTTTACTTTTTCTATAATAAAATTTTCGATTCTGCTTTCATACTCCACACAATTTTGAGATATTTCATTATGAGGGAACAACCTTTAATCAATTAATTATTATTATTATTATTTAGCGTAAAATAAGTTGATTCCGTGGGACTGCAGAAAAATCACTATTCTTCACACTTCCACACCTTCCTAAAGCCATAACATAGTGGTGGGGATCAACACTGTTTATTGGTGTCAACATGAACACACGTATTTTTTGTAACTTTTGTGATTGAAAAACTTGTTTATGAGTGTGATCATGTATGAATTATGTCAAAAGGTTTTTCATTGTGTGGAGTGTGTAGGTCCACACAATGAAAGCTTGAAAATTCATCCGCACAATGGACTTCCTGCGTGTCCCTGCACATATGGCTAATTACACAAATATAACCATAAGAAAAGCTTCCACCATGCAAATATCTTTGTGCAGAGAGATTTCATTACAACCTTTAATCAATTGATTAACAAAGTCTTGAGCACAAAAGAAGTTGGTCTTTCTGAATTGTGGAAAAATAATCTGTCTCTGAGAGGCGTTCACCAGAATTTATGCTTATGTATAGAGTTTTATATCGACAAATTTCATTGTGTAGAGAGCTTTCATTGTACAGAGTTTTTTTCGTCCTCCATAAACTTCAACCTATGCCACACTTGCTAATAAATTTGGCTAATTATGGCTATAATCCCTCACTTAATTCTTGCAAAGTTGCTCCAACAATCTAAATACACCATTGATCTAAATTTCCTTGATTTTAAGCCTTTGTCTTCACCATTAGTGTCAAATTGATCCACAACTACCAAAAAATCAAGAAACTCGAAGGCCATAGTGGAAACTTTTCACAATTTCGACATGTAATTAATTTAACTATGATTTTTTTTTTTCAATTAGTACTATTATGTTTCCTTGTGAAAAATTTTTACTGTGGTGAAGGATGGGGATTTTGCCGAAGAATGGGGTTGTATAGGGAAAATTAATCTTAAACTATTTTCTATTTAAGACTTTTGCATATTTAGTTGTGTGTGATATGTGCCAGAGAATAGAGATGCATGGGGAACTTTATAACTTAAATTCACAATCTAATGATATTTCACATTTTCCTATTACATAAAATTTCATGTTTTCTAATCTAATGATATTTCACATTTTTTGTAGAATTTTCTCTACAAATCAGCTAGCTCATTGATATCATGTAGAAATTTCACCTGCAGATCCAACTGATATATGCAATGTACTAAAGCATAATACTAGATCTACATCTATCATAAACTTAGCGGAAGCTTAATTGAACATGAGCAATATCAAGCATGAACACATATAACTGATAAGAAGGAATCATTCACACATAACACATAATATATCACTGGGGAAAGCACTAGCATAAAACCCCAACACTGTATTATCAATCAAGTGGAAATCCTCAACAACATACAAAAAGAATCAGCTCAAAAGCTATCCTGCTCTCTTTATACTCTGATGATAAAGCTCATGGACTACCTAGCCCTATATATAAAGGCCGCACCTTAGTTCCAAGCTCCTATTTCCTTGTTCAATTTTGATTGGGGTCCAATTACAAAACACATGTAAATTGGCCTGGTCATACCTGCTGTCAACCTTAGGTCCAACTACGCAATACTTGAGGACTCAAGTTCCTCCGAGATGCAAGGAATACTTACTAGAAATATGCTAGCAACTGACAGAACACTATCCCACCATCTGATCTCAACTGGGTCTCTATTTGAACTGCCATGCATCAGTTATCCATGAGAGAATACTCAATTATCTGAAAATAATAGTTGTCACATGCATGCAAGAATCAACAAACTATATCTCATTAATTTAACAACTTGTTAAATTAATCTAATTGAACTTGACTAAGTTAAACTAAGTCAACTAATCCTCTCAATATAGAAATCATCCTTTATTCCTCAATTAGTGGAGCAAATCAAGGACACATTCCCCAATTAGTGGAGAAATAATTGCATGTTCTCACAAAGACTTCAAGTTTTCTTTTCTTTAACTAATTAACTCATGGAGAATTAATTAATTAATATTCCAAACTGCTGGTAAGACCAAATTCGAATTTACTTCCTATAGATAGACCAGGGACTGCTATAAATAGGAAGGGACCCAGAAATGATATTTTTAGCAGTTTCACCTCTCACCCAAGATGGCTAAAATGCTTATTGGCCAAACTGCTATTTTTATAAGTGCTATTTCTAGCAGTTCAATTTTATCACTTCCTAAATTTAGCATTTCTTGTTGCACACTTTTCAACACTCCCTCTCAACAAGAAAGGCTTCCTCTCGAATCCGATCCTGTAACTTTGGAATGTTTTGCATGCAACACATCTACCAAGTGCAATTGCTCCAACAACACTCAGAACATAAAAACTCCCAACTAACCTCTCTATTGGGTTAGAAACATACTCTGATGTTGAAGCTCTACCTGTTGCTGACAAGTGCTCCCTCTCTAACCTCTGCGCTACTGCAACATCTCCATGCATCTCGCACCGTTGCACCCTTCTTTGTGCTACCCTACACTGTGCAACACACTTGTGCCTCTCGTATTGCTGCAGCCTACATGCTCTGTGCTGTCCAGCGATTCCTTGCACTGTATCTCTCTCTACGGCTCCATCTGCATTTGTCTCTACCCAATCAGTCAGTTCCTGCTACTCCACATTGGGGCTCCCGTAGCAAGGTCTCATCCAAGAGGTTTGGTACCTCAAGGATCCTGCCGCTCCTCCTTGGGACGATCACTATATATCGCCTCACCTCCTACCTCGAGGTATGGCTGCATGTGATCCCTTTGCCCACCTGGCTCAAAGTTTCCCCCTACTCGACGTCTCTGCATGAGTAGATGTCTTTACTCAATCTCCTCTCAGCTTCTCCTGTTGTGGCTACTCCACAACCTCCTGAAGCTGCTGCACCAATCCTGGCTCCTCCAAAATCGTCTGAGACTTCTTCTGGCGCTGCATGTTGAGAGGTAATATACCCTCCCTCTCAACCACCAAGTCTCCATCAGTTTCCTTGTTGCTCAAGGCTTTGCATGCATCTTGAACCTTAAGAGCATACAGGTTCTTGACTCGTGAACCAATCTACTTCACCTGTCTAGTGATGATGTGTCTAAAGAAAACCTTTCCCTTACTGAAGACTACATCATAGCCTCTGTCTTCCAGCATCATGATCAACACCAAGTTTCTCTTCAATCCTCGTAGATACTTGACATCGGTCAAGGTAAGGCGAGATCCATGCTCCCTCTGAAAAATAACTGTGCCTACACCTGAGACACTATATTTCTCATCATTACCCATTGCTATGAGTATCTGGAGATCTTTCTCCTCCAAACTACTGAACAAACTCTTGTCTTTGGTCATGTGGAAAGAAAATCCATTGTTAAGAAACCAACCACTTCCCACCATGGATGAAACCATGCATGCGAAGAGTGTGAAATCCAACTCAAACTGTGAACCAAGTGCCTCACCTTCAGATCCTTCCCCGGATCCCTTCTTGGATTTCCTCTGTGGACAATTTACAGCATAATGGCCCACCTCATGACAATCAAAGCATTGCACTTTCGATTTGTAAACCTTCTTCCCACCATTGGAAGAACTGGATTTAGAAAGAGAAACCTTCTCCTTCCCCTTCTTTGCCTTACTCACTGAGGCACAGTTCTCCTCATCCTCCATGGATGAAGAATTGTCTCTGGTGCTCCATCTGATCTCCTCCTGCATCAAATCTGACCATAGTCGTTCCCAATCTGGTATTTTCTTCCTTCCATTAATCGAGTCCTGGTAGCTATGCCAACTCTTAGGAAGGCCATGGAGTGCTAGACTCACCATATCATCATCAGCTATCATGACCCCTACACTTGCAAGCTCATCCCTGCATGTGATGAGCTTGGTCAGATACATAGAGATCGTCTCATCCATTTCACACTTGATCTTTCGAAGTTTGTCCTTTAGTGCCAACTTCCTTTGATCACTGCTATTATGATATAAATCTTTCAATGTTTTCCGCATTGCAAATGGAGTCTCCTTCCCATGGAGGCTCGAGACAATGTGATCTCGCACTCCCTCCAAGAGAATTCTCCTAGCTCTAGCCACACACTTCTTCCATTCTGCCAGTTGAGTAACATTAGTAGGCTTAGGGACTTCTTGATCAATGAAATCCTTAAGGTCGTTATCTTCCAATACTGCCTCCATGCAATCCTTCCAAGCTATATAGTTTGAGCTACCATCAAGGGCATACTCAAGCCTCAAACCATAGAACGCCATCGGTGAAATAGATGTGATAAGAACTTGAGATCTATATCCTGAATAATAAACTTCGAATTCCTTCTTGTATATTGTTCTTCCTTTATCACCTATGCTCTGATACCGTGTAGAATTTTCTCTACAAATCCGCTAGCTCATTGATATCATGTAGAAATTTCACCTGTAGATCCAACTGATATATGCAATGTACTAAAGCATAATACTAGATCTACATCTACCATAAACTTAGCGGAAGTTTATTTGAACATGAGCAACATCAATCATGAACACATATAATTGATAAGAAGGAATCAATCACACATAACACAGAATATATCACTGGGGAAAGCACCAGCATAAAACCCCAACACTATATTATCAATCAAGTGGAAATCCTCAACAACATATAAAAAGAATCAGCTCAAAAGCTATCCTACTCTCTCTGTACTCTGATGATAAAGCTCATGGACTACCTAGACCTATATATAAAGGTTGCACCTCAGGTCCAAGCTCCTATTTCCTTGTGTAGTTTTGATTGGGGTCCAATTACAAAACACATGTAAATTGGCCTGATCATACCTACTGTTAACCTCAGGTCCAACTACGCAATACTTGAGGACTCAAGTTCCTCCTGCATGCAAGGAATACTTACTAGAAATATCCTAGCAACCAACAGAACACTGTCCCACCATCTGATCTCAACTGGGCCTTTTTTTGAACTACCATGCATCAGTTATCCATGAGAGAATACTCAGTTATCTGAAAATAATAGTTGTCACATGCATGCAAGCATCAACAAAATATATCTCATTAATTTAACAACTTGTTAAATTAATCTAATTGAACTTGACTAAGTTAAACTAAGTCAAATGATCCTCTCAATATAGAACTCATCCTTAATTCCTCAATCAGTGGAGCAAATCAAGGATACATTCCCTAATTAAAGGAGAAATAATTGCATGTTATCACAAGACTTCAAGTTTTCTTTTCCTTAACTAATTAACTCATGGAGAATTAATTAATTAATATTCCAAATTGCTGGTAAGACCAAATTCGAATTTACTTCCTATAGATAGACCAGGGACTGCTATAAATAGGAAGAGACTCAGAAATGCTATTTTTAGCAGTTTCACCTCTCACCCAAGGTGGCCAAAATGCTCATTGGCCAAACTACAATTTTTAGAAGTGCTATTTTTAGCAGTTCTATTTTTAGCACTTCCCAAATTTAGCATTTCTTGTTGCACACTTTTCAACATTTTCTACAATAAAATTTTTGATTCCGCTTTTGTGCACTGCACAATCATGACAAATTTCATGATAAGAGCACAACCTTTAATTAATTAATTAACAAAGTCTTTATCACAAAAGAAATTGATTCTGCGGGAATGCAAAAAAATCACTATTCTTAACACTTCCGCACTTCCTCCTAATCTAGTTAATAAGATAGAGGTGGGGACCAACATTTTTTATAGTTCTCAACATGAACAAATGTCTTTTTGTAAATTTTGTGATTAAAAAACTTGTTTATGAGTGTGAGCATGTATGAATTATGTGGAAGGTTTGTCATTGTGCGGAGGTCCGCACAATGAAATCTTAAGAGTTTCCTTCGCACAATGGAATTCCTCTGCACTCTCACACATATGCCTAATTACACAAACATAACCAGAAACAAAGCTTACAATGGTTATGCAAAGAGTTTTGTGTAAAGAGATTTCATTATGCAAAGAGGTTACATTGTACAGAGTTTTGTCTACACCTTGCACAACATTTATTCAATTGACTAGTCGTTAGAGAAATTTTGAGGTAAATATGGGATTCAAAACAAAAATTCATGATGAAAATCAACTTTATAAGAATCAATAAGATATAATATGATGATGTCAACCATAGGGGATGATTCACGATTTTTGGAGTAAATAAATAAAAAGATAAAAAATAAAAAAACTATTTTTTCAACTCATACAACTTATCTCGCTATGAGTTTATTCAAATTTGAAGTGGGAGCACTCCTTGGATGCATAATTTATTTTTTCATCCAAGGAGTACCCATGTTGCATATATTCGAAAAAGCTGACAAAGGTCCTAAGGTTAAAAATGAACCTAAAGATCGGAGTTCAGGGGTGCATCTTCCGTTTATCCAAGGGACCACCGATAAGATTGTGAAGATCCTAAGGAAACATAAGGTTCCCTCATCCTTCAGGCCCCTAAAAGACATTCATATCTCCTTAAGATCAGTGAAAGACCCTGTGGACCCTAAGAATATGAAATGTGTTTGTGTTATCGCATGTTCATGTGATACTCCCTACATTGGTGAAACTGGTCACTCAATAAATCAAAGAATTCAAGAGCATGCAAAAAAAATCAAGCATGGGAGGACCCGCTCCTTAGCTTTAACATAACATGCAGAAAAGACGAAACTCCACATTTTCATTGAAGAGGTCTAAGTCATTGCAGGGATTGATCATTTCCATCACCAAAAGTTTAGGGAAGCATTAGAGATCGAAAGGAGACCTAGTAACCTTAATAAAGATGATGGGTGGAAAATTAGTAGTTGTTGGATCCTTGCCATTTCGTTTTATGTTCTATTTATCTGGTTATTTTGTCTTTGTTCCTTGAATTTCCACCTTTCTTTTGTTTCATGTCATTGTTTGCCTTTTTCCGGCCTTGTGATTTCTAGCTTCTTTTATTCTTATTTCATTTTTGATTCATGATTTATTATATTTTTTGCATTATGTAATCCTCTAATTTATTTTTGATTTTATTATTATTATTACTAATTTTTTTTTCTCAAATTTCTTTCCCTAAATAAATAAATGAACAATCTTTTAACATGTTGATTATTGATTTATTTTCTTTCACCCCGTTTAAAATATCTTAACTTTTTTCAATATTTTATTTTCTTGATGAATAATAATAATAATAATAATAATTAATCGGTAACTTTGAATTTTGACCTTGATATTATTTTATTTATCATTTATTTTGGTTGACCTTCGCTTATTCCTTTTGTTAGATTTGACCCAATTTAATTTCAAGTTGTTTTTAGTGCGACTTTTTGGAAGCTTTTCTGGTGAATTTTTCTGGTTTAATTTCTCTAAAATACGATGGGAATTCAATGAAATCACAAGTTTGATGGGTAACCCCTGCACAATAGAAGTGTCGTAGGGGTTTTTCAGGGTGTTGAATCCATATATACAACCAAAAAACTAGTTTAAATAACACAAATCAAGATTTCACTTCAAAATTTTCTGCTAGATTCCAGCACCAGAAATTCCAAAAAGACAACTCCATTTAATTTTTTTGGATTTTTAATCTTCTTTTAAAATTAAATATTCCAATCTATTCCCCTTTAATAAATATTTTATTGTATTCAAATTCGTTATCTCAATCTAACTGTTAGAATTTATTATCTCTTTATGGTGCTATCTCTATTTAATCTGGTGCTTAGATCTAATTCTCCATCTTGTCCGGACGATGAACCACACTCGATGGTTCAAAACATGTCAACATAATTTCTCTAATATGATTTTTATTGAAAAATGTCTCATATTAAATTATTTTATTAATTTAATTTAATTTAATTATATTTAATTAAACTGTAAATAGTTTATTAATTTATTACTTAAATAATATTAAAAGTATATTAAAAATAGGTAAATTGAACAGGCCTCGGAGGTTCTCTAGATGCAATGATACAAAAAAAACCTAGGGGGCTCCCACAAGTTTCTTCTAGAATCCCCCATATGGTCCCTCATCCTCCATTTCACCATGTCCTTCATAGATAAACATTAAACCTTATTATAAAATGCCTTTTTTTTGTTATTTTGATTTTGATTTATTTTTAACTTTGTTTTTAGTTAGTTTATGTAAATCACATTTTGGTTATTGTATATATTTTCGATTAATTAATATTTTAAATATAAATTAATTTAAATAAGATTTAACTTTATTATTTTAAAAATTTTAATATAAAAAAAATAAAAAATAAAAACATCTATGCAACCTTGGCTCCTCGGCTCTTTGGTTCCTCAGAATATTCAATCAAACAGTTGGTTCGCAGGAGTTTGATCTGGGATGGTTCTTCCACGCTGCTTCGAATGGTTCATATGAGGCTTTTATTATATTTCAATAAAATAATGAGGGTAGGAGGTCCGACTCCCATGTTGACCTCGTCCCACATCCTCATATCCAATATATAATGCTCGTGAATTTGAAAACATCCTTTTTTAATTTTTGTTTATTTTATTAATTTATTAATTTTATATTATTTAATTTAATTTAATTTTAATGTTTTAAACTTTAAACTACATTGCCTTTAAAAAGTTGAGTAGTCTCTTCTTTTCGATCACACAAAGTAATATTCATTTATATATATATATATAAATGTGGAATATGCTTCTTTGATATTAATTGACAAGTTATTCCTCAATCATATGAATAATCATATGAATAGTGAATGTGATTGTCATAGCACATGAAGTATTAGTTAGTTTAATATATAAAAAAAGATGTTTATGGTATCAACCCTCACATCATGAGACTATTCGTAATGATATTCACAGTGTCATGATGTATAAGGCTCATTGTTTTGGACTTATAATGCTTTGCAATGACATTAATATATGTCGCATATAGTTTATATGTTAAGTGACTTATGGTTCTCTACCCCATAAAACATCAAAGCAATGTTGTATAGTATTATGATACCATATGTGAGTGTTTGATAGTTGGTTGAAATTGTATGTTAGTTTGTTTTTAATATGGAAAATGTAGATCTAGTGAGCTACATACTTACTAGAATATTTAGGCATTGTCTACTAACGCCACAAATTCGCTCGGATGATAGTTTTCTGCGGAAATGTTTCGAATTTAAATAGGAATGTAACAAATTACAGATATAACCATAAATACAGAGATGCAACAGAAGTAATACTTCATTTCATTAATATCAAAGAACTGAAATATGCTTACATACAAAATGGAAATATACTGGCTTGGGCGATGGTAGCTTATCTCCGAGAAGAGATGGGTGGCTACATGCCTCTGAACTATGTTAAATGAGGTTCAAAGGCCTATTTATTATTGAAAAACACTAGAAAACCCTAAACATCCAAAAAATTAACCCTAGGAGATGAAGTGCCAAACTAGGGGCCTCGTTTGGGTAGATTGGTACATCAACTTCCCGGGGTCGTAAATTTGGCATATGATCTCCGTTTGACGTGCACAATACCTCGTTAGAAATATCTATCCGAAGAATATAAATTTTGAGTGGCCAACTTGGGTCTATGACCTCAAAACTTCATTTAGAGCCTCATAACAGCTCTGGAAGTTCAGGGCCCAAAAAACTACTAAAAAGAATAAATTGTGCTACAATTTAGGAAATTGAAAAATTGAAAGAAACAATGGTGGGGGTCCAAGTGGAATAGGTGGGTGGACACAAATATCCACCTGGATCATCCCTCCTCCCTTAGGAAGCAATGGTCCCCATTGCATTAATTTCCTCCATGAGATGAGGAAACTTCTGCTGAAATTGGTCCCTAGTGAGCCACTTGCCCTGGTGAAGGAGTTGAGATGCTCTGACAACTTGATATAGCTGGATCCTTTGATGTCAGGTGTTCTTGATCTGTGTGTCCATGATCTGATCAGTTGTGGTTTGTTCCATGCATTCTGGATTTAACTCTGTAGGTGTGAGTTGTTCTACAATGTTTGATGTATCCAACAATGGTGGGAAGTATGGCCGGAGGCGGTCCACATTGAAATACCGTATTTGAGGCCAAGGGTTTTTCATATAGTTTGGCCAATGCTGACATTAAACCCTCTGTTGTCGTATTTGAAATATTAAAGGCTACCGATGCCACTAGGGATAATCGTATTGTTCCAAGTGCCTTTCTGTCGAGAATATCCCATTTTGTCTTTGTCATACTCATCGGCTTCTTTGTATTTCCACTCAATGGTTGGTACATATCTTTTTGGTACAAATAATCTTCTGTCTGCATCTTCCATAGCTGGTAGTTTTGGCTGTTAATTTTTTCCACCCTAAACCTACCATCTTCTGCCATTGCTCCCACTCAAACCAGGAACGCTTCTCTCCTGCGAGTTTATCAGCTAAATAGACCTTCGGCTTTGATACCAGTTGTTAGAAAATTATATATTACAGAGAAATGGAACACATAAAATATATTGTATAAATATAAACATAGAAAACACATAAAACAAGAGAGACATAGATATACATGGTTCACCCAAATTTGGGCTATGTCCATGGAAAAACAGCTAGTCTTTCCTTTTATATTATCCAACAAAATGAAGAGATACAATGTATAATAGATCCGTTGTAATTCCCTCTTCGGTATCACATAATCTCATCTCTCTTTCTCACTTAGAATACAGATATACATAGATGAGATACAATTCCCTCATATATAGGGAGGGGTTGCCTTCTCGGGAAAAAAACCTAAATTAAGCATAACTTCTACCATTATATCCCCGCCTAATGAACGACCCAGATTGACTACGAAATTACAACATTTTACAAGACAATTTTACATCTATTTTTAGCTTCAAGGGCACTGCCCCTAATCCCTCGCCAGGGGGGGGGCTCCTAAAGATCGCAGCCACACCCCCTAGACCCCCCTTGCAGCGCAAATATTATGGGTAGTGTTGCTGCCACATTACAAACTAGGGTCCAATGCAGCGATACCTCTGAATAAAGAAGACAATCAGGCTCCACACCCAACACCACCAATATCCACCTGGATCATCCCTCCCCCCTTAGGAAGCAATGGTCCCCATTGCGTTGAGTTCCTCCATGAGATGAGGAAAATTCTGCTGAAATTGGTCCCTGGTGAGCCACTTGCCTTGGTGAAGGAGTTGACATGCTTTGACAACTTGATATAGTTGGATCCTTTGCTGTTGGGTGTTCTTTATTTGTGTGTCCATGGTCCGATTAGTTATGGATTGTTCCATGTAGTCTAGATTTAACTCTGTAGGTGTGAGTTGTTCTGCAATGTCTGATGTATCCAACAATGGTGGTAAGTATGGCCGAAGGCAGTCCACATTGAACACTGGGTGCAGACCAAGGAATTGGGGAATGTTGAGCTCAAATTCATTGTCTCCCACAACCTTGGTAATGGTGTAAGGACCAGGTTGGAGTGGTCCAAGCTTTCGATGGGCTCCGGTAAGGCGTTCTTTCTTCAAATGCAACCAAAATTTGTCACCCACATGAAACTTGTGTGGCACTTGACGTTGATCATGTCGCTACTTGTACTTGGCATTTTCATAATGGAGTGGCGATATACCATCCTGTTGGGTAGAGGTTCTTTGAGAGTCGGATCGAACGAATGCTTGAATTGATAGTGCAAGGGTACCCCTGTGGGTGAGGAGAAGATGTCCCTGTATTCTTCCATGGCTGTATCCAACTGCTTATGTTGCATGGAGGAACCCTTCCCGGGGGCCATGGATGTGGCAATGATCTTCCCCTTACTTTGAGGGAGAACCAGAAAGAAAATAAATTTCATAGTCTGGGAGATGATTTTACTGTATTTCTTAGAAGAGATCAAAGAGGTGGTGGTAGGTGGGGCTACCTTCGAGATCCTGTACAATGAATTACTCACAGAAATAATCACAAAGAGAGGACTAGACTCATATACAACATGTCACTTCCACAAGTATGGTTGTCCTAATAATACATCACAAACATCAAGAGGAGAAACATCACACAATACCTCATTTGTGAAGGGCTTGATGTTGTAGGGAAGGCGACACTGTTGGTTGACTTGGAGATCTCGTTCTTGGTGAAATCACCTGATACTATACAACTACAGGTGTGGCGTAGTTGGTAGGCCCAACTGCTTCACGAACTCTACTAAAATGAAGTTCTTTTGGCTCCCACTCTTGACAATAAATTGCAGTGGTGAAAACTTCACCCACATATGTGAGTGGAAAAGATGCTCCCCCTCCTTTGGATCTTGGTGGTGGCAATAATGATGCTAGGCTCCGCAGTAATAATTTTCTTCCCTTTTTCATTCCTCTTGTCAAGTTCTGACTCAAGGTCTGAACATGCATATGATTATGAAGCCTTCAACTTGGCCACTAGTGACTGCTTGGCCTCACACTCACTTGTGTTGTGAGTGAGGCTCTTATGGAAGTCACACCACTTTCTTGTGTCCTTCTTTGACTTCGGGGTGTTGTTCTTTTCTTATGGATTCGATGGGTTGTCTTGGGTCACCCTACCTTGGCTTTGTCCTTGGTTTTGTGGTTTGGGGGAGTCTTTACCTTGCTTCAATTTTCAGATCCAAAGTCTCGCTTTTTCTGTTTAAGGTTCTGTTCGATCTTGACAGTGTATCAGTACACCGTGCCGAGCGAGGAGATGTTCAGGAACTCCATCTTATCCTGGATGTACTTGTGTAGGAAGCCACGATATTTGAGTACCAAATTCTGCTCAGAATCCTTGATACCCAACTTCGTGCGAAGAGTATGAAAAATATTGGTAAACTCTGGCATGTCTTGGTCCCTTCCCTATCGCAATGTGGTCCACTTTATGTATTTATCCTCATAGCTCCTGACAAGGGAGTACTAATCCTTGATGGCATTCCGGAATGAATTCCAAGTGGGTGTGGCTGAAAACAGTGAGGGTTCCCTCTCATCCTTATGCTCATAGTAGGTTTCCCACTAATCCTTGATGTGGGGGCAGCTTTGAGAAGTGCAACAATAATATTTTCCTGACTGGAAAAATCATGAGAAAAAAATATCCTTCTAGAAGATTCAACCATTTATCTACGACATCTACATATATCTGACCCTCAAATATGGGGATGTCAAAGTTAACTTGTACCTTAAAGGGTGTGGTGCTTCTAGAGTAGCTGCTGGAAGTAGATGCGTCACCCCTGGGTAGACACTAAAGGATTTGGGAAAAGTTGTCCATCATCGCATTCCTCTGTCGCTCGAGGGCTTCTTAGGGCAAGATTTTGAAAGGATCTCCTACCCCCTTGTCTTTATTTTCCTCCCCCATGGGAGGTCGTCGGGGTTTCCGAGGCTAATCTTGCAAAGGTTCAACCAGATCGAGCCCTAACTCCTTATATCTTGACCTCATTGGGGACATGTAAATAAAAATAGAGAAAGAGCAGACCGCTCTGATACCACTGATCCAAATTTAAACAAGAACACAACAAATTATAGACATAACCATAAATATAGAGATGTAGTAGAAATAATACTTCATTTTATTAATATCAAAAAACTGAAATATGCTTACACACAAAGTGGAAATAAACTAGCTCGGGTGATGGTAGCTTATCTCTAAGAAGAGATGTGGCGGCTACATGTCTCTGAACTGTGTTACAATGAGGATAAAAGGCCTATTTATTATTGAGAAACACTGGAAAACCATAAACATCCAAAAACCTAACTCTAGAATATGAAGTGCCAAACTATGGGCCCCCTTTGGGTAAATTGGTACATCAACTTCTCGGGGTTGTACCATTAGCATACAATCTCTGTTTGATGCACACAATACCTCGTTAGAAAGATCTATTTGGGTACTATAAGTTTGGAGAGACAAAAATTGACCTATGACCTATGTTGGCCCCCGTTTTCCCAAAAAACATTGTTTAGGGCCTCAAAACAACTCCAAAAGTGAGGATGTGAAAAATTGCCAAAAATAGTAAATTGTGCTACAATTTAGGAAACTGAAAAATTGAAAGAAACAATTGTGGGGGTTTAAGTGGAATAGGAGGGTGGCCACCAATATCCACCTGGACCATGGAATCTGGTCAATTTGTTTTCAAAAAATCAGAAGTTGGAGGGTTTGAATAATTTTTTTTGATGGTGGGAATGGATTCAACACTATCAAAATTCCTTGGGGCACCCAAAATCCTGAAGTTTGACAACTGTAACCCAGATTGTCAAAAATTTCTGCCAGATTTTGTCATAATCTTTCCAGAATTTCCATTATTTTCTATGGTAATTTATGGATTTTTTAGACTACACTAAATATCCGTGTATATTATGTTTTGTTGTAGATATGAAAATTGAAGAAGCTGGTTGTCGGGATCTTTCTTCATGTAAAGTTTCGATATACTTCTTTTAACAAACACGTCTGAAGTGAACAACAATAAATAATGACATACTCTCTACAATTTTTTTTTACATTTGTTTACAGATAGATGCTAAATAATTCTGGTCCGTGAAATAATTTTGTACGTTACAATGCAATCAATAACTTACTAGTAGTTGAAACGAATTTATGCTTATTTAAATTAAAATGTTAGAATGGCACATATAAAATGTTCATTTAATATTTTTTTAAAGACGATATTAAATATGAATATATATATATATATATATATATATATATATATATATTTTATACAGTTTTATGCTAAATCTTTTGATTACATTTGTGGTACAATATTGTTTTAATTTAATTATCATTTATCGTTTTCTATAATTGGGGATGTGAATAATTATGCCTTCAACAATCAAGGCTCTTAGTTCCCATCCCACATTATCTCTCTAGATTTGGTAAAATAACGTAAGTGAAGATCGTGGACAACTTTATGATAACTCCTAAATTAAGGAATTCCTTGTTTATAGAATTTTAGGAATGAAATTAATTTTGTTGCTTAATTATGAGAATATATATATATATATATATATATATATATATATATATATATATATATATATCTGGGGAATGAATGAAGATGGGTTACACTTTTGGGTCAAATGTGGTGATGTAATTTTAAAATTTTACTCTTTTATCAAATTAAAGCCCTCAAAATTCATATAAGCATTGCAAATTTTGATTCAGAGTAAAAAGACAATTTGTGAAGGGTTATGTTGTTGTCCTAATGATATTTTTGAAAAAAAAATTAGTGTCATATAACTTGTCGATTTTCCATTAAATGAAATGTTTGTCCTTGTAACTTTTCGCACATCTTAATAGGTATGCATGTGTTCATGTAGCATAACTTATGTCTAATATATATATATATATATACCCACACAGAGAACTAGGGTATGCATATTAAAACTTTGTTTTTCTATGCAAAATTATATTTTTTATTATTTTTCGAAGTTGACAATTTAATATTTCAATTTCATTTTTCAAACACCTTTGTTCACGTAAGATTTTTTTCTACTATTTAAACAAATTCAAAAACCATGCATACCATTTTGAAGAGGACTCGTAAATGATGAGGTTAATATTTTTTTCATTTTTTTCATTTTGTATATTTTATGTTATTGATTTTTTATTCATCCCCTATGAAACTATCCAAAAAAATATCGAGCGTTATGTTTAAAATAAATTAGATGAAAAATATCATATGAATTAGAAAATGTCAAAATCATATGCCATTGGATAGAGGATTCCTTCACAAATCCAATATGATCGTGACTCCGCCACCTAAGGACAAATTTTGCCTTAAGTTTTCCAAGTTACAGAACAATGTTGTAGAGAAATATACAAAAGGGAAGCTAAATCTCTGCTTTTTAGGTCATTGAAAACTTGATCGAGTGCTTAAAACACTTGATCAAGTGCTTGAAATAAAATTTAAAATAGCTCGATCAAGGGTTTAAGAAACCCTCTATCGAGCCCTTAATGTGGTTAAAGAGAGGCTTTATCTAACTTTAACGCTCGATCTATCCTATAAATCGATGTAGCTTTAAGGCTCGATCTAGCCTATAACTTGATCTAGCTTTAAGGCTCGATCAAACCATTTTTTTAAATGTTACACTTAGGTTGTATTGGCAAGAAATTTCAGAAACATGGCTCGATCGAGCCACTAGCTTGATTGAGCTCCTAGATAACCTCAGGTTACACAAGATTGATCGATGATTTGTTTTAATGCTTGATTGAGCCATCTTTAAGCCCTAAAACAACTTGATTGAGTGCTTAAAATTGCTCAATCAAGCTACTATTTTTCACCCAAAACACATCCTCGCTTTCCAAAATGTGTAACCCAACTTCTCACACACACATGCAATGCTTTTTAGCTTCGAAAATGACACCTAAATTTTCACATGCTTTTCATTTTTCAGAAAACTAAATTTATAATGTCAAAAGAAAATAATAAACATACAAATAATTACCATTTCCTTCTTAGAAAAACAAAAAATATAATTTGAATCATAGTGTTTTAGTGATTATTGTTAAAACAAAGAAATAATTATTGTCTCCCTCCTAGAAAAACAGACTATATAATTTGCATCAGAGTATTTGAGTGATTATCCATAAGTTACAAGTTTAAAATTGTTCATTAAGGTAGAAAAACATTAAAAAAAAACACACACACACATTACGGTACTCGTCAAAATATTTTCCAGAAAATAACAAGTTCCAGTAGTAGGAAAAGCAACTAGAAAACTATTCAATGTGGATGTTTTCTATTAAGAACAAATTGCCTCAGATTACCGAAAAATACAATTACGACCAATTCCATTCAAACAATTTATTCCAAGATAAAATGTTTATATACATATAGTGGTAACATTCTATGGAAATTCCATGCTACATAACCCATTTGTGGATGAGCCTAGGGGCCGAAAACCTGCAACTCTGCAACAACTTGGCATTGTTCACCTTTATCCAAGTTTTTAAATGCTAAAATACATCAAATATGATGAATTTACTTTGAGAACCAATACCAACATTTGCAGAATTGAATATACTTTCAGTAGATATAAATTTTATGGAATTTCATAGATATTTTCTAATTTTAACTAATTTCTAGTAAAATGTGTGCAATTTTTTTTGAAGGTAATTATGATTTAGTGAAATCAAAATTATGTATGTTCCAAAATACAATGTGAAAAAATATAGAAATTTTATGGTGCATTACATTGGTCCGTCTTCTTTAATGGGTAGTTTTTACATTTTTAGATTTTAACTAATATGTTGAGAAACATGGTGCTATATTAGATATCTTCAAAATATGTAGCTTTTTTTTATTGGTTCAATCAAAAAAATTATAGTAATTCTGATGTGCATCTGTTGGTTTCATAAATATAGCGATATCGAAGTAGAGTTTGTCTAGATTGTTGCAACATATTTTTTTCTTCAAAAATGTAAGGTTAACAAAGAATACACTGGCACCAAAAAACATGGATTTTTATGGTTCCCTTAATTTTTAAAGAACACACATTCAAATAATTGCTAAGTTGACATATCGTTTGTGAATAAAAAAATTATAAAAAATAAGAAATAGAAAGATAATAAAATTTCCAACAAGTTTTCTTTTTACTATAAAATGAAATTCTAAATAGAAAAATTACTTTGGCTTGCTGAAAGTTGAAAAACTTTTAAAATGATATTTTTTCTCAAAAAGGGCCAAAAGTTTAACCCAAATTCGCATTTTCACTAGGGTTTTATTTCCTTAACTTCAATAAAATGAATCAAACAACTTAGAATATTAACCCCAAAATGGAACTTTAATTTTTTTCTCAAGCGTGTATAAGGAACCTATCTTCTATTGAGAATTAGTGGGAAATGCTCACCACCTCGGAGAGATTGCTCAAAGAAGTCCAAAGCTACCATAGAACCGAAATTCAACAAAAAGAAAAAAAGTTAGAACAATGAAACACTTTCTTTCTAAGAAACCAAGTAAAATAAAAACAATATTTGTTGGGGACAACCATTTATAACTGTAGAAAAAACCAAGTAGGATAAAACTTTGTCTGCACCTAGAAAAGAAGAACCCAAAAGAAATTAAGGCCAGGGCTCATAGACCAACTTGAGAAAGAAATGCAACTGAGAGCTGAGAGGAATTATCTGAGTGCTTCAAAGAATTATAACACCGCCGCTTCATCTGTTTTCGAATGACCTTACAGATCTATGGGATCATTCACTCCATTTTACCCTGCCTTACACTACTCTACCCAATTTTTCTTGCAATGATAAAATAAATGATGAGAATGACACCAAGAGATAGTCCTCAAATGCATGAAATACCATCCAAGGCACTGCATTCAAGTAGTTAAATATATATATATATATATATATATATATATATATAATAATAAAATGTACATGGAAAAATCTGGAGAGGGTGCTCTTGCCTTAGAAGCTTAAATTTGAAGTGTCGTATTACCATAATTATAGCTTAGGGTTTCCACCTACAAAGCCCTAACCCAAAATGTAATTAGAAACAAAAGTAACAATGGATGGAATTTTGCACTGTAATATATATCTATATATATATATATATATATATCTATATATATATATAATATATATATATATATATATATATATATATACCACTAGTCTGGCCGACGGGCTTTAAAAGATTCCCTTCAGGGTTGATCAACCCTGAAGGGAATCTTTTAAAGCCCGTCGGCCAGACTAGTATATATATATATATATATATCACAGTGCAAAATTCTCTCTCTCTCCTCTCTCTCTCTCTCTCTCTCTCTTATATATATATATATATATATATATATAAGAAACCAAAATTGAAAATAATAGGAAAGAAAGTTGAGATGTTCAACTCCGAGAGTAATTTACCTATGTAATACACTGACAAGTTCCCTATGGAAAATTTGAACCCAAGGCTAGGTGTGGCTCTACGAAACCATCCACTAAGTAGAAGGAATTCTAATGACTATTTTCTCCATAACAAATGAAAATAATTGCACAGCTTGAAACCCTCACTAGCACATGCTCAAATAAACCATAAGGATCGGAGAGGTCGCCAAAGGTGTTACTGAAAAGTCACCCTAAAAACAATCCATTGTTGATTGAAAAGCCATGCCATCTGGACCATTGATTACACATCACTCGCAATGTGATAGGGGAATCATATAATTAAATGACTCATTCAGGTGGCCAAGTTCAAATATACTCACACATTTATCTAAGTGGCTACAGAGGATAGCATCTATCTGAGTCTTGAATACGGGGATTTCAAAATTATTGTACCTTCAATGGTGTGGTGTTTCCAGAGTAGCTTTTAGAAGCCGATGCGTCGCCCCTGGATTAGCTGCTGAAGGATCATGGGCAAAGCTGTCCATCATTGAGTTTCTTTGTCTCGAGGGCTTCTTCGAGCAAGATTTTGATAGGATCTATTGCCCCCTCGTCTTTCTTTTTATCTGCCATGGGAGGCCGTTGGGATTTGTGAGGCTAGTCTTGTAAAGGTTTGACCAGTTCAAGCCCTAAATCCTTATATCTCGACCTCGTTGTGGACATGCAAAGAAAAACAAAAAAAGCAAATGCTCTCATACAACTGATCTGGATTTAAACAGGAACGCAAAAAATTACAGACATAACCATAAACAGAAAGATGCAATGGAAATAATACTTCATTTCATTAATGTAAAATACTGAAATATGCTTACAAACAACAATGGAAATAGACCAGCTAGGGCGATGGTAGCTTATCTCTGAGAAGAGATGTGGCAGCTACATGCCTCTAAACTGTGTTACAATGAGGCTTGAAGGCCTATTTATTGTTGAGAAACAATGGAAAACCCTCAACATCCAAAAACCTAACCCTAGAAGATGAAATGCCAAATTGTGGGCCTCGTTTGGGTAAATTGGTATATCAACTTCCCGGGGTCGTAACTTTGGCATACGATCTCTGTTTGATGTGTACAATATCTCATTAGAAAGATCTATCTGAGAACTACAACTTTGGGAAGAGCAACATCAATCCCTAGTAACATGTTGCTCCCATTTTTCCCAAAAAACATCGTTTAGGGCCTCAAAATGGCTCCAGAAGTTCTGGACCTGAAAAACTGCTAAAAATAGTAAACTGTGCTACAATTAAAGAAACTGAAAAGCTTAAAGAAAAAATGGTGGGGGTCTAAGTGGACTTGGCAAGTGGCCACCAATTTCCACCTTGATCATTCCTCCCTCGTTAGGAAGCAATGGTCCCCATTACATTGAGTTCCTCCATAAGATGAGGAAACTTCTGTTGAACTTGGTCCTTGGTGATTCACTTGCCCTGGAGAAGGAGTTGGCCTTCTTTGACAACTCGATACAGTTGGACATTCTGCTGGCGAGTTTGCTTGATATGTGTGTCCATGATTTGATCAGTTGCAGCTTGTTCTATGCAATATGGATTTAACTCTGTCGGTGTGAGTTGTTCTGCAATGTCAGATGTGTCTAGTAATGGTGGAAAGTATGGCCGAAGGTGGTCCACATTGAATACTTGGTGTAGGCCAAGGAATGGGGGAATGCTAAGCTCAATTGCATTGTTTCCCACAACCTTGTTAACGGTGCAAGGACCATATCAAAGTTGACTGAGTTTCCGATAGGCTCCGGTAAGGCGTTCCTTTTGCAAATGCAACCAGACTTGTCGCCCACCTGAGACTTGTGTGGCACTCGATGTTGATCATGTCGATGCTTGTACTTGGCATTTGATTTCTCCAGAATGTCATGGACCTGCTGGTGAATATGTTGGATGTGCTCAATGAAGCTGGTTGCCTTATCTATGTCAGATTGGACATGAGCCAAATCTATGTGAGTAGCTGCAAATGGCATGGCCACATCAATGGGACATAATGGCTGGAATCCCAAGCCCACTTGAAAAGGGGTGTGGCTAGTCAAGTTGTGGAGAGCCCGGGTTGTAACTATGTTAAACATAGGGGAGGCTCTCATCCCATGTGCATGCATGCTTTGAGTTGTACATGTGCAAAATGTGTATGATCATCCTGTTGACAACCTCTGTCTGGCCATCAGTTTGAGGATGGAAGGCTGTGGACTTAGTGAGTTTGGTGTCCAACATCGACTAGAGACTAGACCAAAATGTACTAAGGAACCTACTGTCCCGATCTGAGATGATATACTGTGGGATCCCAAAGTGTACCCACGCTCGTTCAAAGAAGAGTTTAGCAGTGGCTTTTGCTGTGATATTCTTCTTGCAGGCCACCATAATGGCCATCTTCGACAACCTGTCAACGACCACAAAAACACAATCATTTCCATGCTTAGTGGAAGGAAGGCCTGACATGTAATCCATGGAGATGGATTCCCAATGTCGACTAGGGGTAGGCAACAGGGTATAGATGCCTTGCTTCTTGATGGTCGGTTTGGCAATGACGCAGGCAGTGCATGATCTGATGTACTTCCCGATATCCTATAGAAGATTCGAACAATAGAAATACTTCTACAATACTGCCACCATTTTATTCTTTCCTTGAGGGCGTATCATCACGAAAACAAATTTCCCAGTTTTGGAAATGAGCTTAATGTATTTTTTTGTAGTAACCAAAGAGATGGCAGTAGGTGGTGCTACGTCTGGTATCCTATACAATTTATTTCCCGAAGTAACAATAAAAAAATGGGGCCTTGATTCATACACATCATGTCGCTTCCACAAGTATGGTTGCCCTAATAATACATCACAAACTTCAAGGGGAGCAATGTCACACAATACCTCATCTGTGAAGGGATTGATGTTGTATGGAAGGTGACACTGCTGGCTCACGCGAAGATCCCGTCCTTGGTGAAGCCACCCGATGGTGTACGGTTGTGGATTTGCTATGGTTGGTAAGTCCAGCCGCTTCACAACCTATGCCGAAATGAGGTTATTTTGGCTCCTGTTGTTGACAATGAATTGTAGCGTGGAGCCCTTTACCCACATCTGGGAGTGGAAGAGATGCTCCTCCTCCTCTGGATCTTTTGGTTCCTCCTTTTCGATCTTCATAGTGGCAAAGGTGGCGTTGGGCTCTGCATCGATAATCTGCTTCCCTTTTCCATTCCCCTTGTTGGGTTTTGACTCAGAATCGGAACATGCATTGGATTCTAAAACCTTTAGCTCAGCCACCGGTGACTACTTGGCCCAACACTCACTTGTGTCTTGAGTGGAGCTCTTATGGAAATCATCCCGGTCTTCTGGCCCATAGCAACATAGACACATGTAATGTGACCAAACGGCTTGAAAAGCTCCTATAAGTTGGCACAGCGGAAGCGTGACAATACTTCTGTCGAAGCCTTCTATGTTGTATAAAAACAAAGTCCTCCAACAAAAGGTTTGGTGGTGACTCCCCTCGAGAAGAAGGTTGTAAAGCGTGGAACTGGAGAAGAGAGTGGAAACGTGGTGGCACTGCTCCGATACGACCCTCCTCCATACCTTGGCTTGGAGTGCTGTGGTATCTTGAATGTTGATGATATATCACACTATTGAAGTGCTGCGAACACTATCTTGAACACTGATGATATATATTGCAAGTTGGCCTCTCTGGTTTGATATACAGTTTTTAGTATTGCGTTTTTAATGCATAGTGATATTTGAATTTGCTGTCCCATTCGTTTGTTAATCTCCTCCACGATTGATATTCTGAATTTGTACACTTTATTGATGAATGCATTGAGTCTTGATGATAATTTCGATAAGTTTCACATTGAGGAGCAACTCGAGCATTTCACGGGAGCCACTCATCCTTCTTGTTGTTGGACAAGATTATCTTGCTTTCTGGGATGTGTGTTAGTGGCTGGCTTGTGCATGGTACTTAGACGAGCTCAAACATAATTACAGTCAAGATATATCCTTTCTTAGCTAAGCGTGAGGCTGAATATATTATTCAATTGAGCTCGAGTCTTTATTTTCTTGCTGGTCATGGGTTTTGAAGGGCGACAAGTCACTCTTAAATACTTTTTCATTGTTGTAGATTCATTCTGGGTTGCGTGCTACCCTAAATACTAGTTTGCATTGAACAAAAAGAGGACAAGTTACCTAATATATTGATGCTAGTTTGTTTGTTGGTATTTTGGGTCAATTTCTGCCATACCAGAACAAGTTTGTCTCAGTTTGGATGCCATTTAGAGGCTGTTTGTGTGGCTGTATATTCTTTTCACTAGCTGATACTGAAGTGTTGATATATGTTGAAGAGGTAGCCAAAAATCCGCTAGTAACTTACTCAAATTTGGTATCTCCAATCCTGAAGCAAACTGTGAGTTAATGCCATCATAGACAATGCATATATATATCAGATTTTGTTTATGTACTAGCTCTCCCTTTTATCTATTAAAATAGTTAAATGGCTGCTAGCATCTACAACATCATTGTGTAAATTCTGAACATGTATTTCAGTGAAGAGTGAAGAAGTTTGTGGTTGCTACACTTGTTATTAGTATTATTTATGCTTGCTGGGTCTAAAGTTGATATTAAATTAATATTTTGAAGTTCTTCCACAAGTATTTGTCCCAACATATTATGTATTTACATGAGCCAACAACAAGGAATGCACTTGCAGCATTTGATACACAAACTGTTTGTTAAAATACTACAGTGGACCAAACCATACAAACTCAGGACTCTTTGTGGTTTTCTCTTAGTTATTTCGGTTGGGTTTCTTACAGTGGATTATTGTTTTCTTTGAAGAAAGTGGCAAGAACAGAGAATATTGATTCGTACTCTAGTCAAAGTATTTATTTATGAGAATTCAAGTCCTGTCAATGACATGGTGCTATAGTTGTTGAAGTTTTGATAGCCATCATTTTTGCTTTGAAAGTGAAGGAGTATTTGAAGGATCCAAGCAAGTTTGTAGTTGCTGCTGCCCCAGTTGTGGCATTGTATTTAAAACTCACTATAGTTTTTGTCTACATATATATGCATTGATTCCTTGATTCAACAACTGCATAAGAGTTTGGTGCGCTGTATAAAGGCTGTGATTGTTTTGACAAATAAAAGTAATCTTTTGTGGAGAAAAGTTTAGTCGGTTGTATTGTCAGAACATAGTGCTAGTCATGAGTAAACTCTTATTTTTATGTAATGGATTGTAATTGGTGATTGCTGGTTTCACATTGATCATTTGTTGCACATTTATAAAGGATATTGCTGTATACTGTGAGTGAGTATTTATTTTCTGCATTGAGTAGTAGTTGTGATCAATTTTTTAAGGTGTAATTCTGACATTGAAGAAAAAATGGCCAGAATCAATAAGTATTAGAGTTCCTCAAAACTCTAATATTGTCTACTACTCATGATACATTAAAAGTCAGAAAAGTTTCTCTCATAGACATTCAGGTCTGTCTACAAAATGCACAAGAGAAAATTGATTTTTTGCAGCTCAAATCTTAGCTACAACAAGAAGAATTAAAGCAGAGGAGTCATTATGAACATGTTTCTGTTCAGAACATTGAGACTTCAACCCATCAGAAGCAAGTCAATAATGTTATAGTTGGTTTAGATTTAGTACCCAATAAAGCAACAGTTGTACATGTAGATGCAGAAACTCAGTTTGCACTTCCGAAGCCCATCATTGGACCTTTGGAACATCTTGTCCACAACAAGCATAGAACTGGTCTTGGATATGAGAAGGACTTGTCCTTTCATATTCCAGATTACTCAAAGTCCATTCAGTTTCAGAGTTTTGGATTCCTTCATGACAATTCACCTCCAGCTGTTCCAGATTTTGCACCTCTTCCACAACAACAACAACAACAAAAGATTGTGAAATGCCAACACTGTGACTGAGTTGGCCATCTGAAAGATCACTGTTTTGATATTCATCCATGTAAGCACTGTCATAAAACTAGTCATTCTTCAAGCAGATGCTTCAGAAACAAGTCTCCTGCAAGAACAAAGATTCATCTAGGATGGACTGCTTCTTGGCAATGGGCATCAATAGCCAAGAAGATATTCCAATCACATGTCAGAACTTGTTCTAGAGTATTGAACAATCTTGCAGTTGAGTTTTCTCCATCATCTCACCTTGTACCTGACAGGGGGGAAATGATGGTCAACTACAAGCTTCAAAGCCACATCAAGTGAGCTTGAGCCACAACTTGTCACACCAGATTTAGAGTTGTATCCAGAGACAAAGATGCCCCTAAGCATGCCTTCAGTTGGTAATATGGGACACTTCCTCTAGCAGAAGACTTCAACTTCTTACCAGTTTCGGAAGAATTCAAGGAATAGAATTGGGGATGCTTCCTCTAGTAGAAGACTCCTACTTCTTGCCAGTTTTGGAAGAGTTCCAGGAATTGCATTAAGCATTCCAGAGTTGTTGGTCATCCTTAAACCATCATAGGTTGAGACTTCCCTTTTCAGGTTGAAGTTCTCCCTTTTATGGAGGGTGAGACCTTCCTTTATTGGTTGAAGGTTTCCCTCTTCAAAATAATAGGAGCACTTCCTCTAGTAGAAGACTTTAGCTTGTTGCCAGTTTTGGAAGAGTTCTGGGAACTACACTAAGCATTCCAGTGTTGGTGGTCATCCTTAAACCACTGCCCTCTATACCAACATTTCAGAGAGCACATTCAGCCTATTGTTGCCATGCATTTTTGCACATTTTGTATTACAGCTCTCTTCTTGGACTCATACATAACCCTTCGGATTAAGGGGGGAATGTTGGACACCTAATCCTCAATGGGTTAGTGTGGAAGCTGAATAGACAAAGGAGTCCAAGAGACCTTGGGATGTGGAACCCAATGGTCACAATATGTACTATAAATGTATATCACTTGTTAATAAAAATGAATTCTCATGTTTTATCTTTTAGAATATGTTGCTGCCCATGTGTGTTTAACATGATTGCTTGCATTAGATGCATTGATTTCACTGTAAATGTTGTTTTCTAATCTTATTTGGTTTCTTGCATTAGATGCATTGATTTCAATGTAGATGTTGATTTCCGATTTTATGTAATTGGATGTATGATGGTGCATTAATTTTAAAGTGATTGGATTAATATTGTGCATTGATTTTAGTGTAAGCATAAAAAATTATTGACAATGTACATTGACAAAACGAAAGCAACAAAAACCAACAAATAAACAAAAGAAAATAGGTAGTTCTATGCAGGTTTAGTTAACTGTTTATCGAATTTCCTTTTTGTGTTTTTGTTCTTTTTTTTTGAATTTATTTCAATTCAATTATCATAACTAGGAAAAAGGAAATCAAGTCTATGCCATTGTTGATCGAAGATATCAGTAATAATATAACTGGGAGGATTTTTTATGGCCTTGTCTTGGTTACATATTGAAATTTTTTGGATAAATAAGAAAAGACAAAAGAAATACTCCATGCAAATTTAATAGATAAGAAACTGAAAATGAGAATATCATTGTTTGTGGCAACACAATTTATCGAACAACATGAGACAAAACTTATTGCAAATGTTGGTGTTTCTATTAGAGATTTCGAAATAATTCCAAAGGATAAATATGACATTGACGATTATATAAAACTATTTGTCTAAATAGTTTTAGCAGTGTAGAAAATATTTTTCCTCTTTGTGCATAATACCGATTCTTTCCAAATATGACGATTGCAAACTTGTCACATAATGAAGATTCATTTCCAGTTGGAACAATCACTACTATTTAAATTTTTTTAACACATAGAACAATGCAATATGTATTGGAAATCAAAGACAACAATGTATAATAGGTCAGGGAAACCATAATCTTTGATTTATTTGAATGTTTCAATATTACAAAGTTATTGTCCATGTCTTATATAGTTTTCATGTATTGTTTTACAAATGCTACATACGTGACAGGTTCAAGTACACGATAAACTTGTTTTGGCATGTCTTTCAATTCAAAGACAATTGCAAGAAAACATTTTTCCGCTAATCTTGCTAAAGAATATAATTAGAAAGTAAGAAAGAGTTTTCCTAACTTCACACTCAACATTCATATGTCCATTGAAAATAGGAAAGGAAGCCAAAAATCTAAGAAACCTACTTTCTTCGCTGAGTGGAATATGCATGGTAGAATTTATTATATTGTTTATATAGACATAGATAAAGAAAAAAGAATAGAAAGAAATTTTATTTGATATTACTAAGCCTCTATTTTCTATATCAATTTTACAGTACTTGCAAGGACACCTGACAATGGCTAGTGCATATACAAACCCATTTGAGACTATATGTGTGAAATGCAGTAGTCCAATTACAAGTGATGAACTATGAATACAATATTCTATATTTCACCACTTACAAGTAGGACTCTCGCTTTGTTTATTTCCATTAGTTAAACTGCATCATACATACAAATGACATGACTTAAATACAATGTGTTCTGAGAAGTGTGGAATTAGAAAAAGTATTACCTGAACTATGAGAATTTTTGTATGAGAAATATTGTACAAACAAATCAATTGTTATTGATATGTTGTCCAATTCTGAGACACATGGTACATTTAAAATAAGCCATGAAAACTTGATTATACATATACAATGATGATTTTATTTATTTACATTGTCAAATCTAGTGAGGACATAGTTCTCTTTGTTTGCATTGTCAAGCAACTTAACATTGCCTTATAGTTCCTAGTTTAGGAATTGGACTATTATCAAACAACTCTTTCACTTTAGTCGATGATTGGGATCTGATTTCACATTGTCAAGAAATATACTATAGTCATGAGAACAAGATTAGGAATGCAATCATTAGATGAAACAAGGCGATTGCTTCTACTAATGCAAATTATAATATGACATTATGCAAGAATGTATTTCAATGAACTATTTTGTTCAAGTTCTATGTTTTATACAATGTTTTGTCGTGTTTTCTTTTTTTGCAATCTTGTTTCTTACATTGTTTTATTTATTTATCAAATTTTCAAGTTCTATAACTACACAGAGAATATTTCAACTTGGTTACGCAAGATTTTACAACTTGGTTAATCATTTTCTGGTGACATTGTTATTAATTAATGGAGTTTACAATAACGATTTTCTTTGTTTACATTGTCAAACAATCCAATATTCTTTCTATAGAAAAAGTTATTTCATGCAATATTTAAACAAATATCTAAATAAATTATTAACATACATAGATGAAATTTGTTTCCAAATCGAATAAGCAAGACTACGATATAGGTTATAAAATATTTTGCATCTATACATATGTCTGTAATCCAAAATAGTTTGATATGTTTTTTTTCTTTATGTGCGTTGAGAATATTATAATACATAGTCTTTAGAATATACTGAATTTTAAAATTGGTTGAGAAAACAAAAAAGTTTGGTAACAATTTCTTTACTAATTAACCATTGGTTCTTGAGATTAACACGTCTATTGATTATGCTACCAAAATGGAAATATGATTGCTATGTTTGTGCTTTTCAAGATCTCTTTTTCCAACATTCTTATGGTGTATAGTTCACCTTCAAATCACCTAAACATTTTATGAAGTTCCAATATCTTTCCATTAGCATTAAAATATCTTGACTAAGCATTAAGATATCTTGGCTCTCTGCATGTACCTCTTCCCAAGTGCTTCTGCGATTGTTGCTTTGGGCCATTTTTTTTTATCTTAGTAACAAATTCAGAAAACAATAGACAAATTATAATGAAAAACCTGAAAGTACTTAACAGTTTCAAAACAAACAAAACAAGTTGATTTCCAAGAACTTACTAATGAGTCTACAACAAAATAAACATTAAAAAACATCTTTGATAAGAAACAAGCCTGCATATAATGTATCAAAGGCGAAAAGTCGTCTAAATTAGGAATTGACATCTAAGTTTTGAAATGACATTAAATACTATCAATTTTAATGGTATTCATTAACCAGTGATCGTCATCAATATGGCTAGAACTTATTTTCTGGTCTTTAATCAGAAAATACTGTTGTGAAATCGATTACTTTAAATCATATATGTTTTACTTAAATTCCAACTTGACATAGTCCAATTGATATGATTGTGTTTCATGATTGATCCATTTTTCACTCTTTGTAAATCGATATCAAGATACTATTTTATCGATATCCTAAACCACATTCTATTTTGCTTATCTAAAGATCTCTTGCCAATAAATAGAAGTATTTTCCACATTTATTCACCGAACCAACACGTATTCAACACATTTACTATGCAAGCTTGTGTTTCTATCGACCAAATTTTACTACGTGGAAGATGAAGTGATTTCATATCTTAGATGTCAATTCATGACTTAGATGTATTAGTTCCTTTATCACACTATCTAAATATTAAGTGAAATATGTTCACTCAAATAAGTGAATTAAGTAACAATTTATAACTTGGTATGGGTTCTCTCATTTTTTTTCTAGCTAAAACCTAGCATTCCAAAACTATTATAAGCATTTTATGCACAATAAAATATTTGATTGTAAACTCTGCACTTTGCAAGGAAAAATAAAATATTACAATATCGATAACAACTTAACAAAACTTTCAGGATCTGGAAAAATTTTAGTATCATTGCATTTCCAAAAACCATTCTAATTTGAACATCATTAAAAAGCTAAGACTAAATAGCACCATATGTCTCCATCTTGCACCTTCATATAGGCACAACATAATAGAAATAAGTCTCAAACGATTTAGTCGAGAAATAGCCTGAGAAATAGATTTAATATTCTATCCAAGAAACAAAAGCATGTCCATTCACAAAACTATTACTTGGTCTCCAAACTAATGTCTAATTTGTAAATTGCACTTCCTCCACATATCCTCTGTTTATGAATAATCTTTTTGACTAGTCACATGTAGATAGAAACTACTCATCACCAACACCAACAACATCTCTAATTGAAGCCTCTCTTTTAAAAGCACTATGTATGCTTGAATTCACCAAATAAATATCGAAAGGAGTGTTTTATAATATTGATAGATATGATTTCATTAATATGTTTGCAACCAATAATCATTACAGAATGCATCAAATTAAATGCTATTAAGTTATTCAATGATAACATAATTGTGTATCGATTTTCTAAATAGATTTAATATCGCTGCTAAGCATTAATTAATTATTCAATGCTACTTTATTATGTGGAGAGAGGTTTCATTATGCTAATATCTTTTACTGTGCGGAGAGATTTGAGCGAACAACTTTCATTATGTAGAGAGAGATTTTATTGTGCAGAGGGCTTTCATAATGTAGAGTTTTATCTGCACTTTGCACAACCTTTAATCAATTAACTAGCAGCATTCAAAATATGATATAGTATTAAAATATTATGAATAATATATAAGAAAAATGATACAAAAGAACTATGCAGAGAGAGAATACATATACTGATTATGATGCAAACAAATTCACATTTAACATTGAAGAATTAATAATGCTTAGTAGTGCTATTAATATATATTCAGATAAACGATACACAATCATATTATCACCATAATTCTCAATAGAATTTACTCTTATATCAATAAAATCGTATCTATCAATATTATAAAATAATACTTTAGTATTTATTTAGTGAATTCAAGTATATACACAGATTTCTGCAACCAATATGCCTCATAGAAATTTGAAACGATATGCAAATCTCCTTTATACACTTCTATTTGCATATTTCTTTTGTCACAAATATGTTTAATCAAAATCAGATAGCTAGACAATGTGACCATGCCTAGACAAAATCATATTAAATGTAATAAAGCATCTATTGTTATTTGTTCAAATTGCATGGATTATGGACTTTCTTGTTATTGCATGCATTCTAGTTATCGTTTACTAATTTTGTTATTAATCATAGAATGATTGATGAAACTTTAATTAGGAGTGAAATTTGTCATTATTGTGAAGTGCAGAGGTAAAGTCAAAATTTTTATTGTGTGAAGTGATTCTCCATATTCCCTTATCTCCATACATACATATTCTTCGCACATAATAAACCATTTCAAAGGTATTTATGCATATTTGGAAATCTTATGAGATTTGGCATCATAGGAAAAATTACTAGAAACCTCTACTGCTAACTAATTGTTTGAGGCCATGCTTATTTATCTAGGGCTCACATTTCTTATTATTTTGAGAATGCTTGCATTTCTACAATTTTTCGTTATTGCAGAGCGCAGGCGAAATGCTTCTCCATAACGATTTCATTATTAGCCTTAATTAACTTTTAAAAATTTAGCAATACTCTCTTTATAATGTTTCTATGTGTGGATGGATAACGCATGTGAAAGTGTTAAAAACAATGAATGAAGATTTTACTGCATTGTCTAATTTTCACGCATTGAAATTAATTTTGTTATTTTCGAATCTAATGAGGAAATAAGGTGAAAGGACACAACCTTTCACATCATCAACCAAGATTTGTTTTTATAATGTCCATAAACCTAAAGAAGGATTGAAACATTTCACAATTGGACCATAGAAGCTATTCTAAACTAATTTGCACCATATGGTCTCCCAAACACACCTATAAGCACATTAACTTCTGGCTCAAGTTCACAAGGAGGAGAATCTTGGTCAATGGTAGAGTCAAAGCTACTCTCCTCGTACTACACTAAAATCCCATGCTGCACCATGGTATCCTTATCTGTTTCATTATCATCCTCCATTAGTGATGATAAATTCCATAACAATGACCATTTTTACTAAAGAAATGCTGAGCTCTTTGCAACTCCATAATTCCGCTCCATAAACTTCATCCTATGCGACACCCACCGACAATCTAAATATAGCATCGATCTAAATTTCCTTGATTTAAAACCTCTATCTTTGCCATTAATTCCAGTTCGATCCACATGTACCAAACCATTTTATATCGTTGACACATAATTAATTTAACTATGAACAAATTTCGAATTAGTATTATTATGTTTCCTTGTGCAAATATTTTACTGTGCGGAGGACAAGGAATGTGTAAGAGAACAGGGGTGTAGAGGGAAAATTAATTTTAAACTATTTTCCATTTGAAACTTTTACAAATTTAATTGTATGAAATGAAGGATGTGTGTAGGACGAGATATGAACAAAGGTGTAGAGTGAACTTTATAACTTTAATTATTAATGTAATGATATTTCACATTTTCCTATTACATATATACAAATTTTCTCAATATACAAATTTATTAAGGTAGGGCTCTTTCAGTTTACTTTTTCTATAATAAAATTTTCGATTCTGCTTTCATACTCCACACAATTTTGAGATATTTCATTATGAGGGAACAACCTTTAATCAATTAATTATTATTATTATTATTTAGCGTAAAATAAGTTGATTCCGTGGGACTGCAGAAAAATCACTATTCTTCACACTTCCACACCTTCCTAAAGCCATAACATAGTGGTGGGGATCAACACTGTTTATTGGTGTCAACATGAACACACGTATTTTTTGTAACTTTTGTGATTGAAAAACTTGTTTATGAGTGTGATCATGTATGAATTATGTCAAAAGGTTTTTCATTGTGTGGAGTGTGTAGGTCCACACAATGAAAGCTTGAAAATTCCTCCGCACAATGGACTTCCTGCGTGTCCCTGCACATATGGCTAATTACACAAATATAACCATAAGAAAAGCTTCCACCATGCAAATATCTTTGTGCAGAGAGATTTCATTACAACCTTTAATCAATTGATTAACAAAGTCTTGAGCACAAAAGAAGTTGGTCTTTCTGAATTGTGGAAAAATAATCTGTCTCTGAGAGGCGTTCACCAGAATTTATGCTTATGTATAGAGTTTTATATCGACAAATTTCATTGTGTAGAGAGCTTTCATTGTACAAAGTTTTTTTCGTCCTCCATAAACTTCAACCTATGCCACACTTGCTCATAAATTTGGCTAATTATGGCTATAATCCCTCACTTAATTCTTGCAAAGTTGCTCCAACAATCTAAATACACCATTGATCTAACTTTCCTTGATTTTAAGCCTTTGTCTTCACCATTAGTGTCAAATTGATCCACAACTACCAAAAAATCAAGAAACTCGAAGGCCATAGTGGAAACTTTTCACAATTTCGACATGTAATTAATTTAACTATGATTTTTTTTTTTCAATTAGTACTATTATGTTTCCTTGTGAAAAATTTTTACTGTGGTGAAGGATGGGGATTTTGCCGAAGAATGGGGTTGTATAGGGAAAATTAATCTTAAACTATTTTCTATTTAAGACTTTTGCATATTTAGTTGTGTGTGATATGTGCCAGAGAACAGAGATGCATGGGGAACTTTATAACTTAAATTCACAATCTAATGATATTTCACATTTTCCTATTACATAAAATTTCATGTTTTCTAATCTAATGATATTTCACATTTTTTGTAGAATTTTCTCTACAAATCAGCTAGCTCATTGATATCATGTAGAAATTTCACCTGCAGATCCAACTGATATATGCAATGTACTAAAGCATAATACTAGATCTACATCTATCATAAACTTAGCGGAAGCTTAATTGAACATGAGCAATATCAAGCATGAACACATATAACTGATAAGAAGGAATCATTCACACATAACACATAATATATCACTGGGGAAAGCACTAGCATAAAACCCCAACACTGTATTATCAATCAAGTGGAAATCCTCAACAACATACAAAAAGAATCAGCTCAAAAGCTATCCTGCTCTCTTTATACTCTGATGATAAAGCTCATGGACTACCTAGCCCTATATATAAAGGCCGCACCTTAGTTCCAAGCTCCTATTTCCTTGTTCAATTTTGATTGGGGTCCAATTACAAAACACATGTAAATTGGCCTGGTCATACCTGTTGTCAACCTTAGGTCCAACTACGCAATACTTGAGGACTCAAGTTCCTCCTAGATGCAAGGAATACTTACTAGAAATATGCTAGCAACTGACAGAACACTATCCCACCATCTGATCTCAACTGGGTCTCTATTTGAACTGCCATGCATCAGTTATCCATGAGAGAATACTCAATTATCTGAAAATAATAGTTGTCACATGCATGCAAGAATCAACAAACTATATCTCATTAATTTAACAACTTGTTAAATTAATCTAATTGAACTTGACTAAGTTAAACTAAGTCAACTAATCCTCTCAATATAGAAATCATCCTTTATTCCTCAATTAGTGGAGCAAATCAAGGACACATTCCCCAATTAGTGGAGAAATAATTGCATGTTCTCACAAAGACTTCAAGTTTTCTTTTCTTTAACTAATTAACTCATGGAGAATTAATTAATTAATATTCCAAACTGCTGGTAAGACCAAATTCGAATTTACTTCCTATAGATAGACCAGGGACTGCTATAAATAGGAAGGGACCCAGAAATGATATTTTTAGCAGTTTCACCTCTCACCCAAGATGGCCAAAATGCTTATTGGCCAAACTGCTATTTTTATAAGTGCTATTTCTAGCAGTTCAATTTTATCACTTCCTAAATTTAGCATTTCTTGTTGCACACTTTTCAACACTCCCTCTCAACAAGAAAGGCTTCCTCTCGAATCCGATCCTGTAACTTTGGAATGTTCTGCATGCAACACATCTACCAAGTGCGATTGCTCCAACAACACTCAGAACAAAAAAAACTCCCAACTAACCTCTCTGTTGGGTTAGAAACATACTCTGATGTTGAAGCTCTACCTGTTGCTGACAAGTGCTCCCTCTCTAACCTCTGCGCTACTGCAACATATCCATGCATCTCGCACCGTTGCACCCTTCTTTGTGCTACCCTACACTGTGCAACACACTTGTGCCTCTCGTATTGCTGCAGCCTACATGCTCTGTGCTGTCCAGCGATTCCCTGCACTGTATCTCTCTCTACGGCTCCATCTGCATTTGTCTCTACCCAATTAGTCAGTTCCTGCTACTCCACATTGGGGCTCCCGTAGCAAGGTCTCATCCAAGAGGTTTGGTACCTCAAGGATCCTGCCGCTCCTCCTTGGGACAATCACTATATATCGCCTCACCTCCTACCTCGAGGTATGGCTGCATGTGATCCCTTTGCCCACCTGGCTCAAAGTTTCCCCCTACTCAACGTCTCTGCATGAGTAGATGTCTTTACTCAATCTCCTCTCAGCTTCTCCTGTTGTGGCTACTCCACAACCTCCTGAAGCTGCTGCACCAATCGTGGCTCCTCCAAAATCGTCTGAGACTTCTTCTGGCGCTACATGTTGAGAGGTAATATACCCTCCCTCTCAACCACCAAGTCTCCATCAGTTGCCTTGTTGCTCAAGGCTTTGCATGCATCTTGAACCTTAAGAGCATACAGGTTCTTGACTCGTGAACCAATCTACTTCACCTGTCTAGTGATGATGTGTCTAAAGAAAACCTTTCCCTTACTGAAGACTACATCATAGCCTTTGTCTTCCAGCATCATGATCAACACCAAGTTTCTCTTCAGTCCTCGTACATACTTGACATCGGTCAAGGTAAGGCGAGCTCCATGCTCCCTCTGAAAAATAACTGTGCCTACACCTGAGACACTATATTTCTCATCATTACCCATTGCTATGAGTATCTGGAGATCTTTCTCCTCCAAACTACTGAACAAACTCTTGTCGTTGGTCATGTGGAAAGAAACTCCATTGTTAAGAAACCAACCACTTCCCACCATGGATGAAACCATGCATGCGAAAAGTGTGAAATCCAACTCAAACTGTGAACCAAGTGCCTCACCTTCAGATCCTTCCCCAGATCCCTTCTTGGATTTCCTCTGTGGACAATTTACAGCATAATGGCCCACCTCATGAAAATCAAAGCATTGCACTTTGGATTTGTAAACCTTCTTCCCACCATTGGAAGAACTGGATCTAGAAAGAGAAACCTTCTCCTTCCCCTTCTTTGCCTTACTCACTGAGGCACAGTTCTCCTCATCCTCCATGGATGAAGAATTGTCTCTGGTGCTCCATCTGATCTCCTCCTGCATCAAATCTGACCATAGTCGTTCCCAATCTGGTATTTTCTTCCTTCCATTAATCGAGTCCTGGTAGCTATGCCAACTCTTAGGAAGGCCATGGAGTGCTAGACTCACCATATCATCATCAGCTATCATGACCCCTACACTTGCAAGCTCATCCCTGCATGTGATGAGCTTGGTCAGATACATAGAGATCGTCTCATCCATTTCACACTTGATCTTTCGAAGTTTGTCCTTTAGTGCCAACTTCCTTTGATCACTGCTATTATGATATAAAACTTTCAATGTTTTCCGCATTGCAAATGGAGTCTCCTTCCCATGGAGGCTCGAGACAATGTGATCTCGCACTCCCTCCAAGAGAATTCTCCTAGCTCTAGCCACACACTTCTTCCATTCTGCCAGTTGAGTAACATCAGTAGGCTTAGGGACTTCTTGATCAATGAAATCCTTAAGGTCGTTATCTTCCAATACTGCCTCCATGCAATCCTTCCAAGCTATATAGTTTGAGCTACCATCAAGGGCATACTCCAGCCTCAAACCATAGAACGCCATCGGTGAAATAGATGTGATAAGAACTTGAGATCTATATCCCGAATAATAAACTTCGAATTCCTTCTTGTATATTGTTCTTCCTTGATCACCTATGCTCTGATACCGTGTAGAATTTTCTCTACAAATCAGTTAGCTCATTGATATCATGTAGAAATTTCACCTGTAGATCCAACTGATATATGCAATGTACTAAAGCATAATACTAGATCTACATCTACCATAAACTTAGCGGAAGTTTAATTGAACATGAGCAACATCAATCATGAACACATATAACTGATAAGAAGGAATCAATCACACATAACACAGAATATATCACTGGGGAAAGCACCAGCATAAAACCCCAACACTATATTATCAATCAAGTGGAAATCCTCAACAACATATAAAAAGAATCAGCTCAAAAGCTATCCTACTCTCTCTGTACTCTGATGATAAAGCTCATGGACTACCTAGACCTATATATAAAGGTTTCACCTCAGGTCCAAGCTCCTATTTCCTTGTGTAGTTTTGATTGGGGTCCAATTACAAAACACATGTAAATTGGCCTGATCATACCTACTGTTAACCTCAGGTCCAACTACGCAATACTTGAGGACTCAAGTTCCTCCTGCATGCAAGGAATACTTACTAGAAATATCCTAGCAACCAACAGAACACTGTCCCACCATCTGATCTCAACTGGTCCTTTTTTTGAACTACCATGCATCAGTTATCCATGAGAGAATACTCAGTTATCTGAAAATAATAGTTGTCACATGCATGCAAGCATCAACAAAATATATCTCATTAATTTAACAACTTGTTAAATTAATCTAATTGAACTTGACTAAGTTAAACTAAGTCAAATGATCCTCTCAATATAGAACTCATCCTTAATTCCTCAATCAGTGGAGAAAATCAAGGATACATTCCCTAATTAGAGGAGAAATAATTGCATGTTATCACAAGACTTCAAGTTTTCTTTTCCTTAACTAATTAACTCATGGAGAATTAATTAATTAATATTCCAAATTGCTGGTAAGACCAAATTTGAATTTACTTCCTATAGATAGACCAGGGACTGCTATAAATAGGAAGAGACTCAGAAATGCTATTTTTAGCAGTTTCATCTCTCACCCAAGGTGGCCAAAATGCTCATTGGCCAAACTACAATTTTTAGAAGTG
Organism: Pinus tabuliformis; assembly: GCA_031772625.1. Lineage (NCBI taxonomy): Eukaryota > Viridiplantae > Streptophyta > Pinopsida > Pinales > Pinaceae > Pinus > Pinus tabuliformis. Next base: position 893,373,927 of record CM062806.1, on the reverse strand, counting down.
CTATTTTTAGCAGTTCTATTTTTAGCACTTCCCAAATTTAGCATTTCTTGTTGCACACTTTTCAACATTTTCTACAATAAAATTTTTGATTCCGCTTTTGTGCACTGCACAATCATGACAAATTTCATGATAAGAGCACAACCTTTAATTAATTAATTAACAAAGTCTTTATCACAAAAGAAATTGATTCTGCGGGAATGCAAAAAAATCACTATTCTTAACACTTCCGCACTTCCTCCTAAATCTAGTTAATAAGATAGAGGTGGGGACCAACATTTTTTATAGTTCTCAACATGAACAAATGTCTTTTTGTAAATTTTGTGATTAAAAAACTTGTTTATGAGTGTGAGCATGTATGAATTATGTGGAGGGTTTGTCATTGTGCGGAGGTCTGCACAATGAAATCTTAAGAGTTTCCTTCGCACAATGGAATTCCTCTGCACTCTCACACATATGCCTAATTACACAAACATAACCAGAAACAAAGCTTACAATGGTTATGCAAAGAGTTTTGTGCAAAGAGATTTCATTATGCAAAGAGGTTACATTGTACAGAGTTTTGTCTACACCTTGCACAACATTTATTCAATTGACTAGTCGTTAGAGAAATTTTGAGGTAAATATGGGACTCAAAACAAAAATTCATGATGAAAATCAACTTTATAAGAATCAATAAGATATAATATGATGATGTCAACCATAGGGGATGATTCACGATTTTTGGAGTAAATAAATAAAAAGAGAAAAAATAAAAAAATAAAAAAACTATTTTTTCAACTCATACAACTTATCTCGCTATGAGTTTATTCAAATTTGAAGTGGGAGCACTCCTTGGATGCATAATTTATTTTTTCATCCAAGGAGTATCCATGTTGCATACATTCGAAAAAGCTGACAAAGGTCCTAAGGTTAAAAATGAACCTAAAGATCGGAGTTCAGGGGTGCATCTTCCGTTTATCCAAGGGACCACCGATAAGATTGTGAAGATCCTAAGGAAACATAAGGTTCCCTCATCCTTCAGGCCCCTAAAAGACATTCATATCTCCTTAAGATCAGTGAAAGACCCTGTCGACCCTAAGAATATGAAATGTGTTTGTGTTATCACATGTTCATGTGATACTCCCTACATTGGTGAAACTGGTCACTCAATAAATCAAAGAATTCAAGAGCAAGCAAAAAACATCAAGCATGGGAGGACCCGCTCCTTAGCATTAACATAACATGCAGAAAAGACGAAACTCCACATTTTCATTGAAGAGGTCTAAGTCATTGCAGGGATTGATCATTTCCATCACCAAAAGTTTAGGGAAGCATTAGAGATCGAAAGGAGACCTAGTAACCTTAATAAAGATGATGGGTGGAAAATTAGTAGTTGTTGGATCCTTGCCATTTCGTTTTATGTTCTATTTATCTCGTTATTTTGTCTTTGTTCCTTGAATTTCCACCTTTCTTTTGTTTCATGTCATTGTTTGCCTTTTTCCGGCCTTGTGATTTCTAGCTTCTTTTATTCTTATTTCATTTTTTATTCATGATTTATTATATTTTTTGCATTATGTAATCCTCTAATTTATTTTTGATTTTATTATTATTATTACTATTTTTTTTTCTCAAATTTCTTTCCCTAAATAAATAAATGAACAATCTTTTAACATGTTGATTATTGATTTATTTTCTTTCACCCCGTTTAAAATATCTTAACTTTTTTCAATATTTTATTTTCTTGATGAATAATAATAATAATAATAATAATAATAATAATAATAATAATAATTAATCGGTAACTTTTAATTTTGACCCTGATATTATTTTATTTATCATTTATTTTGGTTGACCTTCGCTTATTCCTTTTGTTAGATTTGACCCAATTTAATTTCAAGTTGTTTTTAGTGCGACTTTTTGGAAGCTTTTCTGGTGAATTTTTCTGGTTTAATTTCTCTAAAATACGATGGGAATTCAATGAAATCACAAGTTTGATGGGTAACCCCTACACAATAGAAGTGTCGTAGGGGTTTTTCAGGGTGTTGAATCCATATATACAACCAAAAAACTAGTTTAAATAACACAAATCAAGATTTCACTTCAAAATTTTCTGCTAGATTCTAGCACCAGAAATTCCAAAAAGACAACTCCATTTAATTTTTTTGGATTTTTAATCTTCTTTTAAAATTAAATATTCCAATCTATTCCCCTTTAATAAATATTTTATTGTATTCAAATTCGCTGTCTCAATCTAACTGTTAGAATTTATTATCTCTTTATGGTGCTATCTCTATTTAATCTGGTGCTTAGATCTAATTCTCCATCTTGTCCGGACGATGAACCACACTCGATGGTTCAAAACATGTCAACATAATTTCTCTAATATGATTTTTATTGAAAAATGTCTCATATTAAATTATTTTATTAATTTAATTTAATTTAATTATATTTAATTAAACTGTAAATAGTTTATTAATTTATTACTTAAATAATATTAAAAGTATATTAAAAATAGGTAAATTGAAAAGGCCTCGGAGGTTCTCTAGATACAATGATACAAAAAAAAACCTAGGGGGCTCCCAGAAGTTTCTTCTAGAATCCCCCATATGGTCCCTCATCCTCCATTTCACCATGTCCTTCATAGATAAACATTAAACCTTATTATAAAATGCCTTTTTTTTGTTATTTTGATTTTGATTTATTTTTAAATTTGTTTTTAGTTAGTTTATGTAAATCACATTTTGGTTATTGTATATATTTTCGATTAATTAATATTTTAAATATAAATTAATTTAAATAAGATTTAACTATTATTTTAAAAATTTTAATATAAGAAAAATAAAAAATAAAAACATATATACAACCTTGGCTCCTCGGCTCTTTGGTTCCTCAGAATATTCAATCAAACAGTTGGTTCGCAGGAGTTTGATCTGGGATGGTTCTTCCACGCTGCTTCGAATGGTTCATATGAGGCTTTTATTATATTTCAATAAAATAATGAGGGTAGGAGGTCCGACTCCCATGTTGACCTCGTCCCACATCCTGATATCCAATATATAATGCTCGTGAATTTGAAAACATCCTTTTTTAATTTTTGTTTATTTTATTAATTTATTAATTTTATATTATTTAATTTAATTTAATTTTAATGTTTTAAACTTTAGACTACATTGCCTTTAAAAAGTTGAGTAGTCTCTTCTTTTCGATCACACAAAGAAATATTCATATATATATATATATATATAAATGTGGAATATGCTTCCTTGATATTAATTGACAAGTTATTCCTCAATCATATGAATAGTGAATGTGATTGTCATAGCACATGAAGTATTAGTTAGTTTAATATATAAAAAAAAGATGTTTATGGTATCAACCCTCACATCATGAGACTATTCGTAATGATATTCACAGTGTCATGATGTATAAGGCTCATTGTTTTGGACTTATAATGCTTTGCAATGACATTAATATATGTCGCATATAGTTTATATGTTAAGTGACTTATGGTTCTCTACCCCATAAAACATCAAAGCAATGTTGTATAGTATTATGATACCATATGTGAGTGTTTGATAGTTGTTTGAAATTGTATGTTAGTTTGTTTTTAATATGGAAAATGTAGATCTAGTGAGCTACATACTTACTAGAATATTTAGGCATTGTCTACTAACGCCACAAATTCAATCGGATGATAGTTTTCTGCGGAAATGTTTCGAATTTAAATAGGAATGTAACAAATTACAGATATAACCATAAATACAGAGATGCAACAGAAGTAATACTTCATTTCATTAATATCAAAGAACTGAAATATGCTTACATACAAAATGGAAATATACTGGCTTGGGCGATGGTAGCTTATCTCCGAGAAGAGATGGGTGGCTACATGCCTCTGAACTATGTTAAATGAGGTTCAAAGGCCTATTTATTATTGAAAAACACTAGAAAACCCTAAACATCCAAAAAATTAACCCTAGGAGATGAAGTGCCAAACTAGGGGCCTCGTTTGGGTAGATTGGTACATCAACTTCCCGGGGTCGTAAATTTGGCATATGATCTCCGTTTGACGTGCACAATACCTCGTTAGAAATATCTATCCGAAGAATATAAATTTTGAGTGGCCAACTTGGGTCTATGACCTCAAAACTTCATTTAGAGCCTCATAACGGCTCTGGAAGTTCAGGACCCAAAAAACTGCCAAAAAGAATAAATTGTGCTACAATTTATGAAATTGAAAAATTGAAAGAAACAATGGTAGGGGTCCAAGTGGAATAGGTGGGTGGACACAAATATCCACCTGGATCATCCCTCCTCCCTTAGGAAGCAATGGTCCCCATTGCATTAATTTCCTCCATGAGATGAGGAAACTTCTGCTGAAATTGGTCCCTAGTGAGCCACTTACCCTGCTGAAGGAGTTGAGATGCTCTGACAACTTGATATAGCTGGATCCTTTGATGTCAGGTGTTCTTGATCTGTGTGTCCATGATCCGATCAGTTTTGGTTTGTTCCATGCATTTTGGATTTAACTCTGTAGGTGTGAGTTGTTCTACAATGTTTGATGTATCCAACAATGGTGGGAAGTATGGCCGGAGGCAGTCCACATTGAAATACCGTATTTGAGGCCAAGGGTTTTTCATATAGTTTGGCCAATGCTGACATTAAACCCTCTGTTGTCGTATTTGAAATATTAAAGGCTACCGATGCCACTAGGGATAATCGTATTGTTCCAAGTGCCTTTCTGTCGAGAATATCCCATTTTGTCTTTGTCATACTCATCGGCTTCTTTGTATTTCCACTCAATGGTTGGTACATATCTTTTTGGTACAAATAATCTTCTGTCTGCATCTTCCATAGCTGGTAGTTTTGGCTGTTAATTTTTTCCACCCTAAACCTACCATCTTCTGCCATTGCTCCCACTCAAACCAGGAACGCTTCTCTCCTGCGAGTTTATCAGCTAAATAGACCTTCGGCTTTGATACCAGTTGTTAGAAAATTATATATTACAGAGAAATGGAACACATAAAATATATTGTATAAATATAAACATAGAAAACACATAAAACAAGAGAGACATAGATATACATGGTTCACCCAAATTTGGGCTATGTCCATGGAAAAACAGCTAGTCTTTCCTTTTATATTATCCAACAAAATGAAGAGATACAATGTATAATAGATCCGTTGTAATTCCCTCTTCGATATCACATAATCTCATCTCTCTTTCTCACTTAGAATACAGATATACATAGATGAGATACAATTCCCTCATATATAGGGAGGGGTTTCCTTCTCGGGAAAAAAACCTAAATTAAGCATAACTTCTACTGTTATATCCCCGCCTAATGAACGACCCAGATTGACTACAAAATTACAACATTTTACAAGACAATTTTACATCTATTTTTAGCTTCAAGGGCACTGCCCCTAATCCCTCGCCAGGGGGGGGGCTCCTAAAGATCGCATCCACACCCCCTAGACCCCCCTTGCAGTGCAAATATTATGGGTAGTGTTGCTGCCACATTACAAACTAGGGTCCAATGCAGCGATACCTCTGAATAAAGAAGACAATCAGGCTCCACACCCAACACCACCAATATCCACCTGGATCATCCCTCCCCCCTTAGGAAGCAATGGTCCCCATTGCGTTGAGTTCCTCCATGAGATGAGGAAAATTCTGCTGAAATTGGTCCCTGGTGAGCCACTTGCCTTGGTGAAGGAGTTGACATGCTTTGACAACTTGATATAGTTGGATCCTTTGCTGTTGGGTGTTCTTTATTTGTGTGTCCATTGTCCGATTAGTTATGGATTGTTCCATGTAGTCTAGATTTAACTCTGTAGGTGTGAGTTGTTCTGCAATGTCTGATGTATCCAACAATGGTGGTAAGTATGGCCGAAGGCAGTCCACATTGAACACTGGGTGCAGACCAAGGAATTGGGGAATGTTGAGCTCAAATTCATTGTCTCCCACAACCTTGGTAATGGTGTAAGGACCAGGTTGGAGTGTTCCAAGCTTTCGATGGGCTCCGGTAAGGCGTTCTTTCTTCAAATGCAACCAAAATTTGTCACCCACATGAAACTTGTGTGGCACTTGACGTTGATCATGTCGCTACTTGTACTTGGCATTTTCATAATGGAGTGGCGATATACCATCCTGTTGGGTAGAGGTTCTTTGAGAGCCGGATCGAACGAATGCTTGAATTGATAGTGCAAGGGTACCCCTGTGGGTGAGGAGAAGATGTCCCTGTATTCTTCCATGGCTGTATCCAACTGCTTATGTTGCATGGAGGAACCCTTCCCGGGGGCCATGGATGTGGCAATGATCTTCCCCTTACTTTGAGGGAGAACCAGAAAGAAAATAAATTTCATAGTCTGGGAGATGATCTTACTGTATTTCTTAGAAGAGATCAAAGAGGTGGTGGTAGGTGGGGCTACCTTCGAGATCCTGTACAATGAATTACTCACAGAAATAATCACAAAGAGAGGACTAGACTCATATACAACATGTCACTTCCACAAGTATGGTTGTCCTAATAATACATCACAAACATCAAGAGGAGAAACATCACACAATACCTCATTTGTGAAGGGCTTGAAGTTGTAGGGAAGGCGGCACTGTTGGTTGACTTGGAGATCTCGTTCTTGGTGAAATCACCTGATACTATACAACTACAGGTGTGGTGTAGTTGGTAGGCCCAACTGCTTCACGAACTCTACTAAAATGAAGTTCTTTTGGCTCCCACTCTTCACAATAAATTGCAGTGGTGAAAACTTCACCCACATATGTGAGTGGAAAAGATGCTCCCCCTCCTTTGGATCTTGGTGGTGGCAATAATGATGCTAGGCTCCGCAGTAATAATTTTCTTCCCTTTTTCATTCCTCTTGTCAAGTTCTGACTCAAGGTCTGAACATGCATATGATTATGAAGCCTTCAACTTGGCCACTAGTGACTGCTTGGCCTCACACTCACTTGTGTTGTGAGTGAGGCTCTTATGGAAGTCACACCACTTTCTTGTGTCCTTCTTTGACTTCGGGGTGTTGTTCTTTTCTTATGGATTCGATGGGTTGTCTTGGGTCACCCTACCTTGGCTTTGTCCTTGGTTTTGTGGTTTGGGGGAGTCTTTACCTTGCTTCAATTTTCAGATCCAAAGTCTCGCTTTTTCTGTTTAAGGTTCTGTTCGATCTTGACAGTGTATCAGTACACCGTGCCGAGCGAGGAGATGTTCAGGAAATCCATCTTATCCTGGATGTACTTGTGTAGGAAGCCACGATATTTGAGTACCAAATTCTGCTCAGAATCCTTGATACCCAACTTCGTGCGAAGAGTATGAAAAATATTGGTAAACTCTGGCATGTCTTGGTCCCTTCCCTATCGCAATGTGGTCCACTTTATGTATTTATCCTCATAGCTCCTGACAAGGGAGTACTAATCCTTGATGGCATTCCGGAATGAATTCCAAGTGGGTGTGGCTGAAAACAGTGAGGGTTCCCTCCCATCCTTATGCTCATAGTAGGTTTCCCACTAATCCTTGATGTGGGGGCAGCTTTGAGAAGTGCAACAATAATATTTTCCTGACTGGAAAAATCATGAGAAAAAAATATCCTTCTAGACGATTCAACCATTTATCTACGACATCTACATATATCTGACCCTCAAATATGGGGATGTCAAAGTTAACTTGTACCTTAAAGGGTGTGGTGCTTCTAGAGTAGCTGCTGGAAGTAGATGCGTCACCCCTGGGTAGGCACTAAAGGATTTGGGAAAAGTTGTCCATCATCGCATTCCTCTGTTGCTCAAGGGCTTCTTAGAGCAAGATTTTGAAAGGATCTCCTGCCCCCTTGTCTTTATTTTCTTTCCCCATGGGAGGTCATAGGGGTTTCCGAGGCTGATCTTACAAAGGTTCAACCAGATCGAGCCCTAACTCCTTATATCTTGACCTCATTGGGGACATGTAAATAAAAATAGAGAAAGAGCAGACCGCTCTGATACCAATTATCCAAATTTAAACAAGAACACAACAAATTATAGACATAACCATAAATATAGAGATGTAGTAGAAATAATACTTCATTTTATTAATATCAAACAACTGAAATATGCTTACACACAAAGTGGAAATAAACTAGCTCGGGTGATGGTAGCTTATCTCTAAGAAGAGATGTGGCGGCTACATGTCTCTGAACTGTGTTACAATGAGGATAAAAGGCCTATTTATTATTGAGAAACACTGGAAAACCATAAACATCCAAAAACCTAACTCTAGAATATGAAGTGCCAAACTATGGGCCCCCTTTGGGTAAATTGGTACATCAACTTCTCGGGGTTGTACCATTAGCATACAATCTCTGTTTGATGCACACAATACCTCGTTAGAAAGATCTATTTGGGTACTATAAGTTTGGAGAGACAAAAGTTGACCTATGACCTATGTTGGCCCCCGTTTTCCCAAAAAACATTGTTTAGGGCCTCAAAACAACTCCAAAAGTGAGGATGTGAAAAATTGCCAAAAATAGTAAATTGTGCTACAATTTAGGAAACTGAAAAATTGAAAGAAACAATTGTGGGGGTTTAAGTGGAATAGGAGGGTGGCCACCAATATCCACCTGGACCATGGAATCTGGTCAATTTGTTTTCAAAAAATCAGAAGTTGGAGGGTTTGAATAATTTTTTTTGATGGTGGGAATGGATTCAACACTATCAAAATTCCTTGGGGCACCCAAAATCCTGAAGTTTGACAACTGTAACCCAGATTGTCAAAAATTTCTGCCAGATTTTGTCATAATCTTTCCAGAATTTCCATTATTTTCTATGGTAATTTATGGATTTTTTAGACTACACTAAATATCCGTGTATATTATGTTTTGTTGTAGATATGAAAATTGAAGAAGCTGGTTGTCGGGATCTTTCTTCATGTAAAGTTTCAATATACTTCTTTGAACAAACACGTCTGAAGTGAACAACAATAAATAATGACATACTCTCTACAATTTTTTTTTACATTTGTTTACAGATAGATGCTAAATAATTCTGGTCCGTGGAATAATTTTGTACGTTACAATGTAATCAATAACTTATTAGTAGTTGAAACGAATTTATGCTTATTTAAATTAAAATGTTGGAATGGCACATATAAAATGTTCATTTAATATTTTTTTAAAGACGATATTAAATATGAATATATATATATATATATATATATATATATATATATATATATATATATATATATATTTTTATACAGTTTTATGCTAAATCTTTCGATTACATTTGTGGTACAATACTGTTTTAATTTAATTATCGTTTATCGTTTTCTATAATTGGGGATGTGAATAATTATGCCTTCAACAATCAAGGCTCTTAGTTCCCATCCCACATTATCTCTCTAGATTTGGTAAAATAACGTAAGTGAAGATCGTGGACAACTTTATGATAACTCCTAAATTAAGGAATTCCTTGTTTATAGAATTTTAGGAATGAAATTAATTTTGTTGCTTAATTATGAGAATATATATATATATATATATATATATATATATATATATCTGGGGAATGAATGAAGATGGGTTACACTTTTGGGTCAAATGTGGTGATGTAATTTTAAAATTTTACTCTTTTATCAAATTGAAGCCCTCAAAATTCATATAAGCATTGCAAATTTTGATTCAGAGTAAAAAGACAATTTGTGGAGAGTTATGTTGTTGTCCTAATGATATTTTTGAAAAAAAATTAGTGTCATATAAGTTGTCGATTTTCCATTAAATGAAATGTTTGTCCTTGTAACTTTTCGCACATCTTAATAGGTATGCATGTGTTCATGTAGCATAACTTATGTCTAATATATATATATATATATATATATATATATATATATATATATATATATATACCCACACAGAGAACTAGGGTATACATATTAAAACTTTATTTTTCTATGCAAAATTATATTTTTTTATTATTTTTCGAAGTTGACAATTTAATATTTCAATTTCATTTTTCAAACACCTTTGTTCACGTAAGATTTTTTTCTACTATTTAAACAAATTCAAAAACCATGCATACCATTTTGAAGAGGACTCGTAAATGATGAGGTTAATATTTTTTTCATTTTTTTCATTTTGTATATTTTATGTTATTGATTTTTTATTCATCCCCTATGAAACTATCCAAAAAAATATCGAGCGTTATGTTTAAAATAAATTAGATGAAAAATATCATATGAATTAGAAAATGTCAAAATCATATGCCATTGGATAGAGGATTCCTTCACAAATCCAATATGATCGTGACTCCGCCACCTAAGAACAAATTTTGCCTTAAGTTTTCCAAGTTACAGAACAATGTTGTAGAGAAATATACAAAAGGGAAGCTAAATCTCTGCTTTTTAGGTCATTGAAAACTTGATCGAGTGCTTAAAACACTTGATCAAGTGCTTGAAATAAAATTTAAAATAGCTCGATCAAGGGTTTAAGAAACCCTCTATCGAGCCCTTAATGTGGTTAAAGAGAGGCTTTATCTAACTTTAACGCTCGATCTATCCTATAAATCGATGTAGCTTTAAGGCTCGATCTAGCCTATAACTTGATCTAGCTTTAAGGCTCGATCAAACCATTTTTTTAAATGTTACACTTAGGTTGTATTGGCAAGAAATTTCAGAAACATGGCTCGATCGAGCCACTAGCTTGATTGAGCTCCTAGATAACCTCAGGTTACACAAGATTGATCGATGATTTGTTTTAATGCTTGATTGAGCCATCTTTAAGCCCTAAAACAACTTGATTGAGTGCTTAAAATTGCTCAATCAAGCTACTATTTTTCACCCAAAACGCAACCTCGCTTTCCAAAAAGTGTAACCCAACTTCTCACACACACATGTAATGCTTTTTAGCTTCGAAAAAAACTAAATTTATAATGTCAAAAGAAAATAATAAACATAGAAATAATTACTATTTCCCTCTTAGAAAAACAAAAAATATAATTTGAATCATAGTGTTTTAGTGATTATTGTTAAAACAAAGAAATAATTATTGTCTCCCTCTTAGAAAAACAGACTATATAATTTGCATCAGAGTATTTGAGTGATTATCCATAAGTTACAAGTTTAAAATTGTTCATTAAGGTAGAAAGACATTAAAAAAAAACACACACACACATTACGGTACTCGTCAAAATATTTTCCAGAAAATAACAAGTTCCAGTAGTAGGAAAAGCAACTAGAAAACTATTCAATGTGGATGTTTTCTATTAAGAACAAATTGCCTTAGATTACCGAAAAATACAATTACGACCAATTCCATTCAAACAATTTATTCCAAGATAAAATGTTTATATACATATAGTGGTAACATTCTATGGAAATTCCATGCTACATAACCCATTTGTGGATGAGCCTAGGGGCCGAAAACCTGCAACTCTGCAACAACTTGGCATTGTTCACCTTTATCCAAGTTTTTAAATGCTAAAATACATCAAATATGATGAATTTACTTTGAGAACCAATACCAACATTTGCAGAATTGAATATACTTTCAATAGATATAAATTTTATGGAATTTCATAGATATTTTCTAATTTTAACTAATTTCTAGTAAAATGTGTGCAATTTTTTTTGAAGGTAATTATGATTTAGTGAAATCAAAATTATGTATGTTCCAAAATACAATGTGAAAAAATATAGAAATTTTATGGTGCATTACATTGGTCCGTCTTCTTTAATGGGTAGTTTTTACATTTTTAGATTTTAACTAATATGTTGAGAAACATGGTGCTATATTAGACATCTTCAAAATATGTAGCTTTTTCTTATTGGTTCAATCAAAAAAATTATAGTAATTCTGATGTGCATCTGTTGGTTTCATAAATATAGCGATATCGAAGTAGAGTTTGTCTAGATTGTTGCAACATATTTTTTTCTTCAAAAATGTAAGGTTAACAAAGAATACACTGGCACCAAAAAACATGGCTTTTTATGGTTCCCTTAATTTTTAAAGAACACACATTCAAACAATTGCTAAGTTGACATATCGTTTGTGAATAAAAAAATTATAAAAAATAAGAAATAGAAAGATAATAAAATTTCCAACAAGTTTTCTTTTTACTATAAAATGAAATTCTAAATAGAAAAATTACTTTGGCTTGCTGAAAGTTGAAAAACTTCTAAAATGATATTTTTTCTCAAAAAGGGCCAAAAGTTTAACCCAAATTCGCATTTTCACTAGGGTTTTATTTCCTTAACTTCAATAAAATGAATCATACAACTTAGAATATTAACCTCGAACTAGAACTTTAATTTTTTCCTCAAGCGTATAAGGAACCTATCTTCTATTGAGAATTAGTGGGAAACCCTCACCACCTTGGAGAGATTGCTCAAAGAAGTCCAAAGCTACCATAGAACCGAAATTCAACGAAAAGAAAAAAAGTTAGAACAATGAAACACTTTCTTTCTAAGAAACCAAGTAAAATAAAAACAATATTTGTTGGGGACAACCATTTATAACTGTAGAAAAAACCAAGTAGGATAAAACTTTGTCTGCACCTAGAAAAGAAGAACCCAAAAGAAATTAAGGCCAGGGCTCATAGACCAACTTGAGAAAGAAATGCAACTGAGAGCCGAGAGGAATTATCTGAGTGCTTCAAAGAATTATAACACCGCCGCTTCATCTGTTTTCGAATGACCTTACAGATCTATGGGATCATTCACTCCATTTTACCCTGCCTTACACTACTCTATCCAATTTTTCTTGCAATGATAAAATAAATGATGAGAATGACACCAAGAGATAGTCCTCAAATGCATGAAATACCATCCAAGGCACTGCATTCAAGTAGTTAAATATATATATATATATATATATATATATATATATAATAAAATGTACATGGAAAAATCTGGAGAGGGTGCTCTTGCCTTAGAAGCTTAAATTTGAAGTGTCGTATTACCATAATTATAGCTTAGGGTTTCCACCTACAAAGCCCTAACCCAAAATGTAATTAGAAACAAAAGTAACAATGGATGGAATTTTGCACTGTAATATATATATATATATATATATATATATATATATATATATATATATATATATAGATATATATATATATATATATATATATATATATATACTAGTCTGGCCGACGGGCTTTAAAAGATTCCCTTCAGGGTTGATCAACCCTGAAGGGAATCTTTTAAAGCCCGTCGGCCAGACTAGTATATATATATATATATATATATCACAGTGCAAAATTTTCTCTCTCTCTCTCTCTCTCTCTCTCTCTCTCTCTCTCTCTCTCTCTCTCTCTCTCTATATATATATATATATATATATATATAAGAAACCAAAATTGAAAATAATAGGAAAGAAAGTTGAGATGTTCAACTCCGAGAGTAATTTACCTATGTAATACACTGACAAGTTCCCTATGGAAAATTTTGAACCTAAGGCTAGGTGTGGCTCTACGAAACCATCCACTAAGTAGAAGGAATTCTAATGACTATTTTCTCCATAACAAATGAAAATAATTGCACAGCTCGAAACCCTCACTAGCACATGCTCAAATAAACCATAAGGACGGAGAGGTCGCCAAAGGTGTTATGAAAAGTCACCCTAAAAACACATCCATTGTTGATTGAAAAGCCATGCCATCTGGACCATTGATTACACATCACTCGCAATGTGATAGGGGAATCATATAATTAAATGACTCATTCGGGTGGCCAAGTTCAAATATACTCACTCATTTATCTAAGTGGCTACAGAGGATAGCTTCCATCCAAGTCTAGAGGGTTAAACACACGCATTGTAATACTATCTAGCTGGGTTGCATAATAGTCTATCACACTCGAGGAGGATTACAAATGAATAATCATCACAAAATAAGAAAAATATGACTAGAGCCAATGAAATTAACAATAAATAAAACAAAATATTCTTAAAAAATAATTTGAATTGTTTCGCTAATGTTAACTTTAGGGATAACAATTTAATTTTTAGTCAAATCTAGAACTAACGTCAAGTCAACACAATATCAAATGCGTTTATCCTCTACCTGATTCGGATATAAACATGAATGCAACAAATTACAGAGATAACCATAAACACAAAGATGCAGTGGAAATAATACTTCATTTCATTAATGTAAAATATTGAAATATGCTTACAAACAACAATGGAAATAGACCAACTAGGGCGATGGTAGCTTATCTATGAGAAGAGATGTGGCAGCTACGTGCCTATGAACTGTGTTACAATGAGGCTTGAAGGCCTATTTATTATTGAGAAACAATGGAAAACCCTCAACATCCAAAAAACTAACCGTAGAAGATGAAACACCAAACTGCGGGCCTCGTTCGGGTAAATTGGTACATCAACTTCTCGGGGTCGTAACTTTGGCATACGATCTCCGTTTGATGCGTACAATATCTCGTTAGAAAGATCTATATGAGAAATGCAACTTTGGGAAGAGAAATGTCAGTCCATGGACCCATGTTGCTCCTATTTTTCCCAAAAAATGTCGTTTAGGGCCTCAAAACGACTCTGGAAGTTGCGGACCCGAAAAACTGCTAAGTTGAAATAAACAATGGTGGGGGTCGAAGTGGACTTGGCAGGTGGCCACCAATATCCACCTAGATCATTCCTCCCCCCTTAGGAAGAAATGGTCCCCATTGTGTTGAGTTACTCCATGAGATGAGGAAACTTCTGCTGAACCTGGTCCCTGGTGAGCCACTTGCCCTGGTGAAAGAGTTGGCCTGCTTTGACAACTCGATATAGTTTGATATTCTGTTGGCAAGTGTGCTTGATATGTGTGTCCATGATCCGATTAGTTGTAGCTTGTTCTATGCAATCTAGATTTAACTTTGTGGGTGTGACCTGTTTTGCAATGTCGAATGTGTCTAGTAATGGTGGAAAGTATGGCCGAAGGTGGTCCACATTGAATACTGGGTGCAGGCCAATGAATGGGGGAATGCTGAGCACAAATGCATTGTCTCCCATAGACTTGGTAATGGTGTAAGGACCATATCGAAGTTGTTTGAGTTTCCGATAGGCTCCGGTAAGGTGTTCCTTTTGCAAATGCAACGAGACTTTGTTTCCCACCTAAAACTTATGTGGCACCCGATGTTGATCATGTTGATGCTTTTACTTGGCATTTGATTTCTCCAGAATGTCATGGACCTGATGGCGAATATGTTGGATGTGCTCAATGAAGCTGGTTGCCTTATCTTTTTCGAACTGGACATGAGCTGTATCTGTGTGAGTAGCTACAAATGGCATGGCCACATCAATGGGACATAATGGCTGGAATCCCAAACCCACCTGAAAAGGGGTGTGGCCAGTCGAGCTATGGAGAGCCCGGTTGTAGATTTGATGAACATAGGGGAGGCTCTCATCCCATGTGTGTGGATGCTTTGAGTTGTACATGCACAGAATGTGTACGATCATCTTGTTGACAACCTCTGTTTGGCCATTAGTTTGAGGATGGAAGGTTGTGGACTTGGTGAGTTTGGTGTCCAGCATCGACCAGAGATTGGACCAAAATGTACTGAGGAACCTACTGTCTCAATCTGAGATGATAGATTATGGGATCCGAAAGTGTACCCACACTCATTCAAAGAAGAGTTTAGCAATGGCTTCTTTTGTGATATTCTTGCAGGCCACCATAATGGCCATCTTCGAGAACCTGTTGACGACCACAAAAACATAGTCATTTCCATGCTTAGTGGAAGGAAGGCCTAACATGTAATCCATGGAGATGGATTCCCAAGGTCGACTAGGGGTAGGCAACGATGTGTAGAGGCCTTGCTTCTTGATGGACGGTTTGGCAATGGTGCAGACAGTGCATGATCTAATGTACTTTCCGACATCCTGTCGAAGATTTGGCCAATAGAAATACTTCTGCAGTACTGCCGCTGTTCTCTTCTTTCCTTGAGGGCGTATCATAAGGAAAACAAATTTCTCGATTTTTCAAATGAGCTTACTGCATTGTTTTGCAGTAACCAAAGAGATGGCGGTAGGTGGTGCTACCTCTGGTACCCTATACAACTTATTTCCCAAAGTAACAATAACAGCACGGGGCCTTGATTCATACAAAGAATGTCACTTCCACAAGCATGGTTGTCCTAATAATACATCACAAACTTGAAGGGGAGCAATGTCACACAATACCTCATTCGTGAAGGGCTTGATGTTGTATGGAAGGCGACATTGTTGGCTCACGCGAATATCCCATCCTTGGCGATGCCACCTGATGGTGTACGGTTGTGGATGTGCTATGGTCGGTAAGCCCAGTCGCTTCATGACCTCTGTCGAAATGAGGTTCTTTTGGCTCCCGCTGTCAACAATGAACTATAGCGGGAAGCCCTTTACCCACATCTAGTGGTGGAAGAGACGCTCCTCCTCCTCTGGATCTTTGGGTTCCTCCTTCTGGATGTTTGTAGTGGCAATGGCGGCGTTGGGCTCCTCATCGATAATCTGCTTCCCTTTGTCATTCCCCTTGTCAGGTTCTAACTCAGAGTCAGAACATGCATCAGATTTTGAAACCTTTAGCTCGGCCACTAGTGACTGCTTGGCCCGACACTCACTTATGTTGTGAGTGGAGCTCTTATGGAACTCACACCACTTTCTCATGTCCTTTCTCGGCTTCACAACATTCTTATTTGCTTGCAGTTTGGTGGGTTGTCTTGGGCTGCCCCGCTTTGGCTTTGTCCTTTGTTCTGCAGTTTGGAGGCACCTTTCCCTTGCTTCAGATTCACAGATCCAAAGTCTCACTTCTTCTGTTTAAGCTTTTGCTCGACCTTGACAACATATCAATATACTGTGCCGAGCGAGGGGATGTTCACGAATTCTATTTCTTCCTGGATGTACTTGTGCAGGCAGCTATGGTATTTGAGTACCAAATGCTACTCTGAATCCTTGATACCCAACTCGGTAAACTTCAGCATGTCTTGGTCCCTCCCCTACCACAGCGTGGTCCACTTTATGTATTGATCCTCATAGCTTCTGACAGGGTAGTACTACTCCTTGATGGCATCCCGGAATGAATCCCAAGTGGGTGCCGCTGAAACTAGTGAGCCTGTACTTTAATTCTTCTGCTCGTAGTAGGTTTCCCACCAATCCTTGATGTGGGGGGCTGCTTTGAGAAGAGCGAAAATAATCTTTTCCTGATTGGAAAAATCATGGAAATAAAAATAACCCTGTAGCAGATTTAACCATTTATCAACGACATTTGCATTTATCTGACCCTTGAATACGGGGATTTCAAAATTAACTTGTACCTTCAATGGTGTGGTGTTTCCAGAGTAGCTTTTAGAAGCCGATGCGTCGCCCCTGGGTAGCTGCTGAAGGATCTGGGCAAAGCTGTCCATCATTGAGTTTCTTTGTCGCTCGAGGGCTTCTTCGAGCAAGATTTTGATAGGATCTCTTGCCCCCTCGTCTTTCTTTTTATCTGCCATGGGAGGCCGTTGGGATTTGTGAGGCTAGTCTTGTAAAGGTTTGACCAGTTCAAGCCCTAAATCCTTATATCTCGACCTCGTTGTGGACATGCAAAGAAAAACAGAGAAAAAACAAACTGCTCTCATACAACTGATCTGGATTTAAACAGGGACGCAAAAAATTACAGAGATAACCATAAACAGAAAGATGCAATGGAAATAATACTTCATTTCATTAATGTAAAATACTGAAATATGCTTACAAACAACAATGGAAATAGACCAGCTAGGGCGATGGTAGCTTATCTCTGAGAAGAGATGTGGCAGCTACATGCCTCTGAACTGTGTTACAATGAGGCTTGAAGGCCTATTTATTGTTGAGAAACAATGGAAAACCCTCAACATCCAAAAACCTAACCCTAGAAGATGAAATGCCAAATTGTGGGCCCTGTTTGCGTAAATTGGTATATCAACTTCCCGGGGTCGTAACTTTGGCATACGATCTCTGTTTGATGTGTACAATATCTCGTTAGAAAGATCTATCTGAGAACTACAACTTTGGGAAGAGCAACATCAGTCCTTAGTAAAATGTTGCTCCCATTTTTCCCAAAAAACATCGTTTAGGGCCTCAAAATGGCTCCAGAAGTTCTGGACCTGAAAAACTACTAAAAATAGTAAACTGTGCTACAATTAAAGAAACTGAAAAGCTTAAAGAAAAAATGGTGGGGGTCTAAGTGGACTTGGCAAGTGGCCACCAATTTCCACCTTGATCATTCCTCCCTCGTTAGGAAGCAATGGTCCCCATTACATTGAGTTCCTCCATAAGATGAGGAAACTTCTGCTGAACTTGGTCCTTGGTGATTCACTTGCCCTGGAGAAGGAGTTGGCCTTCTTTGACAACTCGATACAGTTGGACATTCTGTTGGCGAGTGTGCTTGATATGTGTGTCCATGATTTGATCAGTTGCAGCTTGTTCTATGCAATATGGATTTAACTCTGTCGGTGTGAGTTGTTCTGCAATGTCAGATGTGTCTAGTAATGGTGGAAAGTATGGCCGAAGGTGGTCCACATTGAATACTTGGTGTAGGCTAAGGAATGGGGGAATGCTAAGCTCAATTGCATTGTTTCCCACAACCTTGTTAATGGTGCAAGGACCATATCAAAGTTGACTGAGTTTCCGATAGGCTCCGGTAAGGCGTTCCTTTTGCAAATGCAACCAGACTTGTCGCCCACCTGAGACTTGTGTGGCACTCAATGTTGATCATGTCGATGCTTGTACTTGGCATTTGATTTCTCCAGAATGTCATGGACCTGCTGGTGAA
Source organism: Pinus tabuliformis (assembly GCA_031772625.1). Classification (NCBI taxonomy): domain Eukaryota; kingdom Viridiplantae; phylum Streptophyta; class Pinopsida; order Pinales; family Pinaceae; genus Pinus; species Pinus tabuliformis. The sequence goes on along the minus strand of CM062806.1, from coordinate 893,355,206 downwards.
TATGTTGGATGTGCTCAATGAAGCTGGTTGCCTTATCTGTTTCAGATTGGACATGAGCCAAATCTATGTGAGTAGCTGCAAATGGCATGGCCACATCAATGGGACCTAATGGCTGGAATCCCAAGCCCACTTGAAAAGGGGTGTGGCTAGTCGAGTTGTGGAGAGCCCGGGTTGTAACTATGTTAAACATAGGGGAGGCTCTCATCCCATGTGCATGCATGCTTTGAGTTGTACATGTGCAAAATGTGTATGATCATCCTGTTGACAACCTCTGTCTGGCCATCAGTTTGAGGATGGAAGGCTGTGAACTTAGTGAGTTTGGTGTCCAACATCGACCAGAGACTAGACCAAAATGTACTAAGGAACCTGCTGTCTCGATCTGAGATGATATACTGTGGGATCCCAAAGTGTACCCACGCTCGTTCAAAGAAGAGTTTAGCAGTGGCTTTTGCAGTGATATTCTTCTTGCAGGCCACCATAATGGCCATCTTCAACAACCTGTCAACGACCACAAAAACACAATCATTTCCATGCTTAGTGGAAGGAAGGCCTGACATGTAATCCATGGAGATGGATTCCCAAGGTCGACTAGGGGTAGGCAACAGTGTATAGAGGCCTTGCTTCTTGATGGTCGGTTTGGCAATGACGCAGGCAGTGCATGATCTGATGTACTTCCCGATATCCTATAGAAGATTCGAACAATAGAAATACTTCTACAATACTGCCACCATTTTATTCTTTCCTTGAGGGCGTATCATCAGGAAAACAAATTTCCCAGTTTTGGAAATGAGGTTAATGTATTTTTTTGTAGTAACCAAGGAGATGGCAGTAGGTGGTGCTACCTCTGGTATCCTATACAATTTATTTCCCGAAGTAACAATAAAAAAATGGGGCCTTGATTCATACACATCATGTCGCTTCCACAAGTATGGTTGCCCTAATAATACATCACAAACTTCAAGGGGAGCAATGTCACACAATACCTCATCTGTGAAGGGCTTGATGTTGTATGGAAGGTGACACTGCTGGCTCACGCGAAGATCCCGTCCTTGGTGAATCCACCCGATGGTGTACAGTTGTGGATTTGCTATGGTTGGTAAGTCTAGCCGCTTCACAACCTCTGCCGAAATGAGGTTCTTTTGGCTCCTGTTGTTGACAATGAATTGTAGCGTGGAGCCCTTTACCCACATCTGGGAGTGGAAGAGATGCTCCTCCTCCTCTGGATCTTTGGGTTCCTCCTTTTCGATCTTCGTAGTGGCAAAGGTGGCGTTGGGCTCTGCATCGATAATCTGCTTCCCTTTGTCATTCCCCTTGTTGGGTTCTGACTCAGAATCGGAACATGCATTGGATTCTGAAACCTTTAGCTCAGCCACCGGTGACTACTTGGCCCAACACTCACTTGTGTTTTGAGTGGAGCTCTTATGGAAATCACACCACTTATTCATGTCCTTTTTCAGCTTCACGTCACCGTTCTTTGCTTGTAGCTTTGGCAGGTTGTCTCGGGCCGCCCTGCTTTGGCTTCGTCCTTTGTTCTACAGTTTGGGTGCACCTTTCCCTTGCTTTGGATTCATATATCCAAAGTCTCGCTTCTTTTGTTCAAACTTTTGCTCGACCTTGACGGCATATCGGTATGCTGTGCCAAGCAAGGGGATGTTCAGGAATTATATTTCTTCCTAGATGTAATTGTGCAGGAAACCATGGTATTTGAGTACCAAATACTGCTTTGAATCCTTGATACCCAACTTTGTGTGAAGGGTATGGAAAATATTAGTAAACTCCTGCTTGTCTTGGTCCCTCCCCTGCCGCAGCGTGGTCCAGTGCATGTATTGATCCTCATAGCTTCCGACAGGGTAGTACTGCTCCTTGATGGCATCCCGAAATGAATCCCAAGTGGGTGCGGCTGAAAATAGTGAGCTTGTACTTTCATCCTTCTGCTCATAGTAGGTTTCCCACAAATCCTTGACATGGGGGACTGCTTTGAGAAGAGCGAAAATAATCTTTTCCTGACTGGAAAAATCATGAATAGAAAAATAACCCTCTAGCATATTTAACCATTTTTCGATGACATATGCGTCTATTTGAACCTTGAATATGGGGATTTCAAAATTAACTTGTACCTTAAATGGTGTGGCATTTCCAGAGTAGCTGTTAGAAGCGGATGCATTGCCCCTGGGTAGCCGCTGAAGGATCTGGAAAAAGTTGTCCATCATCGTGTTCCTTTGTCACTCGAGGGCTTCTTCAAGCAAGATTTTGATAGGATCTCCTACCCCCTCGTCTTTCTTTCCATCTGCCATGGGAGGCCGTTGGGATTTTCGAGGTTGGTCTTGTAAAGGTTCGACCAGTTCAAGCCCTAACTCCTTATATCCCGACCTCGTTGGGGACATGTAAAGAAAAATAGAGAAAAAGCAGACCACTTTAATACCACTGATCCAGATTTAAACAGGAATGCAATAAATTACAGAGATAACCATAAACACAAAGATGCAGTGGAAATAATACTTCATTTCATTAATGTAAAATGTTGAAATATGCTTACAAACAACAATGGAAATAGACCAGCTAGGGCGATGCTAGCTTATTTCCGAGAAGAGATGTGGCCACTACATGCCTCTAAATTGTGTTACAATGAGGCTTGAAGGCCTATTTATTGTTGAGAAACAATGGAAAAACCCTCAACATCCAAAAACCTAACCCTAGAACATGAAACGCCAAACTGTGGGCCCCGTTTGGGTAAATTGGTACATCAACTTCCCGGGGTCATAACTTTGGCATACGATCTCCGTTTGATGCATACAATATCTCGTTAGAAAGATCTATCTGAGAACTACAACTTTGGGAGGAGAAACATCGGTCCACTAACCCATGTTGCTCCCAATTTTGCCAAAAAAACATCGTTTAGGGCATCAAAACGGCTCCGGAAGTTGCAGACCTGAAAAACTGCTAAAAATAGTAAAGTGTGCACAATTAAGGAAACTAAAAAGCTGAAAGAAACAATGGTGGGGATCCAAGCGTACTTAGCAAGTGGCCACCAATATCCAGCTAGATCATTCCTCCCCCCTTAGGAAGCAATGGTCCCCATTACGTTGAGTTCCTCCATGAGATGAGGAAACTTCTACTGAACTTGGTCCCTAGTGAGCAACTTGCCCTGCTGAAGGAGTTGGCCTGCTTTGACAACTCGATACAGTCGGATATTCTTCTAGCGAGTGTGCTTGATATGTGTGTCCATGATCCGATCAGTTGCAGCTTGTTTTATGCAATCTGTATTTAACTCTGTGGGTGTGAGTTGTTCTACATTGTCGGATGTGTCTAGTAATGGTGGAAAGTATGGCCGAAGGCGGTCCACATTGAATACCGGGTGCAGGCCAAGGAATGGGGGAATGCTGAGATCAAGTGCATTGTCTCCCACAGCCTTGGTAATGGTGTAAGGACCATATCGAAGTTGTCTGAGTTTCTGATAGGCTCCGGTAAGGCATTCCTTTTGCAAATGCAACCAAACGTTGTTGCCCACCTAAAACTTGTGTGGCACTCGATGTTGATCATGTTGATGCTTATACTTGGCATTTAATTTCTCTAGAATGTCATGGACCTGCTAGCGAATATATTGGATGTGCTCAATGAAGCTGGTTGCCTTATCTGTTTCGGACTAGACATAAGCTGAATCTGTGTGAGTAGCTTCAAATGGCATGGCCACATCAATGGGACATAATGGCTGGAATCCAAAGCCCACCTGAACAAGGGTGTGTCCAGTCGAGCGAGCCTGGTTGTAGCTATGCTGAACATAGGGGAGGCTCTCATCCCATGTGCATGGATGCTTTGAGTTGTACGTGCACATAATGTGTACACTCATCCTGTTGACAACCTTTGTCTGGCCATCAATTTGAGGATGGAGGCTGTGGACTTAGTGAGTTTGGTGTCCAGCATTGACCAGAGACTGGACCATGATGTACTGAGAAACCTGTTGTCTCGATGTGAGATGATAGACTATGGGATCCGAAAGTGTACCCACACTCGTTCAAAGAAGAGTTTAGGAGTGGATTTTGCTATGATATTCTTCTTTAGGTCGCCATAATGGCCATCTTCGAGAACCTGTTGACGACCACAAAAACACAGTCGTTTTCATGCTTAGTGGAAGGAAGGCCTGACATGTAATCCATGTAGATGGATTCCCAAGGGCGGCTTGGGGTAGGCAGCGGGGTATAGAGGCCTTGCTTCTTGATGGTCGGTTTGGAAATGGCGTAGGCAGTGCATGATCTGATGTACTTCCCAACATCCTGTCGAAGATTCAAACAATAGAAATACTTCCGCAATACTGCCACCATTTTCTTATTTCCTTGAGGGCATATCATCAGGAAAACAAATTTCCCGGTTTTGGAAATGAGCTTACGGCATTGTTTTGCAGTAACCAAAGAGATGGCGATAGGTTGTGCTACCTCTGGTATCCTGTACAACGTATTTCCCAAAGTAACAATAACAGCACAGGGCCTTGATTCATACACAACATGTTTCTTCCACAATTATGGTTGTCCTAATAATACATCACAAACTTCAAGGGGAGAAATGTCACATAATACCTCATCCGTGAAGGGCTTGATGTTGTATGGAAGGCGACACTGCTAGCTCACGCGAAGATCCCGTCCTTGGTGAAGCCACCCGATGGTGTACGGTTGTGGATGTGCTATGGTCGATAAACCCAACCACTTCACGACCTCTGCCGAAATGAGGTTCTTTTGGCTCCCGCTGTCGACAATGAACTGTAGCGGGGAGCCCTTTACCCGCATCTGGGAGTGGAAGAGATGCTCCTCCTCCTCTGAATCTTCGGGTTCCTGTTTTGGGAAAAGTTAGTGTTTCTACAAATGCCTAACCCTCTAGACCTAGTAGCTAGTCTAGAAACAACAGACAAAGTGATTCACTACTTTTCCTATGATTAATAGATAAGAGAAGGAGGGAAAGGAACCAACCTATAAATTTCGCTTGATCCCTCTCTCCTTTGACCAATTTCACCGCTCCTTTCTATACTTAACTCGCTTGGAAAGTACTTGCACACAAGCCAAGACAGAAACCCATCAAAGCACACAATAAAGATCTATTAATTAAACATATCATATAATCCAGAATACGATCTACATCATATAAACACATGAATGGAAAAATATTTGAATTCTTTATTGATAAAATGAAAGATTACAACCCATGAATGTTCATGCTTGATTCAGTGTCTTCCTTCCAGTTTCAATCCCTTCTCTCCTCATGAAGCAAACAATTTGACATCATTACAATACTCTTACTAATCTCATTCAAACAACATTTCCTTAGCTCAAAAAATTCCAACCTTAGACCAACCTCTGAATGCTTGGTCAATTTATAGCTAAATGGAGGAGGTTAAGCCATTAATGGCCCTCATGAATGCTCTGCCAAAATCGGGAAGTGGTTCCATGGAGGAAGGGATAATGGATTGAGGTTCATTCATCTACTTCCTCATCCAAATGTGAGCTCAATCAACTTGGAAACTTCCAGAAGAATCCATTGGATGAGGAATCCAATGAATTCATTTAAAAAATTCGATGAATCTCACTCAGCGCAGGTGAAACAAAGGTTAACTGCGCTGTAGTGCACCCAGTCAGTGTAGTTCCTGCATTGTAATGTAGCCTGATAGAAGGCTACTTGCACTGATCTCCTTAGGGGCATTTTTTGGATGAATGGTGTCATGGAAACTCTTGGGAAGCAAGCATGATGTAGGCTGACCTCATTAGGGAATGAAAACAACTAAATTAGGGTTTGATGGACCGTAATAATATGGATCTGAAAGTCGGGATTGATGTGCCCAAATTGACCTGTAATAGTTGCCCCCTAAAGCATGAAGTCGAGAATAAACATGTCGAGTGAGATGCTTTGCCATTTAGAGAGAAGGTTTTGAAGTGGAAGGTGACCTACATCAGTCACAATACAAATATCATGAAAATTTTATTTTTTCTCACAAACTAGCTAAGGGAAGGCATACCCATGCTTAGCTCATAAACTTTCATTACATGTACAAATATGGTTGTCTACAGATATAGACCCATGAATGTAAGGCCATTTGTACATTTGATATAGTACTCCTGAAAGTATATCACAGCTCAGATGGATGAAAGTAGATTTGGAGTCTTCAACCTCGTTCAATGTTCACTCAATGTATAAGTCTAACCATGTGAATAGATGATCTAAGGTCGAACATGGAGAGACATTGTCTGATTACCAGCCAATGATGTAAGTCGTTAACAGACATGAGAGGAATCACTGGTAATGATAATGACCCTCAAGGTACTGCAGTAAATTTTGCAAGGTGTGAATAAATGATTTGGTGTCGAACACCATATGAAGTTTTTCGGTCGAAGGCCAGTGATGTCAACCTATCGCCGGAAGTGAGAAACCTGCCATTGATGTATGCAAGCCTCAAGGTACTGAAGGGGTATTTCTAAGTCAACTTCTTGGATGATGTGCTGATGTCGACAAGAAGCGACCTGTCGCAGAAGGGCCTTGATGTATCCCACATCAACGACACGAAACGAGGTAAATGATTTTGGAGATGAAATAACGACTGACGACACAAGGTTCAGGAATGGCGGGCATGAAAATGAAGGTTTAATGTATTGTAAAGAATCAAGTTTTGAACTGAGTGACTTCTCTTGAACATATCAGCAACATTGAAGTGAATTGGTAGCATTGACCCAAAACAAAGTGATGGATGGTATGATAGACCAATGGTGTGATAACCATGAAGTTGAATGACCCAACCCACATAACCTCGGTGATGAGGTGAAAATGTCATGTTCAAGAGTGACCTGCTACCATAAAGTATTCTTGGCTTTTTCCCATTTTTCCCAGTCATTTTTTATTAGTACCTCTTTATTTTTATCAAGCTTGAGGAGGATAACATATGCTTGTTGTATAATTCCACCCTTCGGGTGAATCCATCGCTATTTAATGTTTTAACGAGTGTAGTGAAGGTGAGTGTAGTGAAGGTAAAACTCAGTAACTCGGTCTTGTCTAGATGGACAAGTTTGTCACTATTGAATATTTTAACGAGTTTAACGACAAAGATAGCTTTGTCCTTTTCATGTTTAGAGAGTCTGAAAGGGACTAAAAGGAAACTCCACAAGTTATTTTTCGTAAATTTGTCTCTCAAGCCCAAAAAAGCATAAAACAATACAAGAGAGAACCTATTGATCATGTTTGATCAATGAGTACCTTTTTCGTAGTTAATCTAACTCAGCCCGAAGAAGGGGTAAAACTATACTGAGTAGATATTGATTCTAATCCATTAACGAGCTAGAAACGACAAACGCTCGACAATATTTTCATGTTTAGAGAGTTTGAAAAGAGCTTAAAGAGGACTCCAGGGGGTTCCTTTTTCATTTTTAACAAAGCTAGAAAAAGTGATAAAATTTTGATTTGTGGTTAAATATGTTCAATTTACATGTAAGCACATCATAACTGCATTGTTTGTTAACCCTGCTCCAGATGTCATCAAAATAGATTAAAAAATACATGTTCATGGATTAAATAAATGAAAACCAATATTTACTCGATTAATGTGCAAAGAATAAATATAAAAGCTGGTTCTTACCATTCATTTTCACCATCTCATTTTTACCTTTTGATCTCTGGAGCAGTTTCTCCCCATAGTTCACCAGTTAATTGCAGAGGATTCAATGGATCATTCCTTGTGCTGTTTGGATCAGGTAGGATCTAATTCTGTTCTATTTCATTTTATTCTCTGTTTTAGTTAAGAACATTTTAGGATTTTGAGGTCCCTAGGGTTTCTTTTTCCAATTCAGGGATTAAAATGGTAATTATATTGAGAGAACGAGAGCATGAAGAATATGATATTATAACCTTGAATAATCAGGGAATAGTCGAGGCCCTAAGAAATTGCGGGTTACTCAAGTATTTCCAATTATCCAACATGCAGCAGCAGATGGATCTTCTACGGTTCCTTGTTCAATCATGGGATCCAACCGATCAGTATTTTCACATTCGGGACAAAGAGGTCCCTTTTACCATCGATGATATATACTTCCTAACTGGACTGTTGAGGCGGGGTGCCCCCATTTCACTAACAGGACTTTCCCACGGGGGTAGACCAGTGAAAGATTATGTGTGACAGTTCTGTAGGTAGGGTGCCCAGCCTAGCAGAGATGGAAGGATACTTATCAAGGATGTTAGTGATTTACCACTAAGGACGATCCTTTTTACCATTGCCAGATTGGCTGGTAGTGCAACACTTCATTTGGCCAACAAATCATACATGCAATATGCTTTAGAATGTTTAGAGCCAAAGGTGTTCAACTGGTGCGGGGTTGTCTTTTCATCTATGAAAGAGCAACTGACCAAGGTGAAAAGAGGAAAGATCAAGAATTTCGACTATGGATCGATCGTGATTTCTTTCACCTTGGAGAGAATTCCTCTCTTGCAGCCACAACTTATTTCATTGGGTGTATCTGGACCGAGAGACCCACAGATGCAGAGGTGGACAAATCTTATGGCTAGGCATGGTGCCCATTCTTCGATCGTATTTACCCCTACATTCTTTGAATGGTTCAATCGACAGGAGATGACTTTCGCAGAATATCCATATTTAGGAATGGATTTCTGTGGCAATCCAGAGTTACCACTACCAGTTGGAGCAATGTGGGGTGCTATTGGTAAATTGTTTGACCAAGTGTTTTTAATTTTTTTAAATTTTTTGCATTTTTTGTGTTTTTGATTATTTCCAAGACTAAACAAAATCAATTTTTTATGCATACAAATATTGGACCTGTTCAACCTGTGGGGGACCCACGAGATGTAGTTGGACCAGCACAAAGACCTATAGGGAGAGCGGTTCTCCGAGACTTGGATTTGGCCAAGACTCTGGCTGAATTGTAGGATCACATAGAGGGATTAACCCTGGGTATTCCAGATGTCCGAATCGAGGAGCTACCTATGTGACTATAGCGCCACACCATCGGTGTACCGGGTTGTTGGATGAGACTCTTGCGTATGATAGCACAGGCAGTGACTTGCTATCATGAGCACCACTAGTCTACTAAGATGATTTTTCTGCATACATTTTAGTTTTGGGTTAGATGACAAATTTTTGTATTGGACACAAACTATTTGTAAAAACTTTTTACAATTATCTATTCTACTTTCAGGGTTTTATTATGGTTGAATGATGCAATCCTATTCAACTGACGATGTTAATTGAAAATTTTTACTTTAAATATGTTGCAAATGTCTATTTAACACATAATTTGCTAGAGAGTCACTTAATGTGTTTAAATTTATGGAAATATGTTGATATTGAATAAACTCAAAATACCTTTCCAGAATACGAAATTTAAGGAACATACGATGAATTGTCAGGTTTTGGACGGTATAAATGCCAGTAATTTGTAGTACAACAAGCTGTGAGTCCAGCCTAATGATGATTCAGCGAATGCCAAGTGAAATGGCATCAGATAGAAGTTCAATCAACGTGCTATACCTAGTGATATTGTTTGTTGATCGACCAATGCAAATCCCTCTAAAACTCATTAACTCGCCACTTGGAGCGAAAATAGCCCATGTTGCAGAAGACAGGTTTTGCATACTACGACTAGCACCATCGGCATAACCAACAAATGGTTCCGAAAAGTTCGACATCTGCAACAAATGCAAAGTGGATTACTTAAACAAATAAAAACCGTAAAAGAAACACACTCACACATGCAATCCAAGCATATTTACATGAGTTTTACCATACTTAATTAAGCATAGTAACGTTTTAGATACAACCCATTTTTGGGCTTAGACAATGGGATTCTGTCATAATCCACTAATTCATAGGCACCTTTCGCCAAAATGTGTTTAACAATAGAAGGGCCCATCCAAAGCGGTTCAAATTTTCCTACTCCAATTATATCAGACTCCTGATCGTAAAGCAGGACCAGGTCACCTTCTGAGAGGACACGAGGCTTGAAAATTTGATCATATTGTGCCTTTACCCATTTCTTGTGTGCTTCGTTAGCCGATGCAACAACACAACGAGTTTCATCCAGATGGATTAACTCCAAGAAACATGCTTCTTCTGCAAAAGTATCAGGTAGTAGGTCAACTGCGATTTTAAGTGATGAAATTTCACATTGAATTGGCAAGACTGCTTCCAAACCACACACCCACTGAAAGGGTGTGAATCTAGTAGCATTTCTCACTGAGGTCCGATATGCCCACAAAGCTTAGTATAGAATTAAATGCCAATTTCATGTATGAACTCCAATCATTCGTTGCAACATGCACTTAAGGACCTTGTTTATGGCCTCAACTTGTACATTAGCTTGCAGATAATATGGAGTAGAACTATCATGTGACAATCCTAATTTTGCAATCAACTCAACCATCATGTGATTGCAAAAATGCAACCCATGATCTGCGACTATGGATTGTGGTACACCAAACCTGGCAACCATGTGGTTGAAGGAAAAATAATGCAGCCGTTTCACTGCTATTGTTTAATGTAGGCATCGCCTTGGCCCATTTGGTAAAATAGTCAATGACGACTATAATATACCCATGCCCCCCAGTCAAGGTGGGGTTACGTGTCATAAAATCAAAGCCCCATTTAGTGAAAGGTCCAATAGCAACCACTGGATGCCAAGGTGTAGGTGGTAATCTAGTTTTCCAATCAAATATTTGACATGCATGACAACTTTTGACGACAATTATGCAATCTTTGAATATAGTTGGCCAAAAGCAACCAGCACGGAGAATTCTTTGTGCTGTTGCATATCCGGATAAATGTCCACCACAAGCACCTGAATGACATTCATTCAAAGCTTTCTCAGCCTCCTCATGAGTGAGGCACCTACATAAAATCGTATTGATACCACGGCGATAAAGTGTGTTACCAACAATCAGATAATTTTTTGCTTGGTATCAGATACGTCGCTATTGAGAGCGAGAGGTATCGGGCCAGAAAGCTTGGGTCTGGAGATAGATTAGTATATCTCCATACCAAGGATCACTTGACGAAATTATAAATAGAGATTCATACAAGATTGATGTTTTTGATGTTGAATCGTTGGAAGATGAGGGAAGGTTGGAAAGTAGTTCGGCAAATACGAGATATTTCTTCGATTTAGATTTAGTAAATTCCAAATCAAATTCCTGCAATATAACTATCCACCTCGAATATTTTCCCCCCAGCAATTGACGTGACAAAATGTATGTCATAGGGTTGCAATCAGAGATAATTGTAGTTTTATGCAGGATAATATAGTGACGAAACCTCTACACAACTTGAACGGTAGCCAAAGCTAACTTTTCAACATAAGAATATTTCCTTTTTGTATCATTGAGATTATGAATCAAATAATATACTGGATGTTCTATTCCATCTTCTTCTTGGACTAAAACCATTCTGATGGTTGTATCTGCTGCGACGAGATAGAGGTAATAGTCTTGTTGATAGTTTGGGGCATACATTAATGATGCTCTAATCAGGGAACCTTTAAGAGCACTAAAGGAAGCTTGCGAAACCTGATCCCAATGAGAGGGTACCTCTTTCTTCAATAGATGAGTAAAACCTTTAGCCATTTCAGCATAGTTTGGAATGGACCTCCTTAGAAAGTTTGCCTTTCCTTGAAGTTAGAGTAATTCTAATAAATTTGAAGGTGGAGGCAAGTCAAGTATTTCCTGAACCTTAGTTGGATCAAGTCGAATTCCATCTTTTGAGACCATGAATCCAAGCAATCGACTAGAGCCAACACAAAACACACACTTGTGCGGATTGAGCCTTATTTTGTAGTGTCAGCACCGCAAGAATATTGCTCTAAGATGCTGCAGGTGATTAGTCCACTTTCGTGAATGAGCAGGCAAGTCATCAAGATATGGTTGTACAATGTTCTTAATGTCATGGAAGGCATAATTCATTGCCCTATGAAATGTAGCTCCTGCATTCTTCAAACCAAAATGTAACTTTCTATATGTGAATGTGCCCCAGGGACAAATAAATGCAGTTTTTAATTGATCCTCTGGGTGGATATTGATTTGATTGTAGTCGGAAAATCCATCCATGAATGAAAAGATTTCACATCCGGCACATTCATCAATAATCTGGTCGATGAAGGGTGTAGGATAATTGTCTTTTGGACATGCTTTATTTACATCCTGGTAATCGACACACACTCGAATTGTTCCTTGTTTTTTCATCACGGGAACAATGTTTGATACCCAATCGGTAAGAGGTACAGGGTAAATGAAGCCATCACGCAAAATTTTTTCAACCTCTGTCTTAATGGTAGCAGCTTTCTTTGGATGTATAGGTCAAAGCCGCTGTCATATTGGTTTGACATCAAGATACATTTTGATTTGATGTTCAGCAATGCTTGAATCAATGCCTGGCATCTCTTCGTAAGGCCATGCAAATATATCTCTAAATTCATGAAACAGAGCACGGTAAATATCAAGTTTCAAAGGAGAATAGGATTTGCCGACATGAATGTTTTCTACAATGTTAGGCTCGGTCGAAATGTCTATAGAAATGGTTTCTTCTATGTTAGACAAATTATTCTCAGAATCTATTGAATCTATTCTAACAGAATTCAAAAAGAAATCTACAATTGAAGGGTGTAATAGCTCATCTGAATAATCTTCACTAGAATCTGGAAGATGGAAATGATGATGATAATCTTCCCATGGTTCTTCTCCTATCATCATGGATTGGATGATTCCTTTGTTTGTAGAATATACACGAGCAGAAGGATCCGAAGAAGTACCATACTCAAGTGAATGATCTCCCCATTCAATCGGCGATTTTGGATTTGAAAATGCTGCACAAGAAAGAAAAATTGATTGCTATGCAAGCTCGATAGGGCTTAGCAGCATAACCTCATTAAAACTTTCATCTTCAATACTATCAGTGATCCTCTTTAAGTCAGATGAAGTAGAGGATAACATATTACATGTCTCGACTCTTGCAACTTTTGAAATTCCAGATGGTGGAGTAAGTGTAAAAGTACCCATTAAGGAGGGATCTATGAGAACTAGAGGCAAAAAATTAAGTTTGGTCGATAACTGTTATTCCACCTTTATTAGGAAATGCAATCATATGAAAGTACATGGAAATAACAGCAGCCATAGCATAAACCCATGGTCGTCCAATTAAAATGTTGTAGTCAAGGGGTCCATCAACCACCTCAACTTCAACAGCTACTGTTTTGCCTCCTAGCTCTAATTGTGAATTATTCAAAATCCCACATGAAGTATATGTTCTTCCATCAAAAGCTTTCAATATGGTTGGTGATCTTGACAACATATGTGACCCCAGTGTTTTCCAGCAGCTCATTGACATAATACAAGTAGAAGCTCCCTCATCTATGATAGTTTGAAGAATATTTTTATTGAGAGCTTTAATCTGAACTAGAAAAGCTAATTGCGCTGGTAACTGTGGTGTATATCCTGAGTGATTAAAAACCACAAGATTAGAATTCGCTGGATCTACTCCACCTATTGCTGAAAGTAAAGCCTGCTTCTGGGAGGGGCAATTTTGTAACACCTCAAGCATCAACATAACAGAAGGATATTGAGCAAGATCTTCTACTATGTTATAATTTTGAGCAGCTCAAGCTCGAGGATTAAAGGTTGATTTGTGCACAACTCCCTTTGTTGGCTTTATTGTTAAATTTGGTGCAATGGGTAGTGGAATATTTTCCGATGTGGTCGAAGTCAAAGAACCAGGTTGATTAGTGGCCTGATTATTTGACAATGATGACGGATTACCATAATCTTTACTACGTGTCTGAACCAAAATTTCATCTTTAGGTTTTTAGATGGATAACATTAATACTTGGGATGTGGAAGCATTTTCTGTTGCAACCATATTGGTATCTGGGGTTGGAAATGGATCTGTCAACACTGCAGATGTGGTAGAAGTTTTTAACAACTTAGAAATTTCCGAGCGGTGAGGACAATCTCTTGTAAAATGCTCGTCATTACATATCAGACATGGATAATGAGGTTTCTTTCCCGTATTAGAGGAATTAGATGATTTCTCTTGAGGAGGGTTTTCAGTTTTCTTTTTATTTTTCCCTTTCTTCTTGCTTCCTAGTTTCTTTTGATTCTTACCTTTGTCAGATGACACGACATTAATCTCGGAAGCTGGAACCTCAAACTCATTACAGTTTGATTTAAAATGGTAAGTGATTGACTAGATGGTTTACTTGCCATTTTCATGCTTGAGGAACCGATCACACCGTCACTGGCATGAGAGTCCCTACTCAATTGTGGAGGTGGAATGGATTGATTTAGGTGCGTTGCATGTGGAATTTTGTCATAGAGTGTGCCAGATTGTGTATAAATTAAATCCAAGTATTGGGCACGAGCAATCACTTACTCTTCTGTAACAACTCCACCTTCAGCCACATCCTCGGTGATAGATGGCAATAAGGACTTAATGAACCATTCAGCTAGAAGCTGATCAAGAACATAAGTTTTAACCATTTGACGACGATGATGTCACTCATGAATATGATATGATATGTGAGTAGAAGTCGTTTGTTTAAAGTTGGTCAAAAGTTCCGTTCCAGTTTCATATCTGATGGTTAACTAGAATTGGGTCAAAAAGGTAGTGGCTAAATGGGTGAAATTATTAAAATAAGCTCTCAGCAATTCAATGTACCACTTAGTAGCCAAAACAGTGAGCGTTCTTTGGAAAAGATGGAGTCTTACTGAATCATCATTCAAGGAGTTCGAAGAACACCATAAATGAAAAGTCATGATGTGATTTGATGGGTCTTCTCTAGGATTTCCATTAAACTTTGGAATATCGAAAGGAAACTTATGAGGAATTACTGGCCACCATGGTGCATATAAAATTGGATCATTGTTAAGCTGGTTCAAATCTGGTAATTCTAAAGTTGCCACAAATGGCAACTGTCGATTCAAATCAGGTTGAGCATATTCAGGGTAAGATGGAATTTCTTGTGCCATGGGCCTTTACATACCCGCACAAGGTGGATATCCTTGATAGGGTGGTGGGACATATCCAGTATATGGATTAAAACCAGGTTGACCTTGCAATTGTCCGTAACCAGGTTGGGCTTGATACACAGGACCCTAATATGCTTGATATTGTCCTTGCCCAGGTTGAGCTTGAAAAGCAGGCCCATACTGAGGTTGGACATTCTGAAAAGGAGGCTGTTGATACTGTGGCTGCCAAGGTTGTTGGGGTACTGGTTGTGAAGTTTGATATTGCCCCCCAATGCCAATTTGACCAGGCTGAGGATAAACTAAACCAGTAGCAACTTGAGTCGCTCCAGATAATGGCACACTAACCTGAGGTAATTGTACCCTGGAAACAAGCGGTTGTTGCATAACAGCTTGAGAAGTTTGGGTTTGCTGACTCGAAACTTGTGGTTGCGAGGTAGTGGAACTAACTTGTACAGGTTGAGATACAACAGGTTGAGCTTGTATCTGCGGTTCCATAGTTACGACAGGTACAATTGAAATAATTGGCTCAGTTTGCATAGGTTGTGTTGGATACACAAGCCTTGGTTGTAGTGGCATAGTTGGCTGCCACTGACAGACTCTCATTTCAGGTTGACCTGAATATGGCAGAACATAACCATAGGGTTGTCCTCCTTGATAGGGAGGATGTGGTGAATAGGCATATTGCTGACCATATGGTGGCAGTCCAGTGTTAAGAGGATATACGGGTCTTTGTTCACCGAATTGCCTAGTTTGATACTGGTAAGCAGGATCAAACTGTTGTCCTTGATAAGAAGAACCAGGTAAAATTCCTGATGATGACATGGGTGATGACCATGGCAAAGAAGAAACCCCTGAGTGGATTCCAGACATAGACTGGTAACTAGCCAGGACGGATGGTTGTCCATATAAATGTGACTTAGGTGTGGTATAAAACATTGAAGAAATAGCAGCAAAGGATTCTACCACAGCTGCATCAGATGAAGCAGTCTGGGATGTTTGTGGTTGTTCTGCCATGGTTAACTGACCCAAAAGTTGACCTAATGAATCAAGTGGTATCTTAGAGGCAACAGTAGAATGAGGAAGAGATTGAGAATAAAGATACAAACCGGGTCCAAAATGATGTGGAGTCCTGGGGGTGGAATCTTCCTCAGCTTCTTCCTTTATAGCAATTAATCCAGGTGGAAGGATTTCACCATCAGGTCCAAAAAAGACTCCTAGTGTTAAAGATGAAGTTTCAGGAACTACAGATGACTGAGGTATTTCAGTAACAACTTCATAATGTTCAAGGTCAAAGTCTAGATGTTTTGGTAAAAATAACTTTAGTTTCAAGGGATGGTTTGTAAACAACTTCAAGTTCAGAAATGTCTTCAATTTCAACTGCTATAGGTTCTAGATCAAATTCCAATTGAATTGGTTCAAGTTTTGAATTAATTTCTGGTTGATTAACTTCAGGTTTTGGATCAACTTCAGTTACTTGTTCACTTGTTTCTGTTATAGTGGCCTTAGGTAGTTGAGTAACTTCTTCTTGTGTAACAGATGTACCAGAAATGGTCGGAGTAACTAGAGGATCAGTACTAGCCGTGATAGGCAGCTCCGGTAATTTAGATGAAGTACCAAAAACTCTTGATGTACCAGACTTAATTTGATGAGTCTGCCTTGACCGGATAGGAGTCGCTTCCAGTGGCAAGGGTAGTTTGCTCGTAACTCTCCTTGAACGATGGAGTGGAGGTTGATCTTCCTCTAGAATTGTTGATTGTTTCTATCAACCTAAACTCAACTAAGGAATAAGGATGTTATTTACATTCAATTAACTTTTACGACACTAGAACATAACTTTGCTTTTTCATTTTTTAAGAGTCGAGAAAAAATAAAAGATGACTCTAGTCGCTTTCGATGTTTAATGAGCTTGAAAGGACAAGTGCTCAGATGAACCTTTTCTTTTAAGGAGTCAAAAAGGAACGAAAGTGACTGCTCTGGAGATTCTAGACAAGAGGGTTTACCAAACTAATCACAAAACTGCAATATACACCTTGGTGATAAATGAAAGAGAAATTACCAAGGATTTAACGTACAACAGTCAATCTTCTCGAATGTTGTGTTTAGTGCATTCTGATCGGTAAGGTGGCAGGCTCGACTTCCTAGGGATAAAGGATTTCAACCTATTGGGGTCTCCCACTATATACTCGACGGTACAGGGAGCACAATTTTGTACTAGTACTTATCAAATCAGAGAGGAGGAATCAACCAATCTCAATGAAATCGACAGCCACTAGGTTTTAAGACGCTAGAAAACGTCTCTAGCCTAGACCTCTAGATGTTTTCGTTAAGTTCCAATGCATTATTAGGTTAATTGATGTAAATTTTAGGTTGATCTTTCTTAAAATTTGCCTTTGGAGGTTCACCACGAGATGTTTTTCGAAATTCCTAAGAATGCAACTAGAATGAGAAGCACTCTTTCCATTTATTTTCAACAATGAAAATCCTAGCTATGAGGGATAGAGCATACAAGTAATTTTCGAACAAACAACAAGGAGCACAAACTAATGCAATTCCCTAAACCATTCCTTTTTAACACACAAACTCAAACTATAAAATGCAAATTTCATGTATTTCTCTTCCTTTCCAGTTCCTCTTAATGTGAATGATGCAATAACGAAAACTAATGCACAAACAATTCAGAATTATTTTCATAAAAATGTCGATTTATGACAATTTCTTTTAAAGGGAAAGGAAGACTATACAACACTTTCAACTTTAAAGAAACGAAGATTTTCGAAACTTTTAAACAAAAATATGAATCAAATGCACAAATAGATCAATCAATTATTTATGAAGGAAGACTCAACGACACTTCATTTTCGACAAAATAATCGATCAAAACTATGTTTTGACAATGGACTGCAAATGATAAAACAAATACATAAAAAAACATCCAACAATCCAATCTAAATTAGGTCAAAATAAGGAAACAAAACTATTTTCAAAGAAAAGACTCCATTTACATCGAACAAGAAATTCAAACTGCTGAAAATTGACAAAAGTTTTTAGTTCCTAGATGGGAAAACTAACCCTAAAAGGATCAGCGCAGGCAATAGATAGAGACAGTTTGCTGAATCGCATTGTATCTAAGCAGGAAATGCACTGCAGTGCACTATGTCAGTCACAAAAGTGTGCTGATTACTGAAGGCAACTTTAGGCTTAAATTTGACCCAATTTTCAGTGAATTTGGACTTGAATTCAATAAATGATAGAAGGTACAGTATGTCAAAGTGCTTTAAGAGATTGATAAGCTACTACAAGGGATAGGATTGCTCCCCAGTGGAGTTGCCAATTTGTTTTGGGCAAATTTAGTGTTTCTACAAATGCCTAACCCTCTAGACCTAGTAGCTAGTCTAGAAACAACAAACAAAGTAATTCACTGCTTTTCCTATGACTAATAGGTAAGAGAAGGAGGGAAAGGAACCAACCTGTAACTTTCGCTCGATCTCTCTCTCCTTTGACCGATTTCACCACTCCTTTCCATACTTAACTCACTTGGAAAGTACTTGCACACAAGATGAGAAAGAAACCCATCAAAGCATACAATAAAGATTTGTTAATTAAACATATCATAGTATCCAAAATACGATATACATCTTATAAACACACGAATGGAAAAAGATTTGAATTCTTTATTGATAATAGGAAAGATTACAACCCATGAATGTTCATGCTCAATTCAGTGTCTTCCTTCCAGTTTCAATCCCTTCTCTCCTCATGAAGCAAAAATTTGACATCATTACAATACTCTTACTAATCTCATTCAAACAACATTTCCTTAGCTCAACAAATTCCAACCTTAGACCAAAATTTGAATTCTTGGTCAATTTATAGCTGAATGGAGGAGGTTAAGCCATTAATGGCCCTCATGGATGCTCTACCAAAATTGGGAAGTGGTTCCATGGAGGAAGGGATAATGGATTGAGGTTCATTCATCTCCTTCCTCATCCAAATGCGAGCTCAATCAACCTGGAAACTTCCAGAAGCATCCATTAGATGAGGAATCCAATGAATTAATTTAAAAAATTTAATGAATCTCACTCAGCGCAAGTGAAACAAAGGCTAACTGTGCTACAGTGCACCTAGTCAGTGCAGTTCTTGAATTGCAATGCAACCTTGTCATGCGGAAAGAGTCAATTTTGCGGACAAAACCGACCTCCCTAGAAAAAAAGGCTTTTCTAGTGACAAACAAAACAATCAAGCACTATCTTTCCCTAAATATGCATTTAAAATAAAAGCAACCAGGTGTTTAAGGCTTACCTTTAGTCCAAGGTTGTTTGTAGCAGCCAAGCCTCTTCGATCCAGATGAGCTCCTCTCCTTGAAGCCTGCATACACAAATAAGCAAACGATTACATAGCACCTGAATAACTCATATAATAAAACATATTCATCATAAAGACCAAGGAGTTTATGAAACAAATTATATATAACAACTTGTTGAGAAAAATGAACTTAATTGTATTAATTGGAAACAAGAGAAACCTTACAACCAATGCCTTGGTGTTGTGCAGGTCCCTCCCAGGGTCCAGCAAGAGTTCTCCTCTACTTTGATCAGCTCACCCACTTCCAAATGAAGCTAAGAAAGGAATGTGATCTCTCCTCTCAAGCTCTATAAGGGAGTCCTAATTTCAGCAGCATCTACCCTTAGGAATGTTCAGCTTTCAACCTCCCTTGCCTCTGGCCCAATGCCTGTATTTATAATGCTTTGGAGGAAGTTAAACAGGTCCACCACCAATGGGATAAGCCCCTCTTTCAAAGGGATAGTTCCCCACTTCATGGGATAAGTTCCTCTTTCATTGGGATGCATGAACCATCTGGAGGCGCTCAATCCACATCAAACCATCTTTTAGAATGCTCTAGAATCGACCGCAAGTAAGTTTTTTTAAGTAAAACTTGTGCCTTTTGACTTTTACAGGGGTACGCACCCACCCCTTTACAGACAGAGTGTACAAGTACGCAGGTATTATGTACTTGAGGTGCGTGCACGCAGGTAAGAGTAAGAGAAAGTGCGGAACCAGAGTTATATTGATTTTTTAAAGACTTTCTCTCTTTTTTGGAGTTTGACATGAGGAGCAGAGGTATAAGACTTGCCAAGGAGGACAGTATGGTTATTGATGGAGCCATACTGACTGCAAATAGTCATGGTGACAAATTTTAGTGTAACAGATTGCCCCCTAAAGTGCGAGGTCTGTAGTAGATTAGGGTTTTATATCATCTAGGAAGTGTGAAGCACTTTATCATTTCAAGGATCAGCTTGTGGAGAGCCTAGTTGGAACTTGCAAATATTCAACACAAAATACATATATGAGATCATATCATCGCTGAGGTAGGCATTCCCATACTCAGATCAAAAACTTAACTAACAAACTAACTACTGGTCTGATATAGGAATGATTTCGCAGTACATCATAATCATAGACATATGTAGACACAGTATGGATGCATCCATTTGTTTATAATTAGTCTACTGTATAATGAATACAAAACTCCTCGCAGCCTGGATGGCGGAAAATAAATCCAGGGTCTTCATTTCTGCTTCCCGAAATAGTATGATTCTAGCCATGCAAATAAATGAGTTGATGTCGAACATGGTAGAAACCACTTGATTACCAATCAATGATGTAAATTGTTAACAAGTGTAAGAGAGACCACTAGTGATGTCAATGGATCTCAAAGTATCCAGTATAATCCATGAGATGTGAATGAATGTGTTGATGTCGAACATGTCACAAAATCCCTTGATCGAAGGTCATTGATGTAACCTGTCGTCAAAGGCGAGAAACCTGCCATTGAGGCATGCAGATTTCAAGGTACTGATGATTCCTAGATCATCTTTCTAGATAATGTGCTGATGTCGATAGAAAGCGATCCGTTGCAGGCAAGCCCACAACACGAAATCGTAGATCAAGTTGAAGAAATGTAGCTGTAAGGACTGACTCAGGGATGGTCAAGATGGATGACAGATATTTTGCAGATGAATGGTTTATTTGCAGGACTCCTCTTGAACACATAACGACACTACAGATGGTTTGGTAACAATTGTCCCAAAGTTAATACCCGGAAACCGGCTGAAGACTTTCAATGTGGTTTGATCAACTGTTAGGCAAAGGATTTCCCAACCCATGTGAATGAAAAGTGTCTTGTTCAAGAGTGGTGATAAGGTTTTTTCGAGACAAAGGATAACAAATAGGCTCATTTTCCTCACTTTTCCCCCACCATTTCTGGCAAGTACCTCTTTATTTTTTTACAAGCTTGAGGAGGATAAGAAGGAGTGGTCCGTTCCTGTTTGTAATCGAACAGGTCCTTTACTTGTGAAATTTTAACGAGTCCAGTATAGGAGAAACTCAGCGTTTTCCAATTTTAGAGAGTTTGAAAAACTTAAGAAGACTCCAGGGTTGACCTTTTTCATAAATTTGTGTCTCCCAAGCCTGAAAAAGTATAAAATAATACTTGAGAGAACCGCTTGATCTTTACGACCAAGGAGTACTTTCATGATTAGTGTCTCTGATCTGAAAAGTAGAAAGCGATCAAGGACACGTCGTTTTATTTCCAATATCGAATTTGAAACGACAAAAATCCGACAATCTTTTCATGTTTTTACGGTCAGAAAAGGGCTGTAAGAGGACCGTCTTTTTAATCCTGTTTTAACGAGCTAAAAAGAAAACTCGGCAATCTTTTCACATTTTAGGAGTCAGAAAAGAGCTTAAAGATGACTCTGATGTTTTTGTTTGTAAAAAATGACAATTTTCCCTGAAAATCCTTTATCCTGCACAAAAACCAACACATTACTCATACCTGTTGAAGATAGATAAAAATACTTTGAAAAATACCTTTTCATGGTGAAAAATAAACAAATTTACCATTTATTTACCCAAAAAACCTATAAAAAGGGCTTTTACCAATTCATTTTTACCATTTTACTATTTGAGGAGAGAAAAAGGGCTTTTGGCAAGAAACTTCCCGTGGACATTGCGGAGAATCCGACCGTCGAAATCGAACGCCGTCTCTTCCAGGTAATCTACAACATCCTCCTCTTCAATTTCGTCCTTTTAGAATTCTTTTTAGGCCCCAGATTTCATTTTTGGGAGGTTTTGGGGTTTCAAAAACCGCCTCTTGGCGTACGTAGGCACCATAGTAGGAACCCGCGTACCCCGACATTTTCTTAGTTGTAAAAATGTCAGGGGTACGCACCTTGCCTTCAGGGACCCTGCGTACCTACGCTCTGTTCCTAAAGGTGGGGCACGTACCCCGCGCAATGAGTTTTTAAAACCTAATTTCTCCAAAATGGACCAATTTTTTTTGATTTTATGGAATCTAATGGATGTTTTATGGTATGTAGATTGTTCACCATGCTCGATTGGCACGAGAGAGAGCACGAAGATGTTGATTTGGCCGCCATTAATCACAAACCGTCAATTGATGCTTTGAAGGCATGCGGCCTTTATAAATATTGGGCCATACCTGGCATGAGGGCCCAAGTGAGCTTTCTAGAGTGGCTGGTAGAAAGATGGAACGTTCAGGACCAGTGTTTTTATATTGGAGGGCACCAGCTTGAGATGGAGCCGGCAGATATCTACTTTCTCACTGGTTTGCCCAAGAGAGGCAAACACTTGACTCTGTTCGGGACTAGGCCAGGTGGCCAGTCTGTCGCTAGTCTCCGACTAGAGTGGTGTAACACTCAGTCTCAGGAGAAGGGGATAGAGATCAAAACTATATCCCGTCTTGAACTTATGGTGATTGCCTTTACAGTTACCAGACTTTGCGGGGCTGCCGTTTTACACATTGCCACTGGATCCCAGATGCGGATGGCAAATGATTGCTATCGAGGTACCATTTTCAACTGGTGTGATGCTGTGTTGGCCAATGTAAAAGGCCAACTGACTAGAGAAAAAAACGGACAGCTAAAGACCTTTGGTTATGGGGCTTTAGTTGTGAGTTTTGGCTTAGAGAGGGTTCCGATGCTGATCCCACAACAGCTCACTGTTGAGGTTGGGCTTCCTCGAGAGCCCAAATTGATGCGATGGGTTGCGGTTATGGCTCGTCATCCTGATGAGGGGATGGAGGTTGTCTGATTTACTCCGGAGTACTTTCACTGGTTAGAAGACCAGGTCTTTTCTATACAGGATTTTCCTTATGACGGAGTTGATTTTCGTGGAGATACGGACATGGTTCTTCCACCGGGAGAACAATGGGATGATACAGGTAACTTCATTTTTCACAAGTTTTCTAAACTATCTATTATTTTTGTTTGTTTTATATCGTCTCAAAACTGATAGTAATGATTTTCAAAATGCAGATGTAGGCCCACGACGTCCAGCCAATCTCCGGCCTTACGAGAGGAGACTACCAGTTGCAGCGGCACCAGCCCCACAGGACGAGGCCACAGAGACTTTGGCTGAGTTGGAAAGTGACCTGGAGCGTCTTACAGCAGATATACCGGAGACTACCATAGATGATATTCCAATCAAGCTTCAGCGCTATGTAGTCGGGTTCCCAGGACCTTTTAGGAGGTTCTTGTGTAGGGTGGCCCGTGCAGTGGTGTCATATAGAGATCATCACCAGTGATTGGATGGTCGTTTTGTAGACACATATGACATTTTGGTTTTTTGTACTTATCATTTTTGCCGATCATAACGTGTTTTTCAAACTATGATCGAAGACGATGTATTTTTTGACACACTCCTATATATATATATATCATTATTACTGGCTTATCTTGTAAATCATGTTATGGAATGGTTTTAAATTTACATGTATGATTATTGCAAATGTCTATTTAACATTCGAGAGGCAATTGCATCTGCTAATGTATTTAAAGACCTTGGAATATGCTGATATTCAATGTAATCAAACTCACGTTCCAAGAGACGCACTCTCAAAAATAATCTTAATAACACTGGATTTCTAATGGGATACACTCTATGAAGCTGTAATACAATGAGTTCAGAATCTAACCTCACTATCAAACTCCGAATCCCAAATGAAATAGATTCAGATAATAACTCAATCACTGCACTGTATTCAGCAATGTTGTTCGTTGTTTGACCGAGGCTCACCCCATGCATAGATACTAACTCGTCAGAGGGCGAATAGATAACCCAAGCTGCGGAAGAGATATTCCGTGTACTACGACAAGCACCATCAACAAAACCAATGTATGTTTGGAGAGGCATCGACATCTGCAACATCCAGAGTAAAACCAAGATAAGCAGAAATAACGACGAAAACACACTCTCTAAGCTAAGCACACTGTCTAAACTAACAAACACACCAGCTAGAAAGAAAAACTAACCTAACTAAAAATTCTCCATACCCATTTTTTTTTAAGCATAATACCTCTTCAAGTAAAGACCATTTCTGGGTTTACCTAAAGAGTCCCCGTCAAAGTCTACCAACTCATAGGCCCCTTTTGCTAGCTTTCACTTGACAATATAGGGCCCATGCCACATAGGAACGAATTTTCCAGCACCTAATTTATCATTAGCTTGATCATACAATAACACTAGGTCTCCTTCCGAAAAATTTTGAGGGGTCACATTTCGATCATATTGAGCTTTCATACGTTTTGTGTGAGTCTCGATCGCCAATGCAGCATCACGTCGATTCTCATCTAATTGAGCTAAGTATAATAAACGCTTTTCCTCTTCGGAAGTAGCTGGAAGTAACTCGATGGCCATTTGCAGTGACGGGATTTCGCATTCAATGGGTAGCACAGCTTCCAAACCATAAACTAGTTGGAAAGGAGTGAACCCTGTTGATGTTTTCACTGAGGTTCGGTACGCCCAAAGCGCTGAAAATAAAATGTTGTGCCAATTCGACCGATGAATACCAATGATTCGTCGGATCATGATGACTAAAACTTTGTTGATGCACTCAACCAGACCATTTTCTTGTGGATAATAAGGAGTTGAACTATCGTGACGCAAACCAAGCTGGCCTGTAAGTTCTGTCATCATAACGTTTCGAAAATGGCATCCATGGTCAGTGATTATCGCTTGTGGGACACCAAACCTAGCAATTATATGATTGAACACGAAAATTGCAGCTGTCTTGCCGTCTGCCTTGAATGTAGGCATCGCCTCGGCCCACTTAGTAAAATAATCTACCGCAAGGATGATATACGCATGCCCCCCGGCCGAGTGAGGATTACATGTAATAAAATCGATACCCCATTTGGAAAAAGGACCAACGAAAATTATAGGGTGGAGAGGAGCAGGTGGAGCACGCATCTTTCGATCAAACACTTGACAGTTGTGGCATTTTCGGACCGCAGTAATACAATCTTTAAACAAGGATGGCCAGAAATAGCCAGCGCGCAGTATCTTTTGGGCTGTGGCATACCCAGACATATGACCGCCACATGCTCCAGAGTGACAGTCATTTAAAACCCTTTCAGCTTCCTCATGTGTTAAACAACGTCGAAAAACCAAGTCCGCCCCACGACGATAAAGAGTATCTCCAATAATTTTGTATTGTTGGGACTGGAATCGAATTTTCTGACGTTCCAACTTTGAAACTTTGGGCCAAAAGGATTGGGTCTGGAGATAGATGATGATATCCGCATACCACGGATCTAAAGTGCTGATTAGAAACAAAGATTCGTCCGCAATGGGCTCCTCTGCCACAGTTTCCGTGTCAGCACACGGGAAGTCACACATTAACTCTGCAAAAACTAAAGATTTCTTAGACTTAGATTTCTCAAACTCTAAGTCGAACTCCTGCAGGATAACAATCCATTTAGAGTACTTGCCCCCTAGCAATTGTTTGGTCAAAATGTAAATCATAGGGTTGCAATCCGAAATGACTGTAGTTTTACATAGTAAAATGTAGTGACGAAAACGTTGGATAGCCTGAACGACTGCCAATGCCAATTTCTCCACATGTGAGTATTTTAGCTCAGTTGGATTTAATGCCTGACTAAGGTAATATATCACATGTTCCGTTCTGAATTCATCTTCCTGAACTAAGACCATTCCAATGGTGGAATGGGAGGCGGCGAGATACAAAAAGTAATCCTGGTTGTAGTTGGGAGGATGCAGCAACGGTGCATGGGTCAACGCGTGCTTGAGTGCATCAAAAGATTTCTGAGCTATCTCATCCCAAGAGAATTGAGTGTTTTGTTTCAACAACCGTGTAAAACCCTTTGTAACCTCGGCGTAGTTAGGAATGAATCATCGTAAAAAGTTTGCTTTCCCCTGCAAACTTTGGAGTTGGCGAAGACTTGAAGGAGGAGGCAATTTGATGATAGCTTCGACCTTCGAGGGATCCACGTGAATTCTGGCTTTTGAAACTACAAACCCCAGCAATCGACCCGTTTTTATACAGAAGACACATTTGTGTGGGTTCAACCGAATTCGATAATGCCTACACCTCATAAAGATTGCACGTAAGTGGATGAGGTGGTCAGCTCGATGTAATGAATGGGTGGGCAAATCATCGAGATACGGTTGCACAATGTGTTTGATGTCATGAAACGCATAATACATCACCCTTTGAAAAGTTGCTCCAGCATTCTTAAGCCCAAAAGGTAATTTGCAATAAGTAAATGTCCCCCATGGACAAATGAAAGCCGTTTTTGGTTGATCGGCAGGTAGAATATTGATTTGATTGTAACCGGAAAAACCGTCCATAAAGGAAAATATTTCGCTGCCGGCACAATCATCAATGATTTGATTGATATAGGGAGTTGGGTAGTTGTCCTTTGGACAAGCTCGATTAATTTCCCTATAATCGATGCATATTCTTATTGTTCCCTGTTTTTTGTTAACCGGAACAATATTCGATACCCAATACGTTAACAGGATCGGATAAATGAAACCTGCTTTCAACAGTTTCTCAACTTCTGCTTTAATTGCAGCAGCTTTTCTTGGGTGTATCTGACGCAAATGTTGCCGGACGGGTTTAGCGTCCGGATAAGTCTTGATCTCATGAACAACAATCGCGGGATCAATTCCTGGCATTTCCTCATAGGACCAGGCAAACACGTCGCGGAATTCTTGAAATAGGGCCTTGTATGTTTGAATTTCGTCATCTGTACATGAGGCACCTATATGAATGTTCTCAACAATTCCAGGCTTAACCGAAATGTCAATAGGCATAGTTCGAGAAATTTTTCCCAAGTTTAACTCTGAATCAGGATTTTTCATGGGATTCTGAGCTTCCTTAACATATTCAGCTGTAAAAATGAATGAGAAATCATTTTCAAAATGATCATCCTCGGGTAAAAACGAAGATCTATGATGGAGATCGTCCCATGGTAAATCATCTATACACAGGACTTCACGAAGTTGCTTGTCAGATGAAACAATTTCGGGAAACACTATTAACTCCGAGGTTGATGTGAAAAGTGATTCCTCACGGACCACATTCATTAATTCTTTTTCGGTTGAACACGGGTTGGTAAAAGATTGCACAGCTTCATAGGAAATTTCATATGGACTCAAAGGCATAGCATCACCAAATGAATCTATCTCAGATTCAGAAGGAACGATCCAAGGATCATCATAAACAATGGTGTCTGATGTAATCATATGAATGGATGCAAACGAAGACAATGCGTTGATTGGAGGAAAAGGAAAAGTTCCCAGTAAACTGGCATCTTTAACTAATCCTACTCCAACATCCTTATATGGGATAGTCGTTTTACCAACATGCTGAATACTCCCTGAAGAGGCTGGGTCGGATGAAAAGTAAGCCAGCTGGTCTATTGTTACAATCTTTCCATTATGTGGGAACTTTATTACTCGGAAGACCGATGAAACGACCGCTGTCATAGCGTAAGACCAACTTCGACCCAAGAGAAGGTTGTAGTCTAGAGGGGCATCAACCACCTCCACATCTAGACTAACGATTTTTCCTTCAACCCCTATAGGCAAATCCTGTAGAATGCCAAAAGGATGAAACCCACGGCCATCAAAGGCCTTAAGAATTGTCGGGGATTGATTTAGTGAAGGAGAACCAAGTGATCTCCAACACTGTATCGACATAATACACGTTGAAGTTCCCTCATCAATTACAGTCCGATGAATAGGCCTATTTTTGACTATCACTAGGATCTGGAAAGCCATTTGATGAGGCAAACGCGGTGTACTATTTTCTAGATCAAAGATTATTAGGTTCGGGTCATGAACATCAACAGCTCCTATAGCCGACAAAAGTAATTTACGCTGTGCTGGGCATGATTGCA
Organism: Pinus tabuliformis; assembly: GCA_031772625.1. NCBI lineage: Eukaryota > Viridiplantae > Streptophyta > Pinopsida > Pinales > Pinaceae > Pinus > Pinus tabuliformis. Next base: position 893,326,992 of record CM062806.1, on the reverse strand, counting down.
GCACTTCCAAAGCCGACATTGCTGAGGGTGAAACAGCTAAGTCCTCAACAATGTTATAATTCTGGGCTGCTCTCGCATGTGGATTGAAAGCAGACTTTCGAAGTATACCCTTGGCGGGCAGTTTGATTACTAAGTCTGGATTAGGCTTCTCGATCTGTAGTGGATCAGAACCGGGAGCTGAGGTTGATGGATTAGAATGAGAAGATTCTGCTTCTTTGCCATCAACAGGACTTTTACTACCATAATCTTGCGATCGAGTCGCAATCCTTACATGGGACATCATCAATATGGGTTCTTCATTGGCATTTGAGGAAGAACCTATCATCTTGCTATCTTGATTTGGAAATGGATCCCTCAAAACAGCAGGAGTTTGGGAACCTTTGACAATCTTCGCAACCTCTGCTCGATGAGGGCAGTCTCTTGTAAAGTGTTCCTCTTCACAAATAAGACAAGGATATCGAGGTTTGCATTTTTCGTCATTGGTTTCCGATTTTTCAGTTTTCTCCTTTGGAGTTTTGTCTGTTTCATTCTTCTTCTTTCCTTTCTTCTTTCCACCGGATTTTGATTTAGTCGTAGATGATTCTACAACGTGAACATCGGCGGAAACCTCTGCAGAAGAATCTCCTGTCGGGGAATCAGGCAAGGTTATGATAGGAGAAGAATTCTTGGAGGATTTCTTCTTGCTTTTAGTGTTCACCATACCAATCATGCCATCAACAGCATGAGACCCTGACGGAGCAGCAACTATTTGATTTGACTTGGGAAGATCGGGGATCTTTTCGTGTAACGTACCTGACTGAGTATAAACTAAGTCAAGGTATTGTGCTTGAGCAATCACTTGCTCCTCAGTAACTACTCCGGCCTTAGCTACGTCTTTAGTAATCTTTGGTAACAATGATTTAACAAACCATTCAGCTAAGATCTGGTCCGAGATAAAAACTTTCACTAACCGCCTTCGACGTCTCCATTCATGAATATGGTCGGAAATATAAGTGGACGTCGATTGATTTAATGAAGTTAGTAACTCCGTGCCATTATCATATCTGACCGGCAACTGAAAATGAGTTAAAAACGAGGTAGCTAACTGGCTAAAATTATAAAAAGAGGTCCTTGGTAACTCAATGTACCACTTGGCCGCAAGACCAATGAGAGTGCGCTAGAAAAGACGTAAGCGGATTGAATCATCCGAGATGGAATTAGAGGCACACCAGAGGTGGTAAGTCATCACATGATTCGACGGGTCCTCTCCAGATTTACCTTCGAACTTGGGAATGTCACTGGGCAACTTGTTCGGCATTGGCGGCCAAAACGGAAGATAATTAATTGGATCGTTCGTTAGGCGCGACAAGTCTGGTAAGTCCAAAGTTGCGATAAACGGTAACTGCCGATTAGGATCCCTAAAACTCTGGGTCACGAGACCAGCCCCAGGAGGAGGATATCCGGGATAACTTGGAATAGGAATTGCGTTCGGGATATTGTATCCTCCCGGAAAACCAGGATTAACCGGACCGTACTGGGGTTGTTGTGATTGTTGATAAGTGTACCCAGGGTATGGTTCATACTGATAGACTGGCTGCTGAACAACAGGACCGGATTGGTACTATCCCTGGTATGGTTGATAAGTGAATTGTGGTTGACTTGTGACAACCGTACTTAAACCAGGTTGTCCTACAGGCATCTGAACCGTAGTTTGAATCGTGGATCCAGACGGTGGTAAAGATGTCTGAGGAGTAGATACAGGAACAATAGAAACCGGAGCTGTCGATACTCCAGAAGTAGATGGGGTAGATTGAACAGATGTTGCGGCAGTTGCAGCAGTCATTTGAGATGGAGTACTAGGCGCAATAGGCCCAGACTGAGAAACTACCGAAGGTACATAAGTTTGGATATTAGACTGGACTGGTTGCTGGGGTGAACCAGAAACTAAGGGTTGTCTAGTTTGAGATGACAACTGTACATTTGGCTGCAACACCTGTTGAATTTGCGATGGATCCCACACTATGTTCATTCCGGGGTACTGACCCATAACAGGTTGAGAATATTGATATCCAAAACCGGGTTGAGGGTAGGATTGATAATTGAAAGTTACATTTCCCGTTCCTTGAACATAAGATTGACCTTGGGGTAGTTGGAAACCTTGGTTCGAGTACTAACCTTGGGGTAAATACCCTTGAGGCACATACTAATACTGAGGTTGACCTTGAGGTGTAAATTGATACTGAGGTTGACCTTGGGGTACATATTGAGGCAGGGGTTGACCTTGAGGAATGTACTGCACCATGGGTACATACTGTCCTTGAAGTTGCCCCCCAGACACAATTTGTGTACCTTGAGGTTGCCCCCCAGGCGTTAATTGAGGCTGCCCCCCAGGCGGTAACTGGCCACCTTGAGGTTGAGAATTGGGAATAGAACCTGGCATCATGAGAATGTCTTCTACGCTCAACGGTTTATTACCATTGTTTCCAGTTAATAACCCATGTTCAATGGGTTGAGGAGATGCTCCCGCAAACGTACCAGAAAGTGACTAATACCCAGAGGGAACAGAAGGACCGCCGTACAAAAAGGATTCAGGCGATTGCGTAAACATGGACGACTGACCAGACATATTTACAGGAGTATAAAGACCTCTAGGATGATAAGGAGCACGAGGTGGTTAAAAACTTAACCCTGGGTTTTCCAAATAATTAGTTAAAGAAAGATACCAAGTAGTACTTCTAGGTGGACTGTAAAAAATTGATTCACGCTCCCTTAGATCAATAACAGGTTGATTTTTAGGGATAGGGATGCCTATTTCTTCTTCCGGAGCAAGTTCTTCAATAGCTATCAAACCAGAAGGAAGATTTTCGGTGATTACTCTTTCTACCCTAGGTGAATTAGGAGCACTAGAAGTTGGAGAGACAAACCCCGATGTTGGAGTAACAGGTTCAGATATCTCAGGTTCTTTGCCTATATCACTAGTAGATGAAAAGCTACCAGCAAGTTCGGAAACCGAAATAGCTTCAGGATTATAACCTGTTTCTAGAGTTTGGTAATCAGGATGAACAACCAACGAAGATTCTCCTTCTTCAGGTGACCCTACTTTACTACCACTAGGAGTTACGAGGACTTTCAAACCTTCGTAATGACCCGGGACTTCTTCAGGAGGTTGGCCCCAAAGTCTACGAGACTTCCTCAACAAATCAGCCACGGTTACAACCTCAGGAGACTGACCCCGAAGTCTACGGGACTGTCTTGGTAATTCAGCCACAGCTAAAAACTTTTAACTACTGCACACGCAAACAAAGTAAAATCTCAAATCAAACCACCTAAAGTCTCTAAAGAACCAAACAAATTCGAATCACATGCCTAAAGAATCTAGGGCATCAAACCACACACAAACAGTAACTTTCCGGACCGAAAACACTAGTTGGTGATGAAATCCAACATCGCAAAATTCAGTACAGAAATGGCGGGTGGAACAGTTACCCCGACAACCTGCTTAATGAATAGACTGGACCAAGTTCCTCCACTTTAACCGTCTCGAGTGAAGTGAACCCCCCAGAAAATCCAAGTGAGTCTAGCCGACGTCTGCTCCAGGTACAGTGGGATCTTCCCTCCACCGTCACCTTAGGAAGAATCCTAAAGATAATAGTCACTAAGGTCACCAACAGCAACAAATATACCTGGGGGAACAGTCTATGATCCGATACGCACGCAAGGGCAAAGTAACGAGCTCAATCCCCTTGCCGGCGCCTTGACAATAATCCAAGGTTTACCGACAAGTGACCCCAGGCTCCTCGACAATGGTTAATCCGAGGTTTACCATTTGTAGTACATGCATATCTGGCGTCGTTCCCAATGAAGGAGGATTGATTCCCTCACTGGTTTGGACACGATCTCGTGCTTCTCCTTTAAGAGGAGCTTTCCCAGAGCATAAATGTAACAATTGGATTTATCCTACTGCAAGATAAGCTACTTGTTTGTTTTTACTGTCTTGGAGAGTTAATTACTCTCCTACTCCAAGACACTAGCCTGATCTATGTTGATGTATCAGAGCCCTAATAAATAAAAAGTTACTAAGTTAATTTTACTTTAAGCATTATTTTTTATGGCTTTTCTTTAGGACAAAAGGTAGCAGAGATGAAACTTATGATGTGTAGACTCGACTCAAATCCACTAAAAAGATGCACCTAGGATGAAAAACAAAACAATCTTTCATTTTCAATGAATTCCCTAGCTAAGAGAGTTGGAGAATGCAAAATTTATAAAGACAACTTTCTGAGCAATGAAAATCAAAGAAAAAATCTCTTTATCTTTTCCAAAGCACACAACACAAGACCACTAATTATTTCACGAAAACTTCCTTTCTCTTTTCAAATACTTCAAATGCTACTAAAACAAACTTTCTTCAAAAGAGATTTTGTATTTTTCCTATTTTAACAAAGCATGTAAAACTACTTAACAAAAATCAATTTTAAGATCTATGAAAATCGAAGAGAAATTTACCTAAAAGCAAATCCAATGAGGTAAAAGCCTACAAAATATAATTCCAGGTTGTTTTACTCAGTTACAATTGAACCAAGGACTAATTCATGCAGAATCATAAATCAGTCAAAAACAAAAATAAAAAGCTCTTGTTCTTTTTCTTAAGAATGAAATTCACAGCTTAACAAACAAGCCTTCTTGAAATTCCGCAAAGAGACAACACAACGATAGGTTTCTCAAACAAAGGTGGATTTTACGAATGGTCTGACTCCTAAGAAGACTGAAACGACCAGGGATATCCAAGGTTTCTACAACTTCTAAATCCAGAGTCACTACAAGACCAATACAAAAATCAAACCTAGGGCTAGAATTTCTATGAACTTCACTAAAACCATTGATGCTAATGAAACAAGCCTAGATGAAAACTTCTGACAGGTAACCAGTGGATCTGGGCAGCAACAAATAAGCTATAAACAAGATCTAATAGGTAAAAAAGGAAAAAATTGAAATTTTCTAAACTTTTGACAGGGTACGCAGGCAGCCTGTTTGCATATGTGCGGCCATGCTCTGTGTGCAAAGCAGAAGTGCGTACAGGTACACATTGTGCTTAACTTAGAGGGTGCGTACTTCTCTCAAAAACAAGAAAAATAAAAACTAACTCAATCCTAAGCTATTCTACCCAAATTCACAGTCAATCAGTCAAAAACTAGAAATAAATCAACGTTTCTCAAATCAAAGTATCAATCAAAAGAGAAATCAATCAAATCCATGGATTCCCCAGCGGAGTCGCCATTTTGTCATGCGGAAAGAGTCAATTTTGCGGACAAAACCGACCTCCCTAGAAAACAAGGCTTTTCTAGTGAAAAACAAAACAATCAAGCACTATCTTTCCCTAAATATGCATTTAAAATAAAAGCAACCAGGTGTTTAAGGCTTACCTTTAGTCCAACGTTGTTTGTAGCAGCCAAGCCTCTTCGATCCAGATGAGCTCCTCTCCTTGAAGCCTAGATACACAAACAAGCAAACGATTACATAGCACCTGAATAACTCATATAATAAAACATATTCATCATAAAGACCAAGGAGTTTATGAAACAAATTATATATAACAACTTGTTGAGAAAAATGAACTTAATTGTATTAATTGGAAACAAGAGAAACCTTACAACCAATGCCTTGGTGTTGTGCAGGTCCCTCCCAGGGTCCAGCAAGAGTTCTCCTCTACTTTGATCAGCTCACCCACTTCCAAATGAAGCTAAGAAAGGAATGTGATCTCTCCTCTCAAGCTCTATAAGGGAGTCCTAATTTCAGCAGCATCTACCCTTAGGAATGTTCAGCTTTCAACCTCCCTTGCCTCTGGCCCAATGCCTGTATTTATAATGCTTTGGAGGAAGTTAAACAGGTCCACCATCAATGGGATAAGCCCCTCTTTCAAAGGGATAGTTCCCCACTTCATGGGATAAGTTCCTCTTTCATTGGGATGCATGAACCATCTGGAGGTGCTCAATCCACGTCAAACCATCTTCTAGAATGCTCTAGAATCGACCACAAGTAAGTTTTTTGAAGTAAAAATTGTGCCTTTTGAATTTTACAGGGGTACGCACCCACCCCTTTATAGACAGAGCATACAAGTACGCAGGTATTATGTACTTGAGGTGCGTGCACGCAGGTAAGAGTAAGAGAAAGTGTGGAACCAGAGTTATATTGATTTTTTAAAGACTTTCTCTCTTTTTTGGAGTTTGACATGAGGAGCAGAGGTATAAGACTTGCCAATGAGGACAGTATGCTTATTGTTGGAGCCATACTGACTACAAATAGTCATGGTGACAAATTTTAGTGTAACAAACCTGATAGAAGGCTACCTGCACTGATCTCCTTAGGGGCATTTTTTGGATGAATGGTGTCATGGAAACTCTTGGGAAGCAAGCATGATGTAGGTTGACCTCATTAGGGAATGAAAACAACTAAATTAGGGTTTGATGGAACCTAATAATACAGATCTGAAAGTTGGGATTGATGTGCCCAAATTGACCTGTAACAGTTCCTTGTTCTAGATCTTTGTAGTGGCAACGGTGGCATTGGGCTCCACATCAATAATCTTCTTCCCTTTGTCATTTCCCTTGTCGGGTTTTGATTCAGAGTTGGAACATGCATCAGATTCTGAAACCTTTAGCTTCGCCACCAGTGACTGCTTGGCCCAACACTCACTTGTGTTTTGAGTGGAGCTCTTATGGAACTCACACCACTTATCCGTGTCCTTTTTTGGCTTCACGGCACTGTTCTTTGCTTGTAGCTTTCACGGGTTGTCTTGGGCTGCCCCGCTTTGGCTTTGTCCTTTGTTCTATAGTATTGGGGCACCTTTCCCTTTCTTCGGATTCGTAGATTCAAAGTCTCGCTTCTTTTGTTTAAACTTTTGCTTGAACTTGATGGCATATCGGTATGCTATGCCAAGTGAGGGGATGTTCAGGAATTCTATTTCTTCCTGGATGTACTTGTGTAGGTAGCCACGGTATTTGAGTACCAAATGCTGCTCCGAATCCTTGATACCCAACTTTGTGTGAAGGGTATGGAAAATGTTGGTAAACTTCAACACGTCTTGGTCCCTCCCCTGCCACAGCGTGGTCCACTTTATGTATTGATCCTCATAGTTTCCGACAGGGTAGTACTGCTCCTTGATGGCATCCCAGAATGAATCCGAAGTGGGCGCAGCTAAAAATAGTGAGCCTGTACTTTCATCCTCCTGCTCGCAGTAGGTTTCCCACCAATCCTTGACGTGGGGCGCTACTTTGAGAAGAGCGAAAATAATATTTTCCTGATTGGAAAAATCATGAACAAAAGAATAACCCTCTAGAAGATTTAACCATTTATCGATGGCATCTACATTTATTTGACCCTTGAATATGGGGATTTCAAAAATATCTTGTACCTTAAACAATGTGGCATGTCCAGAGTAGCTGTTATAAGCCGATGCGTCGCCCCTAGGTAGCCACTGAAGGATTTGGGAAAAGTTGTCCATCATCACATTCCTTTGTCGCTCGAGGGCTTTTTCGAGCAAGATTTTGATAAGATGTCCTGCCCGCTCGTCTTTCTTTTCATCTGCCATGGGAGGCCATCGGGATTTGTGAGGTTGGTCTTGTAAAGGTTCGACCAGTTCAAGCCCTAACTCCTTATATCCCAACCTCGTTGGGGACATGCAAAGAAAAATAGACAAAGAATAGACTGCTCTGATACCATTGATTCAGATTTAAACAGGAATGAAAAAAATTACAGAGATAACCATAAACACAAATATGCAGCAAAAATAATACTTCATTTCATTAATGTAAAATACTGAAATATGCTTACAAACAATAATGGAAATAGACCAGCTAGGGTGATGGTAGCTTATCTCTAAGAATAGATGTGGCAACTACATGCCTCTGAACTGTGTTACAATGAGGCTTGAAGGCCTATTTTATGTTGAGAAACAATGGAAAATCCTCAACATCCAAAAACCTAACCCTAGAAGATGAAATGCCAAACTATGGGCCTCGTGTGGGTAAATTGGTACATCAACTTCTCGGGGTCGTAACTTTGGCATACCATCTCCGTTTGATGCTTACAATATCTTGTTAGAAAGATCTACCAAGAACTACAACTTTGGGAAGAGAAACATCAATCTGTGGACCCATGTTGCTCCAATTTTCCCAAAAAACATTTTTTAGGGCCTCAAAACATCTCTGGAAGTTCCAGACTCGAAAAACTGCTAAAAATAGTAAATTGTGCTACAATTAAGGAAACTAAAAAGCTGAAACAAACAAATTTCCTTGAGGGCGTATCAATAGGAAAACAAATTTCCCAGTTTTGGAAATGAGCTTACTGCAATGTTTTTTAGTAACCAAAGAGATGGCGGTAGGTGGTGCTACCTTCGGTATCCTGTACAACTTATTTCTCAAAGTAACAATAACAACACTGGGCCTTGATTCATACACAACATGTCGCTTCCATAAGTATGGTTGTCCTAATCATACATCACAAACTTCAAGGGGAGCAACGTCACACAATACCTCATCCGTGAAGGGCTTGATGTTGTATGGAGGGTGACATTGTTGGCTCATGCGAAGATCCCATCCTTGGTGAAGCCACCCGATGGTGTATGGTTGTGGATGTGTTGTGGTTAGTAAGCCCAGCCACTTCACAACCTCTACCAAAATGAGGTTCTTTTGGCTCCCACTGTCAACAACGAACTATAGTGGGGAGCCCTTTACCCACATCTGGGAGTAGAAGAGACGCTCCTCCTCTGGATCTTCGTAGTGGCAACAGTGGCGTTGGGCTCCACATTGATAATCTACTTCCCTTTGTCATTCCCCTTGTTGGGTTCTAAATGAGAGTTGGAACATGCATCAGAATCTAAAACCTTTAGCTCGGCCACCAGTGACTTCTTGGCTTGACACTCACTTGTGTTGTGAGTGGAGCTCTTAGGGAACTCACACCACTTTCCCGTGTCCTTTTTTGGCTTCACGACACTGTTTTTTGCTTACAGCTTTGGTGGGTTATCTTGGGCCGCCCCGATTTGGCTTTGTATTTTTTTCTATGGTTTGGGGGAACCTTTCCCTTGCTTCGGATTTGTAGATCCAAAGTCTCGCTTCTTCTGTTTAAACTTTTGCTCGACCTTGAGGGTGTATTGGTATGCTGTGCCAAGCGAGGGGATGTTCAGGAATTCTATTTCTTCCTAGATGTACTTGTGCAGGTAGCCATGGTATTTGAGTACCAAATGCTACTCCCAATCCTTGATACCCAACTTTGTGTGAAGGGTATGGAAAATATTGGTAAACTCCAACACGTCTTGGTCCCTCCCCTGTTGTAGCTTGGTCCACTTTATGTATTGATCCTCATAGCTTCTGACAGGGTAGTATTGCTCCTTGATGGCATCCCAGAATGAATCCCGCATGGGTGCAGCTGAAAATAGTGAACCTGTACTTTTGTCCTTATGCTTGCAGTAGGTTTCCCACCAATCCTTGATGTGGGGGTCTGCTTTGAGAAGAGCGAAAATAATCTTTTCCCGACTGGAAAAATCATGAACATAAAAATAACCCTCTAGCAGATTTAACCATTTATCGACAGCATCTACGTCTATCTAACCCTTGAATATGGGGATTTCAAAATTAACTTGTACCATAAACGGTGTGGCATTTCCAGAGTAGCTGTTACAAGCCATTGCGTCGCCCCTGGGTAGCCACTGAAGGATCTCGGCAAAGTTGTCCATTATCGCATTCCTTTGTCGCTTGAGGGCTTCTTCGAGCAAGATTTTGATAAGATCTCTTGCCCCCTCGTCTTTATTTTCATCTGCCATGGGAGGCCGTCGGGATTTGGGAGGCTGGTCTTGTAAAGGTTTGACCAGTTCAAGCCCTAACTCATATCCTGACCTCGATGGGGACATGCAACTAAAAACAAATAAAAAGTAGATCGCTCTGATACCACTGATCTGGATTTAAATAAGAACACAACAAATTATAGAGATAACCATAAAAACAAAGTTGCAGTGGAAATAATACTTCATTTCATTAATGTAAAACATTGAAATATGGTTACAAACAGCAATGGAAATAGACTAGCTAAGGCGATGGTAGCTTATCTCTAAGAAAAGATGTGTCGGATACATGCCTCTGAACTGTGTTACAATGAGGCTCAAAGTATTATTTATTGTTGAGAAACAATGGAAAACCCTCAACATCAACTTCCTGGGGTCGTAACTTTGGCATACGATCTCCATTTGATGCGTACAATATCTCGTTAGGAAGATCTATATGAGAAATACAACTTTGGCAAAAGCAATGTTAGTCCTTCGACTCATGTTGCTCCCATTTTTCCCAAAAAACGCCGTTTAGGGCCTCAAAATGACTTCGGAAGTTCCGGACCCGAAAAGCTGCTAAAAATAGTAAACTATGCTACAATTAAGGAAACTAAGAAGCTGAAAGAAACAATGCTGGGGGTCCTAGTGGACTTGGTAGGTGGCCACCAATATCCACCTGGATCATTCCTCTCCTCTTAGGAAGCAATGGTCCTCATTGCGTTGAGTTCCTCCATGAGATGAGGAAACTTCTGCTGAACTTGGTCCCTGGTGAGCCATTTGCCTTGGTGAAGGAGTTGGCCTACTTTGAAAACTCGATACAGTTGGATATTTTGCTAGCGAGTGTGCTTGATCTTTGTGTCCATGATCTGATCACTTGCAACTTGTTCTATCCAATCTGGATTTTACTCTGTGGGTGTGATTTGTTTTGCAATGTCAGATGTGTCTAGTAATGGTGGAAAGTATGGCCAAAGGTAGTCCACATTGAATACTAGGTGCAGGCAAAGGAATGGGGGAATGTTGAGCTCAAATGCATTGTTTCCCACAGCCTTGGTAATGGTATAAGGACCATATCGAAGTTGTCTGAGTTTTCGATAGGCTCCGGTAAGGCGTTCCTTTTGCAAATGCAATTAGACTTTGTTACCCAACTGAAACTTGAGTGGCACCCGATGTTGATCATGTCGATGCTTGTACTTAGCATTTGATTTGTCCAGAATGTCATGGACCTACTGGCGAATATTTTGGATGTGATCAATGAAGTTGGTTGCCTTATCTGTTTCGGAGTGGACATGAGATGAATCTATGTGAGTAGCTGCAAATGGCATGGCCACATCAATGGGACATAATGGCTGGAATCCCAAGCCCGCCTGAAAAGGGGTGTGGCCAGTCGAGCTGTGTAGAGCCCAGTTGTAGCTGTGCTGAACATAGGGGAGGCTCTCATCCCATGTGCATGGATGCTTTGAGTTGTACATGTGCAGAATGTGTTCGATCATCCTGTTGACAACCTCTGTCTGGCCATCAGTTTGAGGATGGAAGGTTGTGGACTTAGTGTGTTTGGTGTCCAGCATCGACCAGAGACTGGACCAAAATGTACTGAGGAACCTATTGTCCTGATTCGAGATGATAGACTGTGGGATCCCAAAGCGTACCCACACTCTTTCAAAGAAGAGTTTAGCAATGGCTTCTGCTGTGATATTTTTCTTGCAAGCCGCCATAATGACCATCTTCGAGAACCTATCGACGACCACAAAAACACAGTCATTTTCATGCTTAGTGGAAGGAAGTCCTAACATGTAATCCATGGAGATGGATTCCCAAGGTCTACTAGGGGTAAGCAGTGCGGTATAGAAGCCTTGCTTCTTGATGGTCAGTTTGGCAATGGTGTAGGCAATGCATGATCTGATGTAATTCTCGACATCCTGTCGAAGATTCGACCAATAGAAATACTTTTGTAGTACTATCACCGTTTTCTTCTTTCCTTGAGGGCATGTCATCAGGAAAACAAATTTCCCAGTTTTGGAAATGAACTTATTGCATTGTTTTGCAGTAACCAAAGAGATGGTGGTAGGTGGTGCGATGTTCAGTATCCTGTACAACTTATTTCCCAAAGTAACAATATCAACTCAGGGCCTTGATTCATAAACAACATGTCACTTCCACAAGTATGGTTGTCCTAATAATCCATCACAAACTTCAAGGGGAGAAATGTCACACAATACCTCATCCGTGAAGGGCTTGATGTTGTATGGAAGGCAACACTGCTGGCTCACGTGAAGATCCCATCCTTAGTGAAGCCACTTGATGGTGTACAGATGTGGATGTGCTGTGGTCAGTAAGCCCAGCCGCTTGACGACCACTACCGAAATGAGGTTCTTTTGGCTCCTGCTGTGGACAATGAACTGTAGCGGGGAGCCCTTTATCCACATCTGGGAGTGGAAGAGATGCTCCTCCTCCTCTAGATCTTCGGGTTCCTCCTTCTGGATCTTCGTAGTGGCAATGGTGGCATTGGGCTCCACATCGATAATCTGCTTCCCTTTGTCATTCCCCATGTCAGGTTCTGACTTAGAGACGAAACATGCATTGGATTCTGAAACCTTTAGCTTGGCCACCAGTGACTGCTTGGCTCAATACTCACTTGTGTTGTGAGTGGAGCTCTTATGGAACTCACACCACTTTCCCGTGTCCTTTTTCAGCTTCATGGCGCTGTTCTTTACTTACAGCTTTGGCGGATTGTCTTGGGCCGCCCCTTTTTGGCTTTGTCCTTTATTCTTCGATTTGGGGGCACCTTTCCCTTGCTTGAGATTTGCAGATCCAAAGTCTCGCTTCTTCTGTTCAAACTTTTTCTGGACCTTAACGACATATCGGTATGATGTGCCGAGCAAGGGGATGTTTAGGAATTATATTTCTTTTCGGATGTACTTGTGTAGGCAGGCGCAGTATTTGAGTACCAAATCTTGCTCTAAATCCTTGATACCCAACTTTGTGCGAAGGGTATGGAAAATATTGGTAAACTCAGGTACATCTTGGTCCCTCCCTTGCCGCAACGTGGTCCACTTTATGTATTGATCCTCATAGGTTCCGACAGGGTAGTACTACTCCTTGATGGCATCCCGGAATGAATCCCAAGTGGGTGTGGTTGAAAATAGTGATCCTGTACTTTCATCCCTCTGCTCGTAGTAGGTTTCCCACCAATCCTTGATGTGGGGGGCTGCTTTGAGAAGAGCGAAAATAATATTTTCCTAACTGGAAAAATCATGAACAGAAAAATAACCCTCTAGCAGATTTAACCATTTATCATCGACATCTGCGTCTATCTAACCCTTGAATATGGGTATTTCAAAATTAACTTGTAACTTAAATGGTGTGGCATTTCCAGAGTAGCTGTTAGAAGCTGATGTGTCGCCCCTCGGTAGCCGTTGAAGGATTTGGGCAAAGTTGTCTATCATCGCGTTCCTTTGTCACTCGAGGGATTCTTTGAGCAAGATTTTGATAGGATCTCCTACCCCCTCATCTTTCTTTTCATATGCCATGGGAGGCTGTTAGGATTTGCGAGGCTGGTCGTGTAAAGGTTCGACCAGTTCAAGCCCTAACTCCTTATATCCCGACCTCGTTGGGGATATGCAAAGAAAAATAGAGAAAAAGTAGACTGCTCTGATACCACTAATCCATATTTAAACAAGAACGCAACAGATTATAGAGATAACCATAAACAAAAAGATGTAGTGGAAATAATACTTCATTTCATTAATGTAAAATACCGAAATATGCTTACAAATAGCAATGGAAATAGACTAGCTAGGGTGATGGTAGCTTATCTCTAAGAAGAGATGTGGTGGCTACATGCCTCTGACCTGTGTTACAATGAGGCTCGAAGGCCTATTTATTATTAAGAAGTAATGGAAAACCCTCAACATCCAAAAACCTAACCCTCGAAGATAAAATAACAAATTGTGGGCCCAGTTTCTGTAAATTGGTACATCAACTTCTCGGGGTCGTAGCTTTGGCATACGATATCCGTTTGACGCATACAATATCTCGTTAGAAATATCTATCTTAGAAATACAACTTTGGGAAGAGGAACATTGGGCCAAGGACCCATGTTGCTCCCATTTTTCCCAAAAAAACATCGTTTAGGGCCTCAAAACGGCTCCGGAAGTTTCGGACCCGAAAATTTGCTAAAAATAGTAAACTGTGCTACAATTAAGGAAACTGAAAAGCTGAAAGAAACAATGGTGGGGGTCCAAGTGGACTTGGAAGGTGGCCACATATATCCACCTGGATCATTGCTTGCAGTAGGGATAATATATCCCAAATTAACTACAAAAACAAATAAAGAATGAGTTATACATAATACATGAGGAAGAAGGAATATCTCATGCAAGTAGGAATGACATTGTAATTTGATGAATACAAGTCTATGAAACAATGTGATGAAAAGAAAATGTCAAGATTTGATGAACAAAAATCAATACTAGAATGTGATGAAAACAATCAACATCACATTCTAACAAACAAAAATTGGTGTCAAAATGTTATGAAAAAGGTGGCATCAAAATTTTATGAACAAAAATTGATGTTGCAATGTGATGAACAAAAATTGACATCCCAATGTAACAAACAAAAATTAACATCATAATGTGATGAACTAAAATTGATGTTGGCGGAGATTGACATTAAAATATGTTGAACAAAAATCATCATTATAAAACAATGAAAAACATCAACATTGCAATTTGAAAAACAAAAATTCACGTCACAATTTGATGATAAATAACTGAAATCACAATGTGATGGACATAAAATTGATCTCTGAATGTGATTTTACAAAAGTTGATGTCACAATGTGATGAATAAGAATCAACTTTGTAATGTGACAAAAAAAAATATGTCGCTATATGATGAATAAAAAATGATGTTGTAGTGCAACAAATTAAAATCTACGTTGCAACATGATGAATATAAGTCATTATTACAATGCAACAAAAAAATTAACATTAGAACGTGATGAACAAAAATCCATGTTTGACATGATGAACAAAAATCCATGTCACTATGTGTCTAGATATCATTGTCTCAAAGTGATGAGCAAAATGACGTCACAATGTAATGAACAAAATTGGCATTGCAATGTGATGAACAAGAAATGATGTGACAATATAACGAACAAAACATGATATTGCAATGTGACGAACAAAAAATGATGTCATAATGCAGAAACTAAAAGCAACATTACAATGTGATGAATAAAATCAACATTGCAATGTGATGAACAAAATTCGACATCACAATATGACAAACAAAAAATGACATCATGATCTGAGAAACAAAAAATGACATTGTAAGGCAATGAATATTGACATCATCATGAAATTAGCGAAACCATGGTCAACCATAGTTGTCCAAATCTAATTTGGTCAACTATAGTCACCCATACTTGACCATAGTCAAACATGATTGACCAAATTAACTATGGATGACCATAATTTACCATGGTTTTGTTCATCACATTATCACATATATATCTGTTTTTTCACATTGTGATGTTTTTTGTTTGTTAAGTTGTGATGCATGGTCGAGCATGGTTAACCATGGTCAAGCATGGCTTGGTCACCCAAACTTGACTATGGTTAAACACGGTCAACCATCATCAACCAGAGACAACATGGTTTTCCATAGTCAACATGGCCAATAGTAGTGAACCAAAGGTAAACATCAACAAACTATAATATACATTGTCAAACATGGTCAACATGGTTGACCTAGTAAACCATGGTCAACATGGCTAAAATAGGTCTACTATAAACAACATGGTCATATATAGTAATCTCTATTTAAAATTTGATAACCATGGTCAACCATGTTCACCTATATTCAACCATAATCAACCATGGTCAAATAAGCTTGACCATGGTCCATCGTAGTCAACCATTGTCAACCTTGTCAACCATGCTCAACCATGTTCAATCATGGTCAACATGGTATACATGGTTAAGCATGTTTGTATGGTCAAACATGGTTAGGTATGGTCAAACGTGGTCAAACATGGTCAACCATTGTCAAAGCATGGTATGCATGGTCAAATCCAACTAAGGTCAAGTGTGGTAAAACATGATCAAGCATGGTAAAGCATGGTAAAACATGGTAAAACATGATAAAAAATGGCCAATCATGGTCAACATGTACCACCATAATCAACCACCATCAACATGGTCAAGCATGGTCAAACAAGCTTGATCGTGGTCAACTATGATCAAGCAAGCTCAACCATGGTCAACCATGATCAATCAAGCTCGACCATGATTAAGCAAGCTCAACCACAATCAGTAATTTCAACATGTTCAATTGCTGTGAAACCAACTCAACCATGATCAAACCATATTGAACCATTTTCAACCATGTTAACATGGCCAACATGGATAGGCATAGTCACTCATGGTCAAACAAAGGTTAAGCATTATTTGCATGGTAAACCATGGTAAACCATATCAACCATAATCAATCATAATCAATTATAATTAAACATGATCAACCATAGTCACTCTTATTTAACCATAGTCAACCATAATCAATCAAGGTCAACCATGATCTAATAATTCTCCTCATGCACGTTGGCTATCAACTAACATGACCACATTATTAAAAGTTGTTGATATATGCCAATCGATTTCATTATTTTTTTTTAAGGTGAAAAATTGTGTCTATCAATAGATATGAACCACTTTAATAATGTATTTGTGATAGTATATATTCAATTTTATTCTAACAATTACCACTTAATCATTTTTAATAATGTGATTGTGCTTGTATATATTCAATTTTATTTTTATTTTTTGATATCAATAACTACAACTTAATAATAAACAATTAATTCAATATTTTATTCCCCTTGGAAAAATCGTAATTTTATTCATGAGACAAAATTACATGTTGTAGATGCTAAAAAGCATATGCATATGATCTGACCCTGTTTTCACAGAATACATAAAAAAACTATAAAAATTACAGCTAACCTATTCTTTTCCACCTTTCTTCTTTTCCACTTTTCGCCAACCTCTAGTGTTGGGAGTGGACGTTACAATGGATAGTTGATTTTCATTTGTATTTATAGGATATTCTTTGTCAGAATCATATCCCTCTGATCCATGAGTTTTTTTCTTGCCAGTTACTTCCATTCCTATTATTTGGGACTGTTGTTGCTGCAAAGGGTTGTTGGGTTACAAGTTGCAGATATTGGTGGGATCTTTCTCTTCCTTTTGTATGTTGTTCTAGACATTTTGTACATCGATTTCTGCTTTATTTTCTGTTGTTTCTACTTTTCTTGCTTCTTCTTCCAAGGGGTCTGTATATTGCCAACCTTTTGGCTTTTTATGTTGGTTCTTATTCCATTTGGGGTCTTTTTTAGCTTGTGGACAGGCACTGTAGAGGTGGCATGCTTGAAGACATCCACGACATCAAAAAAATGTATTTTCGTAATCTAATGGTTGATTCCACTGTGTATTATTGAAAATCAATGTAATACAATATGGTAGTCCTTGACTAAGATCTACTTCGATGCATATCCTGGCGAAAGTAAGGATTCCTCTTGTGAGTCTGTCTGCATCAATCTTTAGGAACTTTCATAAGGAGTTCCCTATAGCTATTAAAACATTATGATGCCAGAAGTGTAATAAAGTGCAACTTGACCCAAACTGGCATTTTTGATACCACCATTGTATTGGCATCAAAATCTAGAAACCAAGGGATCATGAAGAATCCTGCATTGCCCCAAAACCATAGTCCCTTATTGAGGATATGTTCCTTTTCTTGTACTGTGTTGAATCTGACTATAAAAAACCCCTTGGAGCATAAGTGGATTTCACAATTTGGCATCCATGCAACAAATATCCATTGGTGCGAAACATCAGATTTAGGCCAAAATCCATTAAATCTACATATGCTTGTTTTAGTATAAAAATCTGAATACAAAGGCATTGAGACTGTGAGGTCAGGAGTCTAAGATTTTTGTTCCATGATGTAGGGCCCTGGTAGTTGGGGCAATGAAGCTAGTTTGGTTTTATCTTTTTCCTTTCCTTTGACTGCATCTTTAAAAGATCATGTGCTCTTGGCGCTGGTTTCACAACATCCACCTTGCAAGAGCAGATTAATTATGATATTCGAGTTTGAGACAATACCATAATCCTGAAGTGTGTAATTATCCTGAAGGTTGTGTCCTGAGTAAATTAGATTTTGCATGCTTGCTGGTATACCAAGGTGAGTCTGGATTTCATGTCTTAAGTCTTGGATCTGCCTCCCCTTCTGGATCCTCCAGAAGATATGCCTTTCTTCCGAAGTTTTAATGAAAATTTGTACCAAATCCATCTCAAAAGTGGGTGGATATGTCTGAGAAAGGGCTTGATCTGTTACCAATTTGTTTGGATCTGATGGATCTAAGCATATTGGTGCTCTATTTGGTCCTTTCTTGCGAAATCTAGGGCATGGAAGCATTGCAGTGGGTCATATGCCAGATCTGTCCATTGCATATGACCATGTTCCACTTGGGGGTTAGGTTCTCTATGAGCTGTTAGAAGCAACAAACAATTTTGAACTCCCCAGATGCCTGGTAATGTACCCTTTACATACCCTTCTCTGCCTTTTGGGGTTGGAACCCATATTTGCGTCACGCGCAGACATATTTTACTCACTGGATTTGACCTGAAAGTTTGGTAAACGGTCTTCTGGTTGGCTAGATCTATTGGAACCCTTTGGAAGATGATTGATGAAGGAGGGGCATATGAGTTAGCAGAAGAAACGGGACCGGATCCATCTTCTTTAAGCGCCTCATATACTATTTGCCACAATAAATTAAAGGTAGTGGTAGCCGATCCCTCATATTTCTTTGCATTCCATTTGTTTCCTGCAGGAAGTGTGCCCTTGTGGTTGCATGCAATGCACCTGGCGTAGCCCTATGTTAGATACCCATCTATGGCTTCGAGGAGGCCTTTTAGATATGGATTTTCCCACCCCAATGCTGTGACTATGCGGTTCATGGCGGCAGACATGTCCTGTTTTTGGTTCCATATTGGTGTTGCTACGACTCGAACCACAAATAATCTCACTGAATTGAAAGCTATAGCTATGTCGACGTCAAGTGTTGCCTCTGTTCCATTATGTTTTTCTGGTGAATTGTTTGGCCTTTCGGCTTCAACAGTAACAACCGACACAGACTTGACTATTGTCGTTGTCTGCTTTGACTTAGCACCTCCATATTTCTCCTTCTTTGGAGTAGGGTTTGCTACAACAACGTTCTTGGTGGGGCGAGGAGCCATTTTCAAATTTTTTCTCCTTTTGGATGGTATTCAACTTTTTGCTTCAAGTAGTAGTTATGTGACTCTTTATTCAATAATTAATTCAATATTATATAATATATATTCAATTTTTAATTTTAATTTTTAAATTAATTTAATAAAATTTATGTTGCCTTAATAACAAATGCTTTAATGCTTTCAAATCTGGTAAAGAACATTATTATCCGGATTAAAAATTCCTTGCATCCAATAAACATAAGAAATCTACAATAAACATTTACTAAAGTCAAAAGTAGTTTTCTAAACCTTTGCCAAAGCTTCATGCTTGGTTATTGGCTCATTGTCACTTTCCGTAACACATATATGGTTCACCCTATGCACGATATTCATGGAGCCCTTGCATGTTATTCATATGTAAGAATGCATCTTTGTGTTGTAAGGACATGCTTGCGAATTTAAATATATAATAGCACCTGTAGATGGATGTAGACAATGACAACACAAATGCTTTTCATGTTGTGGTTTTCTTGAAAAGTTGCCACTTGCAAAGTCTTTTCTTTTTTCAGATTTGAGATTATGATTACTAAGGGAAATATTATGTTAATAAACTTTGGATAAAGACATTGACGAAATAAATGTCTTCCCAATTTCGATGATAGTGCCTTTATCGATGGTTGAAAAAATACGAATTGTGAAGTGCTTTATTGTTTTGTTTGGGCATGCAAGTTGCACACTATTTCCTTTCAGATTTGGGATTGTGATTATTATGGAAACAAATAAGTTTAAATTTTTTTTGGGACATTGACAAAGTAAACGACTTTTAAATTTGGGTGATAATGCTTTTATTAGTTCTCACTGCAGGCAAGGTGGGGACTATAATAATTGAAATGTGGCTTTTTAACATTAATTTAAGTTACTAACGATTATAAATAAGCAAAGTTTTTAGAACCGTATTGCATATTCGACAATGTATTTTTTTTTACCATCTTATTTGGCCTTTTCTCGAGGTCAGGAGGCAAAACCATGGGCTATATTTATCTCTTTTCTTTACATTTGCTTGGCATTCTAAAATTGGTAAATTAATGCTAGCATTAATCGAAAACATTAAATGGTAACTCATGAACAATCGCTAATGGGGTATTAATATAGGTTGAAATTCACATTATTATGACTATGGAGAGATAATGTGACTGTTGGAGACACATCATTCCTGCCGTGTCAAACCATGCCTGTCATGTCAAAATCGTGGTTTCAATCGACTTTACTTACATGCCTGTCAATTTTTTACTTTACTTGCATGTTTGTCAATTTTTTACTTGCATGTCTGTCCAAATTTTTGTTTGCTGCCTGTAAATTCATTCATTCAACTATGTCGCTTCATCAACTATCTGCACCAACTAGCACCAACTATCTGCACTGGGTGACTCATGAGGGACAAAGGAACAAATTCAAGTATGTCGCTCCATCAACTATTTGCACCAAATATTTGCACTGTTTGCATTGGGTGACTCATGAGGGACAGAGGAACAGAGGGAAGAACAACAAATCCTGCAAGTAGGAAACACATCCTTAGTAAGAAACAACTACATCCTTTGTGATGATTTCCTGCATCCTTTGTTATGATTTTCTGCACAATCAATTTTCATATTTATAATTTTGCAGTAAACCTAACATTCAAAAGATTTGCAGTAAACCTACCATTCAAAAGCTTTCTTGTAAACACAAAAAAAATCTTAAATGTTTAGTATTTACTGTATTTCAGAGCTCGAGCTCCATGAGAAATTCCCGCTTGCAATCTTAAATGGGAAATCTTAAATGTTTATTGAATTTTAGAGCTCCATGGAACTGCCCTCTTGCATGTATCAGATGCATGATGTCATCCCCTTAATGTGATCTCCTTAACACTAAGAAACTAATATCATTTACTCAAGTTGCCTAAAAAATATCTTAAGATTTTGTGCTTACAACTAGGAAACTAATACACGTTGATACACGTTGATTAAATGGGAATTCAATGCTCACCTTGTGACTGGACAATTAATGGCTGCAATCGATTTCTCAAACCAATTTCTCTCTTCTTTATTGTCATATGAGAATTCTAATTTCTTCTTTCCTGCAGGAATTCACACATATCCATTAACCCTTCACACATATCCATTAACCCTGATGTTGGCTAGCTAAAACAAAGAAATCTAGGAAACCCAACAAAGAAATCGAGGAAACCCAATTGAAACACCATGTAGCCTATGACCAACACTGTCCACTCGCTTTCAGAGAAACACAATCACAGACAAAGAAACACTAACACCTAATGCTAACTATAGTGGATCCAAAGAATCCATTTTTTAGAAATGAATCAGATGATATTCATTAGCTACAAAACAAAGTTCTATTTAGATTAACTTTTTTTGTAGCATGCTAACAAGGAAATATTTATGGGATTTAAATTTTCAAGATAAAATCAATGGCACACAAATTCTTCTATGCATAAACAAAACCATAAATTAGATCACAACTAAAAAATTAGAAGAGTGTTTATCCCTGAATCCCTTTGTGCCCAGTTTAAGTTCACTGAAGGGTAATCTATGAGGACCATATTCAAGTTCCCATTCTTCAATCACCTCACTCTGTTGAATCCCCCTAATAAGGTAAATTGCTGCCAAAATTGCAACAACCGTGATACTTACAGCAACTATGGATACCCCAACTATGAACCTTCTAGTTTTCACCATAGAGTTTGCAAATGTAATCTGAGGAAGCTTTGAGAGTTTAAGGTCCTGTGTAGGCCCATTCATCCTTGAAACTCCATCCAAGAAGGTGATGAGCACTAGAAAGCAACCTTGTGGAGGCTAAAAACTCCACATTCATATAATCAAGAAGGACATCTGAGAGCTTAACATGAATAGACGTTAATGGGATACCAGGCTTGGGCATCCCCCTGTACAACACTTAAATTGAGCCTATTATTCACGCCATCAAATATTAAATCCCTGAATTGTCCCATTACTAGTTTTGTACCCAGTTGTTGTAGACATATTCGATATGAGACTGTTGATAGGAGTTCCTAAAATTTTATTATTTCCCCATCTTATTGCTTAGAAATATTAATTCATTTCTTCAAGTTTCATAGAGCCACAGGGGAAGCCAAAGCTACCCAGGTCTACCCGAACCTTAGTCACTAGGTTGCGATGAATTCATGAGCACATTGGATCTCAAAAACCGCTACAGCATGCTACAACATCCACTTCATGAGAAGACTACATCTCAAAAACCTCTACAACAAGCATTCATTGGAACAAGCACTCATATATATATATATATATATATATAATACGTTTTAGGCATAGGAAAGAATGAAGGGTACAATATTCCTTCGTAGGAAAAAACCAGAGAATTACACAAAAATAGTACTCGACCTAGTGCCTATAGAGCCATCAACAGAAGAGGTACAAAATTTTGTTGCGAGGGCCTATCTGTCGATTTCGAAATGGAGAGACGCCATGAGAAAGTTTTGTCGATTCCCCAGTGCAATGTTGTTCTTCCCCATGATGTCTTCCTAGGCATCCTCATTATTAGAAAAGAAAGTTGGCTTTGTTTCCATTCAGCCTTTCGAGTACAATAAATTGACATGAAAACCCAACATAAATGCACGATCACTTTGAAGGAAAACCTCAATCAATCAGAATTGGAGAAGATTTGATAAGCAATTTGAATAGCTAATGCAACATGCAGTTCGGGCGGGAACAAGACAGTCAAAATGCAGAATGACAACCTGATGAATAAAGCTTTATATTATACCTGCATCTTTTCAGAATGTAGATTCTCTCTTTCGTTTGGAATTGAGGCGGAAATCAACTCCATGAGCAGAATGGATATACAAATCCACTACAATATGCTACAACATCTCCCTTTGAAGCAAGTAGATTCATCATGACACCAGTAATCCAACTATCCAAATGATTATGCAGGAAGGATCATGTGTAATGCATGCAGGTAGTTCCATGGTCGTTGGGTGTTTGAATGCCCAATATGAGTGTTCTATTCGACGACTATCCGAATGGCCACCACAGGTGTTCTAGTCCACAAAATTCTGAATGTCACCACTGGTGTTTCTTTTTCCCTTAGGCAGGTACTAGCAACCATGTTGCTATCCATCTTGTTGGAATGTGAATTGGTAAGTGTTTTCCTTCTTTTAAATTTTTCTCGGTAAATTTTGTATATTTAAATTATGTTATAAATATAGTTAAAAATAAAAATATATAAATTATTATGATATAGAATTTAATTAATTTTAAACACAATAATATGTTTTCAATATTATTAATATATTTTAATAATCAATTAAGTAAAAGTAATTTGATAAACTTATACTCTAGCCAATGCCAATTAGTTCAAGTAATCAAGAGCTCAGTGCAATTGGTTGTATATATTTTCCTTTATTTTTTTTTATAATGAAAAAACAACAAAAATCTACCATTGAGTTGGGTAGCCATTAGCTAAAATTGTGTTGTAAGAAATAAATTGCTAATATTTTTTGTTGCTAAATTTTGAACTATTTTTTTAAATAAAGTAAATTTCTTTAAAATATTTAAATTATATAAATTATACCATTTCAATAAATCTATATTAAATTTTAAACAAAATGAGATAAATAAATAAAATATATACGAAAGACATAATTAACACATAATTAAGAATTTATACATTTAATCAACCACCAAAGTTATGTGGAATGTACTCAAGTGCCCTCACATCCTTAATTTTTTTAAATCTATAAAGTTATACTTGAATATTTAACCATTCCATAGTCTAAGCTATTCTTTATTTATAAAATATTAATATAAATTTCCTCAATAGAAGAAATTCTAAACATTCTATCTCTTTTATTACATATAACCAGAGATATTACAGATAACACATAACTTGTAGACATGTGCATTAACCCACTTTAAAATGTTGGGCATTAACTCACAAAACAATCCCGGAGCGATTACATACATGCAACTCCATTGTCTTATTGTTATAATTACCTAAGCCCACGCACACGTTATAATACATATAGTGTAATATATCTATGGAGAATCTCAGTCCCGTCCAACCCAGCTTAGTACAGTTTACATAGTATGTATAAACCCCACAGAACTTTCATATCCAGGAAGGGTGGAAACTGGTTCATCTCTTTAGGGCACACTGTAGGCTACCAACAAAAATCATTATTGTTATATTGTATTGTAGAATTCTTTTATTAAGATGGTGCAGGAATCACTCAAGTGTAATGTGATCCCATATTTTGGTATATTTTAGAAATTTGAGAGAGAAGTGAATTCAAATTATTAAATTAGAATTTCTAAAATATTTCAAAATTTATTTTTTAGATAAATAAATATTTCGATAAAAATAAAAATAAAAATAAAATTTGTTTCATTTTATCTCCACATTTGTAACCAATGGGTCTGTTAGAGAATTCACAATATTTGGGGAGGGACAGGGTGATGGCTGGATAGATCACTACAACTTTCGTTGTTTTAGAGAGAAAGACAGAGCAGAGGTAGGCGGGATCGGTGGAGAAACTATGAATGGTGTTGCAGCAGCCGACTAAGACGGGGGCATTTGTGTTCTGAGTGGCGTCCATGCATGATGCCTTCTTCAATGCCTCCGACTCCACCACACATTGACCCACTGCATTTGTTCCCAAAACAACACCCAGAATGAGGAGGAAAAATAGCTTTGTGAAAGAGAAGGCCATTACCTGTTATGAATGTCTGATAGCCTTGACTGTAAATTCCACTATGAGCATGTAGCGGGAGTGAGTGAATATATAGTTGTTACTAAAAAATATGATCAAATGAAAGGGTATCATTCGCACTTCCACTGATCGATAAATTCTTCGATTTATGATTTCAAATACCAATGCAGGGTCCTAGCCCCTAACTTTTCATAGAACCTAGCCCCATTAACCCATAGACCCCTACCTTTTCTTTACTACTAGCCCCCTAGTGCCTCCTATCCTTTATTATAACTACTCCCCATCATTTACCCATCTACTCTTCACCTATTCTCACCTCCTCCTTTTCCTCTACCACCTTTCCCCCTCATGCCTACCTCTGCTAGTATCACTTAGCTCCCTCTCTTATCCCCCTTTCGATTTACCTATGATTCCCACCCACATTTTCTCTCTTCTTACCTCCTCTCCCAACCTTCTAATGAATTTTCCTTTTGTTTCTTCATGCCCACCAGTCCCCCTACCTTACCCATTGATCATTTGCTTCTTGTCGTATCCCTAGCCAAGGACATCCCCCCTTCCCCTTTATCCCTCCCTTACCTTCTCTCCTCATCTCCCTTTGTCTTGCCACTCACTCCACCTTGGCTCCTCCCTCCTTTATTTTATGCTCTCCATTTCCCCCCACCCCCATCCATTTACCATTTACATCTTCTCACCTCCATAGTCCACCACATTCCCCATTCCCCTTTAGCTAGAACTTGCTCCCAATGAGAAGATATTTTATCTTATAAGCATGAATTGAGAATAACAAGATAGGGGTAGCCATCTATTGAAACACCTTATAATCCCCTCCAATTTAAATGAATATACAAATTTTCCATTGTGAGGATTGTAAAGTATGTCAATTCTAGAAATGACCTAGAGTTTCTACATTCACACACAACAATCAAACAAAGGTGGGTATTAAGCAATATATTTTGTAAGAATTTCCTTCTTCCCCTCAAAGATTGATCTCCCTCAATTCCTCTCTTCCTACCCCTTCCCCTTTGGATCCATCATCCTTTACTTCATGCTCACCACTCCCCTTTCCATACCCATCCACCCTTCACCTATTCTTATCTCTTCCCCTTAAGCCCCTCTCATCCAAGCCCCTCATGCCTACCTCCTTTAGTTTCGCCTTCCTCCCACTCTATGTTGGTTCCCCCTCAGCTCCTCTCCTCCTCGCCCTCAAGCTCATCTCACCCTTTCCCTTGGTGTCTCCCTCATTTCCTTCATAGCGCACCATTCCACCTTCCCCAACCATCCATATTTCAGTGCTCTTCATAATGTTTCTAATGAGTCATCATTTTCTTTGTTTTGAATCCATATACCTAATTTATGACCCGGGAAGGTTGCACATATTTTCAAGGTCATGATTAAAAAGTATTGTTCTTTAGCACTAGAAACAAAGATTGAAGTGTTCTCAAAATATATGTTTGTTTAATATATTTCTAAAGACATATTATTTACCTCATTTTGTACCTAGGTAACTATCATATGGTATTGATAAGTTTTTTGAGGTATTGATAAGTTTTTTGAGATATCATAAGTGTTGAGTCTTGATAGGTTGCGTAACAAAGCATTAGGTTTACAAATTAGACCTTAGAAACATAAAATAAGAATTATAGGTCCAAAAATAAACACATTTTGTCATTATATTTACCATGATACATGTTTTTTCCGTTGTGCTATTGAATAATTGATTTATGGACTATTCTTTAAAATGAATAATACACTATTTCAACTATTTAATCTTAACTTGGCATAAGTTTCCATGTAATAACAAAGTGATCCTACAAGACTCTCTTGGCCTATTCTTTAAAATGGGTAATTCACTATTTCACTTATTTGATCTTGACTTGGCATAAGTTTCCATGTAATAGCAAAGTGATCCTACAAGACTCTCTTCTATGAATAGTGTTGGGTATGTGTTATATTCTTTACATGACTATCCCACTTGCAATTTGTTGCATCAAGGTCAATGAAGGGGTAACAAGAGGGTTTCGAGGGAGAAAGAACGCCCCTATTTGGGGGTTCAAGGCATTGCCCAAAAATATAACATATGGATATTATTTTGCAGTATTCCCCTTTAGCATTTTTAGGGCACATGGTGGTTCAACCAACAATTTTTCAATACTAGTTAAGGAACTATGGTTGTATTCTAATCCATGGTTAATGGATTGGGATTTTATAGATGTTACAATATATGCATATTATATTGTAACATTGCAAATAATAGAATATATTAAGAAGAAAATTTTGATGGTTGAGATTTAGGTTTCTAGCATAAATTTCTATGTTAATGTTGGTGTGTTCCATCACATTTTTTTTCTTCTTTTTATTTTAAAAAATCTGCATTAACTATACAAAGTCAAAACCAATAACCAATTCCACATTTAATGTTTTCAATAACAAATAAATAAATCTATAAATTTATATATATAAAGTTTTTTTATTAGATCTAAAATTTCTCTTTTATCTTATTTTAATTAAAAAAATAAATGTTAAAATCAAAATAAGAAAAAAAACCATCTATTAGAATCCAAATGAAAAATATAAGCTTCTTGACATATTCCTTTAACATTGAGTTTGATTTTAAAAATGGTTTTAAGTATACAATTTCTAGTCATGCCTTTCTTTAGATTTCATCCTCAATCTTAAAATACCATGATACCATGTCTTATTGAAGTTATTTCCATACATACGTTTCATTTTAAGTTTAAAATTACATTGCATTTTAATATAATTTCATTTTAGTATCACTGCATTTGATGAGTATGGTTTCTTCCATATAAGATTACTCTCTTTATGAGCACGGTTTCTTCAATATTAGATTACTCTCTTTATGTTAAAGCTTGCGTTTAACATATTCATTTGTACTTGAATACATTTTTAAAACTTATACATGGTCTTTGAATTTAAGATGAGAACACATATTGTTTGTGTTTAAAAAATAAAGTTAATTGTTTTTTTATTAATCAAATGTTTTCTTTATAGGCGAGTATTTGAATTTGGATGTTATTTAATTATAATTATATAAAAGAACTAATTTTGGTTTGCAGATTACTGTGGTGTGGTTTTTGAATGGAGTTCGGATTTTCCACAGTGTTCATGTTTTTTGGTCGACGTTTCGAGTCTGAAACTAGACTCATCATCAGGACAAAAAGTGAGGAGAAAAGAAGAGAATGTTAGGTATAAATATGCTGTGAAGACCAATGGCCGACTCTTTGCTTCATTGATAATTTAATTTATTATTGTCATTTAGGTTTTATTTGATTTTTCAATTTAATTATTTTAATAACCACATTGTAATTATTTTTAATTTTTTTATTACTATTACTATTTTATATTTAGTCTTATTTTATCATAATGCCTCATAATTAAATACTTGCTTATTAATTATGGTTTATGCTTATTAATATTATGATACTATTCTTAATTGTTTAACATGAGACTTTATTAGTATTGTTTATGTAAGTTGTTTATTATGTCTTCTTATAAATTAATTTATTTGTTATCAAAATCTCTTTTTGTAATTCTTAGATTATTTAGTATTATTCTTTATTAGTCTTTTAATATTTAATGCTTTTATGTTTATATTTATTATTTGTTATTGTTAATGTTATTCTAATTCCATAACATTATTTTGCTCCTATTATCTATATTATTATTTATGATATTTACTATGATATTAGTTAAAGTTCCTCCATATATATTTATTGTTATTTATTATATTTGATATTTATTATGATATTTATTAATGCTCTATTTAATTTATCTATTATTTATCTATTAGAGTAGATGTTTGTTTATTGATAGTTGCTTATCTATTTTATTATATGTGCTATATCCTACGATATTTATTAATGTTCTTCTATACATGTTTATTATAAATTAATTATTTACTAAGATATTTACTTTTTGTGATTCTTTAGATTATCTAGTATTATTCTTAATAGTCTTATAATATAGCTTTTTATGTTTATATTTTATTATTTGTTATTGTTAATGTTATTCTAATTCCATAATATTATTATGCCCTTATTATCTATATTATTATTTATGATATTTACCAAGATATTAGTTAAAGCTCCTCTATATATCCTTATTGTTATCTTATTATAATTGATATTTATTATGATATATATTAGTGCTCTACTATATATAACTATTAATTTAACTATTATTTATCTATTATAATAGATGTTTGTTTTATTGATAGTTGCTAATCTGTATTACTATATGTGTTATTTACTAAGATATTTATTAATGTTCTTCTATACATGCTTATTATACCTATTATAAATTTTTATTTGTTTTTATATTTGATGAGGTTCATGTTAGCCTTATTATTTATTTAATATTAATATTATTAATGCTTCTATAATTTGCGCTCATTAATGCTTTTTATACCTTTCTTATTAGATGTTTAATTTTATTTTTATTGCACTATAGTAAATTATTAGGTTTCTTCTAGTCTCGGATTCTCAAGAGTAGCATGGTTAGTTTTATTATTATGATGGCAGGTTAGGAATTTCTAACATCATTATTAGGATTATTAGCGAGGGTTAGCACGGGGTTCCAATTTTTGCTAATCTCCATGCCACCATCCCTATTCAGGTTTTTAGGATGTTTAATGATTTCAATAGCTTCCCTAACTTTACGCTTGAATTGATGTTCTACATTAGCAATGACTTTGGTGTCTTCTAAGCACATATGATGATTAGTTTTACCTACATGATCAGCTAGGGCTGAGGTTTTGGTAGCTACAAAAAGCTACAAAAAGCTAGAGAAAAACCCCATCTCCAAAATCACAAACCTCGTAAAGAAAGCCATTAAAGAAACAAGCCTTGATGATAAAATAAAGAAGAGATTGACTCCTAACAGCGAAATCACCCCCAGGATCTATGGAGCCCCTAAAATTCATAAAAAAGATGTCCCCCTAAGACCCATAGTCAACACCATAGGGTCTCCTACTTATGAGTTAGCCAAGTACGTCGCCAGCATTCTATCCCCTCTAGTGGGTAAGACCAGCTCTTACATTAAAGACTCCAATCAATTTGTAAATCACATAAAAAACACCAAGCTTGAACCAGGAGACAAAATCGTAAGTTTTGACGTAGTCCAGCTCTTCACCAAAATTCCCCTAGATGATGCTATTCAGGTAGTCAAAGACGTAGCAGATCCCCAGACCGCTAAATTAGCCGAAATCTGTCTCCGCTCAACCTTCTTCTCCTTCCAAGGCGAAATATTTGAACAAACTTCGGGTGTTGCCATGGGATCTCCTCTCTCACCTATCGTGGCAAACCTTTTCATGGAAAAATTCGAGAAGAAGGCATTGGATTCATATCCACTAAAACCCAAATCATGGGCTAGGTTTGTGGATGACACCAGTGTCAATTGGCCTCATGGCGAGAAAGAGCTAAGCAAGTTCCTGGATCATCTCAATAGCTTATCTCAAGACATCAAATTTACCATGGAAGTTGAAGAAAATAATTGCATTCCTTTCTTAGACATTCTCCTCATTAGAAGGAAGGATGGTTCCATTGGTCACAAAGTTTTTAGAAAGAAAGCCCATACTGATAACTACCTTCATGCCGACTCTCATCACCACCCCGCCCAAAAAATGGGGGTGCTACAAACCCTCTTTACTAGAGCTTATAGAATCTCTGATATAAACCATACCGATGAAGAAATTTCCCACCTTAAAAAAACCTTTGCCAACCTAGGGTACAGCAATGGAAACATATACAAAGCCATTCAAAAAGCTAAAACTGATAACAATAAAAACAAAACAAAAGACAACCCAACCTCCTTTACCTGCCTTCCTTACATACAAGGAGTCACCGACAAAATAGCCAAAATCCTCAATAAGAAAAATATAAAAACTGCTTTCAAACCCTTGTCCACCATTAAGCAGAGAATGAGATCTGTTAAGGATAACCAGGAGCAATTTCAGCAAAAAGGAGTTTATATCATCAAATGTTCTTGTGGAGATCAATACATTGGAGAAACTGGTAGATCGGTTAAGTCGCAAAACCAGAACCTCCTTGGCAAAATTATCCTCAGCCGCCTTCAAATCCCACCTGAAACTAGCAGCGTCAATAGAGCAGGACCTATGGAAAGTGATAGATGCATCCGCAGCTCTGAATGCCAATAAAATGAAGGAAAACGCAGAGGCCAAGCACCTGAGAAAACTAGATAGCATGGTTAGACGTGAGAGAAACATTTCTGAAGAAACGCACAGGCAGATAGCCCAGGTGAGGGCGTTGACAGGCCAGCGTTCAACTCATATGTGCAGCAGAATTGACTTGACGGCCCCTTCGCATTCTGCATTGTTTCCTGAAGACACCGAACGCTGTAGAGAGGATGAAATAATCGCTGCAGAAGTAGGAGCTTCGCATACAGTTGGAACCGAGGCTGATTGCGGAATAAATGGGGCAAGCAGTAACACAGCCAGCACGGTTACCAGCCCTCAGACCAGCGAAACAGCAGACGAACACCCTAGCAATATAATGAAAATTGAAGAAATGGAGGTCCTTAACAAAGGTCTTAACTTTGCTTTAGCACCCAACAAAATCCCCAATGAAGATATCATTTGCAACCTAGAAAATGGAATCAAGTCGCTCAAGGATGATGACAAAGAGCTCATCAGGCAAGAGGTTGCTGTCATCCTTAGAAAAGCCAAGCCACCCAGAAGAAACCTAAGCCCTGATCAACTTAAAGCCCTAAAAAGCCTTAGAAATAATAAGGACATAGTCATTTTAAAAGCCGACAAAGGAGGCGCCACTGTCGTGATGGACTATGTAGATTATATAAACAAAATGAAAGACCACCTATACAATAGTGGTAGCTACAAAAAGCTAGAGAAAAACCCCATCTCCAAAATCACAAACCTCGTAAAGAAAGCCATTAAAGAAACAAGCCTTGATGATAAAATAAAGAAGAGATTGACTCCTAACAGCGAAATCACCCCCAGGATCTATGGAGCCCCTAAAATTCATAAAAAAGATGTCCCCCTAAGACCCATAGTCAACACCATAGGGTCTCCTACTTATGAGTTAGCCAAGTACGTCGCCAGCATTCTATCCCCTCTAGTGGGTAAGACCAGCTCTTACATTAAAGACTCCAATCAATTTGTAAATCACATAAAAAACACCAAGCTTGAACCAGGAGACAAAATCGTAAGTTTTGACGTAGTCCAGCTCTTCACCAAAATTCCCCTAGATGATGCTATTCAGGTAGTCAAAGACGTAGCAGATCCCCAGACCGCTAAATTAGCCGAAATCTGTCTCCGCTCAACCTTCTTCTCCTTCCAAGGCGAAATATTTGAACAAACTTCGGGTGTTGCCATGGGACCTATCATGGCAAACCTTTTCATGGAAAAATTCGAGAAGAAGGCATTGGATTCATATCCACTAAAACCCAAATCATGGGCTAGGTTTGTGGATGACACCAGTGTCAATTGGCCTCATGGCGAGAAAGAGCTAAGCAAGTTCCTGGATCATCTCAATAGCTTATCTCAAGACATCAAATTTACCATGGAAGTTGAAGAAAATAATTGCATTCCTTTCTTAGACATTCTCCTCATTAGAAGGAAGGATGGTTCCATTGGTCACAAAGTTTTTAGAAAGAAAGCCCATACTGATAACTACCTTCATGCCGACTCTCATCACCACCCCGCCCAAAAAATGGGGGTGCTACAAACCCTCTTTACTAGAGCTTATAGAATCTCTGATATAAACCATACCGATGAAGAAATTTCCCACCTTAAAAAAACCTTTGCCAACCTAGGGTACAGCAATGGAAACATATACAAAGCCATTCAAAAAGCTAAAACTGATAACAATAAAAACAAAACAAAAGACAACCCAACCTCCTTTACCTGCCTTCCTTACATACAAGGAGTCACCGACAAAATAGCCAAAATCCTCAATAAGAAAAATATAAAAACTGCTTTCAAACCCTTGTCCACCATTAAGCAGAGAATGAGATCTGTTAAGGATAACCAGGAGCAATTTCAGCAAAAAGGAGTTTATATCATCAAATGTTCTTGTGGAGATCAATACATTGGAGAAACTGGTAGATCGGTTAAGATTAGACTCAAAGAGCATAGTGCAGACATTCGTAACGAAAGAACCAAAACCTCAGCCCTAGCTGATCATGTAGGTAAAACTAATCATCATATGTGCTTAGAAGACACCAAAGTCATTGCTAATGTAGAACATCAATTCAAGCGTAAAGTTAGGGAAGCTATTGAAATCATTAAACATCCTAAAAACCTGAATAGGGATGGTGGCATGGAGATTAGCAAAAATTGGAACCCCGTGCTAACCCTCGCTAATAATCCTAATAATGATGTTAGAAATTCCTAACCTGCCATCATAATAATAAAACTAACCATGCTACTCTTGAGAATCCGAGACTAGAAGAAACCTAATAATTTACTATAGTGCAATAAAAATAAAATTAAACATCTAATAAGAAAGGTATAAAAAGCATTAATGAGCGCAAATTATAGAAGCATTAATAATATTAATATTAAATAAATAATAAGGCTAACATGAACCTCATCAAATATAAAAACAAATAAAAATTTATAATAGGTATAATAAGCATGTATAGAAGAACATTAATAAATATCTTAGTAAATAACACATATAGTAATACAGATTAGCAACTATCAATAAAACAAACATCTATTATAATAGATAAATAATAGTTAAATTAATAGTTATATATAGTAGAGCACTAATATATATCATAATAAATATCAATTATAATAAGATAACAATAAGGATATATAGAGGAGCTTTAACTAATATCTTGGTAAATATCATAAATAATAATATAGATAATAAGGGCATAATAATATTATGGAATTAGAATAACATTAACAATAACAAATAATAAAATATAAACATAAAAAGCTATATTATAAGACTATTAAGAATAATACTAGATAATCTAAAGAATCACAAAAAGTAAATATCTTAGTAAATAATTAATTTATAATAAACATGTATAGAAGAACATTAATAAATATCGTAGGATATAGCACATATAATAAAATAGATAAGCAACTATCAATAAACAAACATCTACTCTAATAGATAAATAATAGATAAATTAAATAGAGCATTAATAAATATCATAATAAATATCAAATATAATAAATAACAATAAATATATATGGAGGAACTTTAACTAATATCATAGTAAATATCATAAATAATAATATAGATAATAGGAGCAAAATAATGTTATGGAATTAGAATAACATTAACAATAACAAATAATAAATATAAACATAAAAGCATTAAATATTAAAAGACTAATAAAGAATAATACTAAATAATCTAAGAATTACAAAAAGAGATTTTGATAACAAATAAATTAATTTATAAGAAGACATAATAAACAACTTACATAAACAATACTAATAAAGTCTCATGTTAAACAATTAAGAATAGTATCATAATATTAATAAGCATAAACCATAATTAATAAGCAAGTATTTAATTATGAGGCATTATGATAAAATAAGACTAAATATAAAATAGTAATAGTAATAAAAAAATTAAAAATAATTACAATGTGGTTATTAAAATAATTAAATTGAAAAATCAAATAAAACCTAAATGACAATAATAAATTAAATTATCAATGAAGCAAAGAGTCGGCCATTGGTCTTCACAGCATATTTATGCCTAACATTCTCTTCTTTTCTCCTCACTTTTTGTCCTGATGATGAGTCTAGTTTCAGACTCGAAACGTCGACCAAAAAACATGAACACTGTGGAAAATCCGAACTCCATTCAAGAACTAATTTTAATAAAGTTAAGATATTTTTTACTTTCCTGTAAACCTCACTTATTTTAAATTTTATCTATAAAACTAATCTTATACAAAAATATAATTCATATTCATATTTCTAAATATGAAAAGTTTATTTTGATGAGTGTTAGAAGATGCTATTTTTTAGCTTGATGTAAGCCCCACTTATTTTAAATTTTATCCATAAAACTAATCTTATACACAATATAATTCATATTTCTAAATACAAAAGGTTGAATGAAATCATACTTTAGTTGGAAGCATAAAGCTTAAAATTATGATTTCAAAAGAATGGATAAAAAATATTGTGCATACTTCTCGTTAATGTTCTATCCTTTTAAAATCTTTATAAATATTTTAAATTTTATAGGAGTACCTTCAGATTCCATTTATTGTGGTTGAGTATCGTTGTGGTTATATTTCACCTCATACCTTCTATATATAAAAGTTATGGAAATATATTAATTCGACTGTGTGCCATAAAACAAAACTGAAGTTCAGTATAAAACAGCAAACCGCAGAGATGTATTGCAGCATAGATTACAAACACATGGCTTCATTATTTTGGTATTTACATTCAGAAGCGCAAACACACATCCATGCGTTTGCATTAAACATTTTATAATATATTTATGTACGAATTTCGGTGCAGCCCAGCCCAGCCCAGCCCAGTTTACCTCCATATCTTGTTCATATATGCTGGGAGGCCCATTGTTGATTCCTTTACGGTACAGTGTAAGCTGCCAACCAAAAAAACACCATCGTTATTCGGTAGAATTCTTGTTAAAAGAAAATAAGAAAGAAAGAAAGCTGAAGTCCAAGAATATATATATATATATATATATATTATCTCCGCATTGGTAACCAATATATATATTACCTCCGCATTTGTAACCATCAGGTCTGTCGGAGAATTGGCAGCGCTGGGGAATGGATATGGCGACGGCGGGATCGATCCCTGCAGCTTTGGCTGTTTTGGAGAGCATGACGGAGCAGAGGCAGGCGGGATCGGTGGAGAATTTGTGGACGGCGTTGCAGCATCCGGCTGAGACGGGAGCGTTTGCGTTCTGGGCGGCCTCCATGCACGGCGCCAGCTTCGACGCCTCCGACTCCACTGCACATTCACCTGCTGCGTTTGCTTCCAAAACAACACTCAGAATGACGAGGAGAGAAAGCAAGTTTGTAAGAGAGAATGCCATTGCTTGCTATGAACGACTGATAGTTTGAACCACAAGACACAACTATGAGTATGGACTGGGAGATATGGAGTGTCTGAATTTATAGTAGTTACTCTAGAAGTATGATCAATCGCGAACCAGCACGTGCACATCCAACTATAAATAAATTCTTTCATCTATGATTTCAAAATGGACGGCGCACTGTCACCCAGAATATTATAATTTCAGGAAGTGGATTTGCTTTATTGATGTGGCTGCTCTTTCTCCATCATGATTGACAATGACAGCATTGGCAAAAATTTATTTATGCAGATTGTAATACAGAGAAAGAAAGCATGGCCAATAATTTATGCACATTGTGCATTTCATGGCTGTCCATGGGACGATGTCCACTGCAAGACTGTTGCTCGTCATGCTCTCCCAATTGTCATAGGTGGTTCCTCTTACTGAAGTTATCGATGACACGATTATGATGGGTAGTGGTTTACTCTTTTCAAGAAAGTGAGGAGAGAGAAGCCATTCTTGGCATTGGGATGGATATGCAGTATGCACTTACTTAATTCGCATTAGGTTTAGGTTGGGTAAATCGTATTTATCTGCAAGTAATGTAATATGCTCTCTCCAAGAAAGTGGAGAGAAGCCATTCTTGTCATTGGAATGGATATGCACTTATCTCCTCAACTTGCATTAGGTTTAAGTTGGGTAGCATACATATCTAGAAGTTAGTTATATATATAGTTAATGATATGTATATATTGTTTTTATTTTAAATGATTAAGAAACAACCAAAAAAAATATAATAACGTAAAATATTGAGTAAAACGTGTCTCTATATATATATATATATATATATATATATATATAAAAGAGGTATATATTATTTAACAATGTTGATCGGGTTTAATATAACTTAAACCACATATCATATAAAACTCTTGAAGGAGGATAGTGACATGAGATCTATATTAATTTTGGATATCGTTAGCAGTGACACATGCACGACATCACTAGTTGGAGGAGGAGCCCTTTTAAACTGTTGAAAGCAGCTGATTTCAAGAATCTGCAATGTCAAGAAAATGCTAATGTTTCAATGCTGTACAATGTTAGTGGCGTAACCCGGTTTGAGAGTTTCATGAGCTGAGCTGCGCTAAAACATCAGCATAAGTTATGCTTCGAGTTGTTGTCAGTGGACTATACATAAAAGGCGACGGTGACGGTGAATGATCTCATTTTCTATATGCATTTTTGAAAAAAAAAATAAAAAAATCCATAAAAGGTGACCGTGGATGATATTATATTCTATGTCATATTTTTCCAAAATTTATATATTTATGTAATTGAGTTTGGAGAGATAAGAAATCTATAATTTTATATTTTTTAAATAAAATCATTGTTCAAAAACATCTGGTCAAAAGTGATGCGTAATTTAATTTATGTTTCATAGATTGATTTAATTTAGTAAGTGTAAGTTAATCGTGGTTTTTCATAAATGGTAATGTAAATATGGAAAACTAATAATTCCAAAAATAATAATTTATTAATGTGAAAAAATAATTTAAGGTAATTTTATAATGAATTGAATATAGTATGAACTACAAAAATATAAGAAATTGAATTAGTTTTTTTTGAATATATAACATTTAGTTATAGAATTTATGTATAGCAAGAGATGGAAAATGCTTTAAATTTGGGTCTTTCGTTGATGACTCCACTCATGTACGTTTTTTTGTGCAATTCTCATTACTAACACATATCATGGATTTAATAAAACATTGGTTTTCCCATTGCATAATGCAAGCTTCCACATCTCCACATTTTTTTATAATTCTAAGACATACGGTTGAGTGGATACATGTGCAAAGTGCGAAGGTGTCAACCAAAGCTATATGTGGAGATAAGAAAAAGTACAGGAGCGCTTCGTACAGTAAAATTTTTGACTCCACTTATACACTCCGCAAAAAACTCTATGCTCAAAGCTCTTCGCACAACGAAATATTCCTGCACAAATCTGTCTGCAGTGAAATGTTGCTTCTACAATCGGCGACAACACCATTTTGTTAGTGCTAGATGCAAAGCTCCGCAAAGGTCTAGAAAATATTTTCATGAAATAAACTTAAGCCTATTGAAAATCCTTGCTCCTACAATGCGGAGGTGGCTAGCCTATATTTCTACATGACAATTGCTTCACATGCTATCCGAACCAAATCACTTCATGACATATTTGTTAACATTAGAATATTAATAAATAAATATGAACATTAGACTATTAATAAACATGAAAATTAGATGTGTTGCGGTCTCAAATTTGAATGGAGCTTCCCGTTGTGCGGAGGAAACTTGCCTCTGCACAGTGAGAGGAAACTTTCCTCCTCATAACGTCGAGAACTTGTCACCATGTTAGACAAGAACTTGTCACCATGTTAGACAATATCGCTAGGTGATAATCATTTTTCATATATATTGAATTATGTTCCCAATCAAACCTTGTTGATAGTGTGAATAAAATTGCTCACCTTGGAATTAAAAAACAAAATTTAATACCTTTACTGTGTTTATAATGTTTGTTAAAGAGGGACAGGTAGTGTGCAAAGATTTTCTTGTATGAACAAGTAGTGTGGAGAACTTTCTGCACATGGAAAGCTACTAACAATTTTAGCAAATATTTTTGTGAAATCAACTAAAGCCTATTGAAACTCTTAGCTCCTACAATGTGGAGGTGGTTGGCCTATTTTTCTACACAACAATTTCTTCACATGTTAGTAGAACCGATAACATGATTAACACCAGTGAGAACTAAATGCTTTCATGAAATCCATATTGGAAAACATTGCATAAAAAGAATGCAATGATCTCATTAATTCACTATAACAACATTTCCTGAAAATTGAACGAACCTTTAAACTACTGTTTAGTATAGTGTGCTCCTCACAAAAAAGAAAAATAAACTTAGTCTCCAAGACACATTGTTAAGGGATACATGTGCCGACACCACAACAAGAGCTATTTACAGAGAAAAGCAAATTTAACTCCACTTCTGCACTCTGTACAAGGAAAACAATGCTTGCACTTTTGCATTGTAGCATTAGTATCTAATACTAAATGAAGTCTCCTTCTAACTATTAACTATGTTCAGTAGAATGTATAAATCCAAAAGATGTACGAGCAGGCACTTTTGCATTTTGTACAATGTATCAAAAAATCTTAGTGTTATGTTATAATTCTAAGAGGGAAGCCAAAGTTTTATGGAAGCCAGAGTTGCACAATGAAACTTAGATTATGATGAAATCAAATTTAACTTTAAAATCATATTGTCACTTATATAAATTTCCTTATATTATTGGGCGGAGGTTCAAAAAAAGTAACATTGACACATTGTGCAGAGGTGCAGAACAGGTAACACTGACACATTGTGTAGAGGTGCAAAACATTGTGCAGAGTGCTTGAAGATTATGTAGATCTTTAATACAATTTCCTGTTCTATTTGATATATGTAAACCAGTTGTAGATAGTAGATTCAAGGGACACAAGGCATTAACTGGAGTGGAAAAGATCTTTTCAGTTTTCCGGGATTATAATTAATATGCATATGCATAATTAATTAATACTAACAGAAGATTTAATGAAAATGGGGAAAGTTGTGGATTATAAATACTTTCAAAGCAGGAAGTAATCATGAAGAACTGTTAAGGAGACATTGACGTAGTGCTATTGAAAATTTTGCATTTGCTGCTGCTTATCAGAAATGGAATGGTGGTGCTCTTGTTCGAGATTTTTTGCAAAATTAAATTAGCTGCCTCTTTTGTGCGGAAGAACAGTTCTGCGGGATAGGCAACAAAAACATTGTTGCGTAAAGTTTTTTATGTCTGTATACATTTTTGAGTGCCTTTCTGTATACAACATTACATGTTATAGAATACGTAAAAGATATAGCAAAAAAAAACATGGTT
Source organism: Pinus tabuliformis (assembly GCA_031772625.1). NCBI lineage: Eukaryota > Viridiplantae > Streptophyta > Pinopsida > Pinales > Pinaceae > Pinus > Pinus tabuliformis. The sequence goes on along the minus strand of CM062806.1, from coordinate 893,287,192 downwards.
GTATAATGTGATAATAATAATCAAATGAGATGAAATTAATTAAAACCTCCTTTTCATTTAAGACTTTAAATATTTAGCTATGTGAAAGAGTGGTTGCATAGAGCTATGAATTTGTGTGGACTGGAGGATGTATGGAGTATGAGGTATCTGCGAGAGAACCGAGGTGCAAAGGTAATTTTACTCCATAGACGGAAATTTAATTTGACTAAGAACACAAACTTCAAGTCATAATGTAATAGGAAACACTAGAAAGAGCAGGAAGGTGGGTGGGTATTTCTTCAATTAGTGCTTTATCACTGAAAACAAGGCAACTATTGCTAATTTGTTTTATCTTTTATTATTTAGATTTAGCTGTGCGGAATGAAAGATGCGTAGAGAATGGGGTATGTGCTGGAGAAAGTGCACCTTTTAGAAAAAAATTCATTGTGTACTATTGTCTCTAACTGTATATGTTATACTTTTCTTCATTCTCTCATATTTCACATTAAATTAATATTTGAAATCTATTTTTGCATATTTCTTCCCAGTTTTTCTTATATAGTATTTCTCGCTTAGTTCTCCCACAACGTTTCTCTTTCTTCTGCATATCAGAAAACTAGTGTTATTAAACAAAATAGCTTTGAATTTTCAAAGTATATCTGATTTTGCTTCATTTATGGAGACGATAAACCTATATTAAGGTTTGATATAATCTTAAGCCTTCCGCACAATATAATTTCTTTAGCAGTAACCATTAGCTTTTCAATCATTTTCAACATCTACTTTGAACTAACAATATTCAGTCAGTTTTAGCACATTTCATTGTCCAAATATTTTCTTGTGGGGATCTTTCATTGTGTGTTAGAGAGGGTGGGGGTGGGGGAGAATTTTTTTGACTAATGCTTTGTCATTGATAACAAGACAACTATTTTTACTATATTTATCTTTTATTATTCTACATATTTATCTGTGTGGAAGGAAGGATTTGCGGAGGATAGGGTATGTGCAAGAGTTGTGAATCTGTATGGAATGAAGAATTAGTGCAGAGGAAAAGATATGTGTGGGAGAACAAATGTGCAAAGCGAACTTTATTTCATGAACATAATTAATTTTAAATTCTTTTGCATTTAAAACTTTTATAGATTTTCTTATTTTAAGATTTATTTTAATAAATCGAACATAAGCACACCTCTTAGCAAAAGTTTTGTATATGAAAATAATAATAATTCCAGAGAACAATTTTTTTTACTCTGTACAATGATATATTGAATAAAATTTATTTAATGTTAAATTTTTATTATTAATAGTAATGTGTTCTTGAACGAAATGCATTGATAACTCCCTACGTCACTGGAGACTATATCATTTGCCTCATGGTCAAAGTCCATTGACTATCAATTATTTTTTACTACAATTTTTCCTATATGTAGGTCGAACTCCATTGACTATCTCATACGTATGTTAAATATTTATAAAGTAATGTGACAATTGTAGCCACTAATTTTGGTTGTGTTGTTCGTAGAAGCATTTTCCAGGTGTTCATCATGCAATTTTTGTAGCATACACGTTATGAATGCATGTTACATTAGTTTTCGAATGAGTTGGTTACAAATAGATTCATTTCCTGAGATGTACGGTGTTGTTCTGGAAGTTGCATGCTGTGAGGGATTATCTTTGCAAGCTTATTTTGAACAAAAGTGAAAAACATGTAGCATTTTTGATATGTAGACAATGCATTGTTTCATCTATATGTGAGTGCTTAGAACATTTATACAATATATGGTATAGTCCTATAGAAATGATGTACAAACTTCAAATACTAGATAATGTGATAATGCTAAACACATTTACACATGATGAGTTATTATCATATAACTCTTATGTTTGAATTACTCCCATTCTATGAAATTAGAACGCCTTATTTTTGTTATTTATATATATTTGATCTAACGCATATCATTAAAGCAGCATAAATGAACACAATTAGAAAATATACCGTTAAAGACAATGATAACTTGGCTAAGAGGTGTGTTTCTCTTCTATTTATTGTTATTTGATCATTTTTACATTATACAACCCAATGTTTTTTTTTGTTATAGTTTTAATGTATTATAACTAAAAGCAAGGATTTTTCAATTTTTAGGAAACATAAAAAACTTAGAAATTCGGATCGAGGATAATAATTACAAAGAAAAAAGTACTTTGAAGATTTCTATAAAACATTTGTATTTTCTGAAACTAAAATCTATTTAGAATTTATGTATGTTAGAAATGAATTCACATTATCTCATTCTATTTTAATTAGATAGTTCTTACATAGTTTCAATTATAACGTTCTTTTAAGCAGTGACTTCAATGTATTATTTATGAACAGGAAAAATATATTGAATTCTAATGATGTTAAAATAGAGATGGATGAGGGTGTAGAGATAGAAATGAGCAGTACTACAGACAAAACGAAAGAAACAATGAATAAACAAAAGAAAATAGGTAGTTCTATGCAGGTTTAGTTAACTATATATCAAATTTCTTTTTTGTGTTTTTGTTCCCTTTTTTGAATTTATTTCAATTTGATGCTCATGACTAGGAAAAAGGAAATCGAGTCTTTGCCATTGTTGATCGAAGATATCAGTAATAATATAACTGGGAGGATTTTTTACGGCCTTGTCTTGGTTACATATCGAACATTTTTGGACAAATAAAACAAGACAAAAGCAATACTCCATGCATTTTTAATAGATAAGAAAGTGAAAATGAGAATAACATTGTTTGTGCCAACACAATTTATTGAACAACATAAGACAAAACTTATTGCAAATGTTTTTGTTTCCATTATATATTCTGAAATCATTCTAAAGAATAAATACGACAGTGGTGATTATGAAAAACTATTTGTCTAAATAGTTTTAGCAGTGTAGAAAATATTTGTCCTGTTTGTGTAGAGTACTGATTCTTTCCAAATATGACATTTAAAACCTATCACATAATGAAGATTCATTTCCAGTTGGAACAATCACTATTATTTCAATTTCGGTAACACACACAACAATGCAATATGTATTGGAAATCAAAGACGACAATGTATAATAGGACAGGGAAACAACAAGCTTTGATTTATTTGAATGTTTCAATATTACAAAGCTATTGTCCATGTGTTATATAGTTTTCATGTACTATTTTACAAATGCTACATATGTGACAGGTTCAAGTACACGATAAACATGTTTTGGAATGACTTTCAATTCAAAGACAATTGCAAGAAAACATTTTTTCTACTAATCTTGCTAAAAGATATAGTTAGAAAACAAGAAAGAGTTTTCCTAACTTCACAATCAACATTCACATGTCCATTGAAAATAGGAAAGAAAGCCAAAAATCTAAGAAACCTGCTTTCTTTGCTGAGTGGAATATGCATGGTAAACTTTATTATATTGTTTATATAGACATAGATAAAGAAAAAAGAGCAAAAAAATTTGATTTGATGTTACTAAGCCTCTATTTTCTATGTCAATTTTACAGTACTTCCAAGGACACTAGACAATAACTACTGCATATACAAACCCATTTGAGACTATATGTGTGAAATGCAGTAGTCCAATTACAAGTTCTAGAACTATGAATAAAACTATGCTTTATTGCACCGCTTGCAAGTAGGAATCTCAATTTTTTTTATTTCCATTAGCTAAACTGCATCATACATACAAATGAAAAGACTTATATACAATGCATTCTGAGAGGCGTGGAACTATAAAAAGTATTACCTGAACTATGAGAATTTTCCTATGAGTACAAACAAATCAATTGTTATTGATATGTTGTCGAATTTTGAGACACATGGCACATTTAAAATAAACCATCAAAACTTGATTATAAATATACAATGATGATCTTATTTGTTTACATTGTCAAATCTAATAATGACACAATTCTTGTTGTTTGCATTGTCAAGCAACTTAACATTGCCTTATAGTTTTTGGTTTACGAATTGGACTATTATCAAACAACTCTTTCATTTTACTCAATTATTGGTATCTGATTTCACATTGTCAAGAAATATACTACTCATGAGAACAAGATTAGGAATGAAATCATTAGATAAAACAAGGCAATTTCTTCTACTAATGCAAATGCTAATATGGCATTGGCAAGAATGTATTTCAATGAGCTATTTTGTTCAGGTTCTATGTTTTGTACTATGATTTGTTGTGTTTTATTTTTTGCAGTATCGTTTCTTACATTGTTTTATTTATTTATCAAAATTTCAAGTTCTATAACTACTCAGACAATATTGCAACTTGGTTACCTGAGATTTTACAGTTTGGGTAATCATTTTTCAGTGACATTGTTATTAATTAATGGGCTTTACAATCATGATTTTCTTTTTTTACATTTCAACCAATCCAATATTCTTTCTACAAAAAAAGTTATTTCATGCAATATTTAAACAAATATCTAAATAAATTATTATCATACATAGATGAAAAAGATTTCTAAATCGAATAAGCAAGGCTACAATATAAGTTATAAAATATTTTGCATCTATACATATGTCTGTAATCCAAAATAGTCTGATATGTTTTTCTTATTTATGTGTGTTGAGAATATTATAATACATAGCCTTTAACATATATTGAATTTCAAAATTGGTTGAGAAAATAACAAAATTTGGTCACAATTTCTTTACTAATTAACCATTGGTTCTGAAGATTAAAGCTTCTATTGATTATGCTACCAAAATGGAGATTTGATTTCTCAATTCATGTTTTTCAAGAGCTCTTTTTTGAACATTCTTATGGTGTCTAGTTCATCTTCGAATCACCTAAACATTTTCTGAAGTTCCAATATCTTTCCATTAGCATTAAAATACGTTGACTAAGCATTAAGATATCTTGGCTCTCTGCATGTACCTCTTCCTGTGTGCTTCTGTGATTGTTTCTTTCGACCTTTTTTTTCAATATTAGTAACAAATTCAGAAAACAATAGACAAATTATAAATAAAAACCTAAAAACACTTAACAGTTTCAGAAAAAGAAAAACAAGTTGATTTCCAAGAACTTACTAACGAGTCTACAAAAAAATAAACAATGAGAGATAGGAAACAAGATTGAATATAATGTGTCAAAGGTAATAAGTCATCTAAACCACAAATTGACATCTAAGTTCTGAAACGACATTTAACTACTATCAATTTTAATTGTATTCATTAACCAGTGATCGTCATCAATATAGATAGAAATTATTTTCCTGATCTTTAATTAGAAAATATTGTTGTGAAATCGATTATTTTAAATCATATATGTTTTACTTAAGTTCCAACTTGACATAGTCCAATTGATACAATTATGTTTCATGATTGATCCGTTTTGCACACTTTATAAATCGATATCGAGATACTATTTTATCAATATCCTACTCTATTTTTATTAAATAAAGATCTCTTGCTAACAAATAGAAGTATTTTCCACATTTATTCACTGAACCAACACGTATTCAACACATTTACTATGCAAACTTGTCTTCCTATTGACCAAATTTTACTATGTGGAAGACAAAGTGATTTCATATCTTAGATGTCAATTCATGACTTAGATGTCTTATTTCCTTTGTCATGCTATCCAAATATTAAATTAACTATGTTCACTCAAATACATGAATTAAGTAACAATTTATAACTTGGTATGGGTTTTGTCAATTTGTATCTAGCTAAAAAATAGCATTCCAAAACTATTATAGATTTTTATGCACAATAAAAGCTTTGATTGTAACCTCTACACTTTGAAAGGAAAAATAAAAGATTACAGTGTTGATATCAACTTAACAAAACTTTTAGGATTTGGAAAACTTTTAGTATCATTGCATTGACAAAAACCATTCTACTTTGAACATCATCAGAAAGCTAAGACTAAATGGCACCATCTATCTCTAGCTTGCACCTTCATATAGGCACAACATAATAGAAATAAGTCTCAAACTGTTTAGTTAAGAAATAGCCTTGGAAATAGATTTAATATTCCATCCAAGAAACAGAAGCATGTCCATTCACAAAACTATCACTTGGTCTCCAAACTAATGTCTAATTTGTAAACTGTACTTCCTCCACATATCCTCTCTTTATGACTAATATTTCTGACTGGTCACATGTAGATACAAACTACTGACCACCAACACCAACACCAACAACATCTCTAACCGAAGTTGCTCTTTTAAAAGCACTATGTATACTTGAATAAACCAAATAAATATCGAAAGGAGTATTTTATAATATTGATAGATATGACTTTGTTAATATGTTTGCAACAAGTAATGATTACACAATGCATCAAATTGAATGCTATTAAGTTCTTCAGATAACATAATTATGTATCGATTTTCTAAATAGATATTAATATCATTGCTAAGCATTAATGAATTTTTCAATGCTACGTGAAATTTCTAAGTTTCCGCATGTTCGTAAACATTACCATCTTGACAAAGTTTTTGTATAGAACACACTTGTCCTTTCTCACATGCTCTAGTACTAAATTCTTCCAACAATTTGTATGTTACGTGTTATCATTATAGTAATTACATAATAAAATATGTTTTAAACACTATTATTAAACTGCACAAATAACAAGTATAATATGCAATATTAAATTTGATAAATGAGAATTGATATTGTATATTGGATTTGAAGTGCGGAGAATTTGATTGTGCATAATTGTATGTTAGATTTGAAATCTCCCGCACTCACTCTCCGCATTCAAACAAAGCTCTGTACTCCCGTAAGTGTTCCAAGAAAAAATCTACAATGCAGTCTTTTCAGTGCAAAAGAAATTGGTTATACGAAATCTTGGGAAATCACTATTCTTTGCACTTTTGCAGAAAGATTTCATTATCCAGAGAGTTTTTTGCAAACAAAATTCATTATGTAGAAAGCTTTCATTATGTCGAGAGATTTGACTGTGCGGAGAGAACTTTCATTATGCTAATATCTTTTACTACGCGAAGAGATTTGAGCAAAAAACTTTCATTATGTAGAGGGATTTTATTGTGCAGAGGGATTCCATAGTGTAGAGTTTTATTTGAACTCTGCACAACCTTTAATTAATTAGCTAGCGGTATTCAAAATACGATATCGTATTAAAATATTACCAATAATATGTAATAAAAGTGATACCAAAGAACTATGCAGAGAGATAATACATATACTGATTATGATGCAAACAAATTCACATTTAACATTGAAGAATTAATAATGCTTAGCAACACTATTAATATATAGTCAGATAAACGATACACAATCACATTATCACTAAAATTCTCAATAGCATTTACACTTATATCAATAAAATTGTATCTATCAATATTATAAAATAATATTTTGGCATTTATTTAGTGAATTCAAGTATATAGACAGATTTTCGTAACCAATATGCCTCATAGCAAATTGAAACGATATGCAGATATCCTTTATACACTTCTATCTGCATATTTATTTTGTCACAAATATGTTTAATCAAAATCAGATAGCTAGACAATGTGACCACGCCTAGACAAAATCATATTAAATGTAATAAAGCATCTACTGTTATTTGTTCAAATTGCATGGATTATGGATTTTGTTGTGATTGCATGTATTCTAGTTATCGTTTACTAATTTTGTTATTAATGATAGAATGATCAATGAAAATTTAATTGGGAGTGCAATTTGTCCTTATTGCGAGGTACAGAGGTAGAGTCAATTTTTTTATTGTGCAAAGTGCTTCTCCATATTCCCTTATCTCCACACATACATGTTCTCCGCACACAATAAACCATTTTAAAGCTATTTATGCATATTTGGAAATCTCGTGAGATTTGGTATCATTGGAAAAATTAGTAGCAACCTCTACTGCTAATTAATTGTTTGAGGCGATGCTTATTTATGTAGGGCTCACATCTCCTTATTATTCGAGAATGCTTGCATTTTTACAATTTTTAGTTATTGTGGAGTGTGGGCGAAATGCTTCTCCATAACGATTTCATTATTAGTCTTAATTAACTTTTAATATTTAGTGATACGCTCTCTAGAATGTTGTTATGTGTGTATGGATAACGCATGTGAAAGTGTTAAAAGCAATGAATGAAGATTCTACCGCACATATCTAATTTTCACACATGGAAATTAATTTTGTTATTTTCAAATCTGATAAGGAAATAAGATGAACGACCACAACCTTGTACATTGTCAACCAAGATTTATTCTTCTAATTTCCAAAAACTTGAAGAAGGATTGACACAGTTCACAATTGGACCATATAATCTATTCTAAACTAATTTGCACCATATAGTCTCCAAAACAAACCTACAAACACATTAACTTCTGGCTCAAGCTCACAAGGAGGGGAATCCGGTCAATGGCAGAGTCAAAGATACTCTCCTCATCCTACACTAAAATTCCATGTTGCACCATGATATCCTTATCTACTTCATTATCATCCTCCATTAGCGATGATAAATTCCATAGAAACGACCATTTTAACTAAAGAAATGTTGAGCTCTTACTCTGCAACTTTAGAATTGCACTCCATAAAATTCAACCTGTACGACACCCACCAACAATATAAATATAACATCGATCTACCTTTCCTTGATTTAAATCCTCTATCTTTGCCATTAATTCCAGTTTGATCCACACGTACCAAACAATTTTATTCCGTCGAAGCATAATTAATTTAACTATGAACAAATTTCAAATTAATATTATTATGTTTCCTTGTTTGAAGCTTTCCTTGTGCGAATATTTTACTGTGCGGAGGACAGGGAATGTGTAGGAGAACAGGGGTGTAGAGGGAAAATTAATTTTAAACTATTTTCCATTTGAAACTTTTACAAATTTAATGGTATGAAATGAGGGATGTGTGCATGAAAAGATATGAACGAAGGTGCAAAGGAACTCTATAACTTTAATTATTAATACAATGACATTTCACATTTTCCTATTACATATATATTCATTTTCTCAATATACAAATTGATTAAGGTAGGGCTCTTTCAGTTTACTTTTTCGAGAATAAAATTTTCGATTCCGATTTCATACTGCACACAATTATGAGATATTTCATTATGAGGGCACAAGATTTAATCAATTAATTATGATTATTATTTAGCGTAAAAGAATATTTCGTGGGAATGCAAAAAAATCACTATTCTCCACACTTCCACACTTCTTCCTAAAGCCAACTAATAACATAGTTGTGGGGACCAACACTGTTTATAGGTGTCAACATGAACACAAGTTTTTTTTTTTTCTTTAGTGATTGAAAAAATTTATTATGAGTGTGAGAATGTATGAATTGTGAGTAAGGTTTGTCATTGTGCAGAGTGTGGAGGTCCGCACAATGAAATCTTGAAATATTCCTCCACACAATGGACATCCTGCATGACCCCGCACATATGCCTAATTACACAAATATAACCATAAGTTTCCAACATGAAAATATATTTGTGCATAGAGATTTCATTAAAACATTTACTCAATTGATTAACAAAGTCTTGAGCACAAAAGAAATTGATTTTGCTGAACTGCAAAAAAATACTTCATCTCCGAGAGGTGTTCGCTAAAATTTGTGCTTATGTAGAGAGTTTTATACTGATAAATTTCATTGTGCAGAGAGCTTTCATTGTACAATTTTTTTTCATGCTCCATAAACTTCAACCTATGCCACAGTTGCTAATAAACTTGGCGAATTATGGCTATAATCCCTGACTCTATGCTTGCAAAGTTGCTCCAACAATATAAATATACCATTGATCTAACTTTCCTTGATTTTAAGCCTTTGTCTTCACCATTAATGTCGGCTTGATCCACAACTACCAAACAATCAAGAAAATTGAAGGTGATAGTGGAAACGTTTCACAATGTCGACATGTAATTAATTTAACTATGATTTTTTTTTGAATTATTCTATTACGTTTCTTTGTGCGAAGCTTTTACTGCGGCGAAGGATGGGGATTTTGCGGGAGAATGGGGTTGTAGGGGGAAAAATAATCTTAAACTATTTTCCATTTAAAAATTTACATATTTAGTTGTGTGTGATATGTGTATGTACCAAGGAACGGAAGTGCATAGGGAACTTTATAACTTTAATTCACAATCTAATGATATTTCACATTTTTCTATTACATAAAAGTTTCACGTTTTCTAATATAATGATATTTCATATTTTCTACAATAAAAGTTTCGATTCCGCTTTTTTGTTCTGCACAATTATGACAACTTTCATTATAAGAGCACAACCTTTAATCAATTAATTAACAAAGTCTTTATCACAAAAGAAGTTGAGAGTGCAGAAAAATCACTATTTTTAGCACTTCTACACTTCCTCATAAATCTAGTTAATAAGATAGTGGTGGGGACCAACATTTTTTATAGGTCTCAACATGAACAAATGTATTTTTGTAAATTTTGTGATTAAAAAAATTGTTATTGAGTGTGAGCATGTATGACTTGTGTGGAAGGTTTTTCATTGTGCCGAAGTCCACACAATAAAAGATTAAAAGCTTCGTCTACACAATGAAATTCCTCCACACTAACCATAAACAAAACTTACAATTTCTTGTCATGGATTTCTTTAGATTTCATCCTCAATCTTAAAATACCATGTCTTATTGAAGTAATCTCCATACATACGTCTCATTTTAAGTTTAAAATTACATTGCATTTTAATATAATTGCATTTTAGTATCAATGCATTTGATGAGAATGGTTTCTTCCATATTAGATTACACTCTTTATGAGTATGGTTTCTTCAATATTAGATTACTCTCTTTATGTTAAAGCTTGCGTTTAACATATTCATTTGTACTTAAATATATTTTTAAAACTTATACATCGTGCTTTGAATTTAAGATGAAAACACATATTGTTTGTGTTTAAAAAATAAAGTTAGTTGTCCTTTTTATTAATCAAATGTTTTCTTTATATGTGAGTGTTTCAATTTGGATTTTATTTAATTATAATTATAAAAAAAAATAATTTTAATAAAGCTTAGATATTTTTTACATTCATGTAAATCTCACTTATTTTAAATTTTATCTATAAAACTAATCTTATAAAAAATATAATTCATATTCATATTTCTAAATACAAAAAGGTTATTAAAATCATACTTCCAAAAAAATTCTAATTTTGATGAGAGTTAGAAGATGCTATTTTTTTAGCTTGAGGTAAGCCCCACTTATTTTAAATTTGATCCATAAAACTAATCTTATACGCAATATAATTCATATTTCTAAATACAAAAGGTTGAATGAAATCATACTTTAGTTGAAAGCATAAAGCTTAAAATTTGATTTCAAAAGAATGGATAAAGAATATTGTGCATACTTCTTGTTAATGTTCTATCCTTTTAGAATCCTTATAAATATTTTAAATTTTATATGAGTACCTTCAGATTCCATTTATTGTGGTTGAGTATCGTTGTCTATATATAAAATTTATGGAAATATATTAATTCGACTGTGTGCCATAAACAAAACTGAAGTTCAGTATAAAACAGCAAACCGCAGAGATGTATTGCAGCATAGATTACAACACATGGCTTCATTATTTTGGTATTTGCATTCAGAAGCGGCAAACACACATCCATACGTTTGCATTAAACAGTCTATAATATATCCATGCAGGAATTTCGGTGCAGCCCAGCCCACTTTACATGCTATGTATGAACCTCCGTATCTTGTTCATATACGCTGGGAGGCCCATTGTTGATTCCTTTACGGTACAGTGTAAGCTGCCAACCAAAAAACACCATCGTTATTCGGTAGAATTCTTGTTAAAAAAAATAAGAAAGAAAGCTGAAGTCCAAGAATGTATATATATATATATATATATATATATATATATCTTACCTCCGCATTTGTAACCAACAGGTCTGTCGGAGAATTGGCAGCGCTGGGGAATGGATATGGCGACGGCGGGATCGATTCCTGCAGCTTTGGCTGTTTTGGAGAGCATGACGGAGCAGAGGCAGGCGGGATCGGTGGAGAATTTGTGGACGGCATTGCAGCAGCCGGTTGAGACGGGAGCGTTTGCGTTCTGAGCGGCCTCCATGCACGGCGCCAGCTTCGTCGCCTCTGACTCCACTGCACATTCACCTGCTGCGTTTGCTCCCAAAACAACACTCAGAATGACGACGAGAGAAAGCAAGTTTGCAATAGTGAACGCCATTGCTTGCTATGAATGACTGATTGTTTGTACTACACGTTACAACTATGACTATGGACTGGGAGGATTGGAGTGTCTGAATTTATAGCTGTTTTGCAACAAATATGATCAATCGCGAGCCCGCACGTGAACTTCCACCCATAAATAAATTCTTTCATCTATGATTTCAAAGACCAATGGACGGCGCACTGTCAGCCAGAATATTATAAATTTCAGGAAGTGGATTTGCTTTATTGATGTGGCTGCTCTTTCTCTATCATGATTACACGAACACAGACAATGACACCATTGGCAAAAATTTATGCAGATTGTAACACAGAGAAAGACAGCATTGCCAATAATTTACGCAGATTGTAACACAGAGAAAGACAGCATTACCAATAATTTATGCAGATTGTGCATTTCATGGCTGTCCATGCGACGATGTCCACTGCAAGACTGTTGCTCGTCATGCTCTCCCTGCTGGTGGCCCAATTGTCATAGGTGGTTCCTCTTACTGAAGTTATCGATGACACGATTATGATGGGTAGTGGTTTGCTCTTTTCAAGAATGTCAGGAGAGAGAAACCATTCTTGGCATTGGAATGGATATGCACTTACTTCCTCAATTTGCATTAGGTTTAGGTTGGGTAAATCATGTTTATGTAGAAGTAATGTAATATGCTCTTTTCAAGAAAGTGGAGAGAAGGCATTCTTGTCATGGGAATGGATATGCACTTATCTCCTAAGTTGCATTAGGTTTAGCTTGGGTAAATCATATATATAGAAGTTAGTTATATATATAGTTAATAATATGTATATATTATTTTTATTTTAAATGATTAAGAAACAACCAAAAAAATATAATAACAAAAAATATTGAGTAACACGCGTGTATGTATGTATATCTATATATAGATATAAGGTATATGTTATTTAACAATGTTGATCTGGTTTAATATAAGTTAAACCACATATCATATAAAACTCTTGAAGGAGGATAGTGAAATGAGATCTATATTAATTTTGGATATCGTTAGCAGTGACACATGCACAACATCACTGTTGAAAGCAGCTGATATCAAGAATCTGCAATGTCAAGAAAATGCTAATGTTTCAATGCTGTACAATGTTAGTGGCGTAACCCGGTTTGAGAGTTTCAAGAGCTGCGCTGCGCTGCGCTAAAACATCAGCATAAGTTATGCTTCGAGTTGTTGTCAGTGGACTATACATAAAAGGCGACGGTGACGGTGAATGATCTCATTTTCTGGAGAGATATATATATATATATATATATATATATACCGTAAAAGGTGACCGTGGATGATATTATTTTCTAGGTCATATTTTTCCAAAATTTATATATTTATATAATTGAATTTGGAGAGATCAGAAACCTATTATTTTATATTTTTTAAAATAGAATCATTGTACAAAAAACATCTTGTCAAAAGTGATGCGTAATTTAATTTATGTGTAATAGATTGATTTGATGCCTAATTTAACTTATGTTTAATAGATTGATTTAATTCAGTAAGTGTAAATAGTGATTTTTGATAGATGGCAATGTAAATATGGAAAAATAATAATTTATTAATTTGAAAAAATAATTTGGGGTAGTTTTATAATGAATTTAATATGGTATAAATTACAAAATATAAGAAATTAAATTAGTTTTTTTTTGAATATATAACATTTAATTATAGAATTTGTGTATAGCAAGAGATGGAAAATGGTTTAAATCTGGTTTTTTGGTTGATGACTCCACTCATGTTACAGACACTGCTTCTTGCAATTCCCACTACTAACACATATCATGGATTTATTAACACTTAATGCAACCAAATGTCATATTGTCACTAATGTATCCCAAAGATTAGGAATCATTGAACATGCATGGAAAGTAGTTTCTGCTACGATTAGCACATGAAATCAACTCATTTTTCGATTTGGTGAGGAGTAATATTAACAAAGACAAGCATTTCATTAATAATTACTTACTTTATTTTAGTTAAAGTCTTGAATTGCTGTTTGATCTGGACAAAAAAATAGAGAACTCTCAAATCTTAATCAAATTAGGCAAATCAAATCTAGATGGTCCAAAATAATCAATACACTAGAAAACATTATTTTTGAATGTGAAAGCATAAAGAATAGAATAAGTGATGCATTTCTAGAGGCGATGCAAATTAAAGCTCTAGACGGTCAATGCATCATATGAAATTCTTAATTGATCACTGAAGATACACTAATAGTTGAATTGAAAAAGCTAAAAGAGTCAATGGAAAAACAATTTGATGATATAACTAATTTTACTCTAGAAGAAATTAGCAAATGGCTAGTTATCTTTGTTAGTATTTATGATGAGAAGTCTGTCTTAGCTGCTCATTTACAAAAAGAGGCCATGGAGATCAAAAAGAAGATATTCAGCCATCATGTTAAGCTAGATATTACAATCATTCCAATGAAAGATTTCATTAAAGCTATGTTGAAGACATTGGTTCAATAGGTCATGAATGCATAAGACAACTGATAGTGAAATAATTAGCGTATATGATTTCACATACTGTAAGTGTCCTTAAATATTCACATATTTTTTTTCTATTTGGTAGTATTTAGTTATTGGGATGTGTTAATTTTATTAATGTCACCTAGTCTAGTTGCTTAATGCGGTTCCTTGTTTTCTTTTGTAGTTTCCTTTTTCCATATTACGGTTCACAAGAGCCCAACCCTAGTCCCCATTGGGACGAACACATTTACTTTTATAGAATGTAGGAGTAGATAGTTGAAGAGAAGATGCCAAAATAACATAGTAAATGAGCTAATGAACTGAGCTATTGAGCATTTTCAATACTGATATAAGCGATTTGCACTGAGAATTAGAGTACTTAATGTTTTGCATATGATCTTGTATGCATCTGTATACTGTGAAATTTTCAGAAACATTAATAGAGCATAAGTCACTGATTATAGTTATAATGAATAGTCGAAAACAACTTTAGATTTCATATGTATGTTTCATATATTGTATTTATTTTAATCATATCTATGATGATTGAAATTTGAAACTTGATACAATTCTTGTTATTGTGATTGTATTGCTTAATGTTAGATACTTATGCTTTGAGCTCCTATATTATGTCATGCGTACATATGCCAATAACACATAATAGAAATGTAGTTAAGGGTTTTATATTTTTCAAGTACTTTTATTTGCTATGAAGCTTGAATAATGTTGATTTCCTTAATATTTTAAATTTGTGCGGACTACAACAGTCTAGGAAAGGATTTTACTACGCTTTTCCCATATCTCCCTACTATACATAATGAAAGTTTTTTCCTGTATTTCGAAATGAAATTGATATATTGATTTTATTTGATTTCGATTTTTAGGTATACAATTGCTTGATACAAAGCATTTCAATCTTAAGCAAAATAAGAACTTTGCAGAAAATGAACCAATATTGTTCAAGAAAGAAAAAAAATGATGAAAGTTTTGTGTGGAAGTATTTAGTTGTATGGAAAGCTTCATTGTGTAGACTACAGAACCTCTAATAAATTAATTAGTGGTAGATAATTTTGTGGAGAGCTTTCATTGTGCATAGAGATTTCATAAACAATGAACGAATTTTTTCCGTACACTCTACAATAATGGAGTAATTCATTTCACCTAGTCAAATATTTGAAGAAAGAAGTTCATTGTCCATCTGCACTCCATGTAATAAAACATTGACTTTCCCATGGCATAATGCTTGCTTCCACACCTCCACATTTCCTTATAATTCTAAGACATACAGTTGAGTGGATACATGTGCAAAGTGCGAAGGTGTCAACAAAAGCTATATGTGGAGATAAGAAAAAGTGTAGGAGTGCTTCGTACATTAAAAATTTTGACTCCACTTCTACACTTCGCACAAAAATCTGTGCACAGAGCTCTTCGCACATCAAAATATTCCCACATAAAGCTCTCTGTAGTGAAATGGCACTTCTACAACTGGCGACACTATTTTGTTAGTGCTAGATGCAAAGCTTTGCACAAGCCTAGCAAATATTTTCATGAAATAAGCTTAAGCCTATTGAAAATCCTAGCTCCTATAATGCGGGGGTGGTTGGCCTATATTTCTACATGACAATTGTTTCACATGCTATCCCAAGAAAATCACTTCATGACATATTTGTTAACATTAGACTATTAATAAATAAATATGAACATTAGACTATTAATAAACATGAAAATTAGACATGTTGCGGTCTCAAATTTGAATGAAGCTTCCCATTGTGTGGAGTAAACTTGCCTCTACACAATGAGAGGAAACTTTCCTCCTCACAACACCAGGAACTTGTCACCATGTTAGACAACATCACTAGGTGATAATCATTTTCGTATATATCGAATTACGTTCCCAATTAAACCTTGTTGATAGCGTGAATAAAATTGATCACCTTGGAATTAAAAAATAAAAGTTAATACGTTTACCGTGTTTATAAAGTTTGTTAAAGAGGGACATGTAGTGTGCAAAGATTTTCTTGTATGAACAAGCAGTGTGTAGAGCTTTTTGCACAGGGAAAGCTACTAACACTTTTAGCAAATATTTTTGTGAAATCAACTGAAGCCTTTTGAAACTCTTAGCTCCTACAATGTGGAGGTGGTTGGCCTATTTTTCTACATGAAAATTGCTTCACATGCTAGTAGAACTGATAACAGAATTAACACCAGTGAGAACTAAATGCTTTCATGAAATCCATATTGGAGGACATTGCATAAACAAAAATGCAATGATCTCATTAATTCACTATAACAACATTTTCTGAAAATTGGACAAACCTTTAAACTACTATTTAGTGTAGTGTGCTCCTCACAAAAATGAAAAATAACCTTAGTCTCCAAGACACATTATTGAAGGGATACATGTGTGGACACCACAACAAGATCTATGTACAAAGAAAGCAAATTCAACTCCACTTCCGCACTCCGTACAAGGAAAACATTGCTTGCACTTTTGCATTGTAGCATTAGTATCTAATACTAAATGAAGTCTCCTTCTAACTATTAACTATGTTCAGTAGAATGTATAAATCCAAAAAATGTACGAGTGGGCACTTCCGCATTTCGTAAAATGTATCAAAAATTCTTAGTGTTCCGTTATAATTCTAAGAGAGAAGCCAAAGTTGTAGGGAAGCCTGAGTTGCACAATGAAACTTTGATTATGACAAAATCAAATTTAACTTTAAAATCATATTGTCACTTATATAAATTTCCTTATATTATTGGGCGGAGGTTCAGAAAAAGTAACATTGACACATTGTGCGGAGGTGCAGAACAAGCAATGTTGACACATTGTGCAGAGGTGCGAAAGATTGTGCAAAGTGCTTGAAGATTATGTGGATCCTTAATACAATTGCTTGTTCTATTTGATATATGTAAAGAAGTTGTATATAGCAGATCGAAAGGACACTGGGCATGTTGTGGAGTGGAAAGGATATTTTTAGTTTTCCAGGATTATAATTAATATGCATATGCATAATTAATTAATACTAATATCTAATTTAATGAAAATGGGGCAAGTTGTGGAGTAGCAATACTTTCAAAGCATGAAGTAATCGTGAAGAACTGTTAAGGAAACATTGACGTAGTGATATTGAAAAAATTGCATTTGATGTTGCTTATCAGAAATGGAATGGTGGTGCTCTTATTCAAGATTTTTTGCAAAATTAAATGAACAACCTCTTTTGTGCGGAAGAATGGCTCTGTGGGATAGGCAACAAAAACATTGTTCCGTAATGTTTTTTTATGTCTATATACATTTTTGAGTGCCTTTCTGTATACAAAATTACATGTTATAGAATACATAAAAGATATAGAAAAAAAACATGGTTGTATAATGTGATAATGATAATCAAATGAGATGAAATTAATTTAAAACTTTTTTTCATTTAAGACTTTAAAGATTTAGCTATGCAAAAGAGCGGTTGCATAGAGCTATGAATTTGTGTGGACTGGAGGATGTACTGAGCATGAGGTATGTGGGGGAGAACCAAGGTGCAAAGGGAATTTTACTCCATAGATGCAAATTTAATTTGAATAGGAACACAAACTCCAAGTCATAATGTAATAGGAAAAACTAGAAAGAGCATGAGGGTGGGTGGGCATTTCTTCAATTAGTTCTCTGTCACTGACAACAAGGAAACTATTGTTATTTTGTTTATCTTTTATTATTTAGATTTAGTTGTGCAGAACGAAAGATGTGCGGAGAATGGGGTATGTGCTGGAGAAAGTGCACCTTCTAGAAAAATTATCATTGTGTACTATTGTCTCTAACTGTATATGTTATACTTTTCTTCATTCTCTCATATTTCACATTAAATTAATATCTGAAATCTACTTTTGCATATTTCTTCCCAATTTTTCTTATATAGTATTTATGGCTTAGTTATCCCACAACGTTTCTCTTTCTTATGCATATCAAAAAACTAGTGTTATTAATCAAAATAACTTTGACTTTTCCAAGTAGATCTGATTTTGCTTCATTTATGGAGATGATAAACCAATATTAAGGTTTGATATAATATTTAAGCATTCCACACAATGTAATTTCTTTAGCAATAACCATTAGCTTTTCAATCACTTTCAATATCTACTTTGAACTAACAATATTCAGTCAGTTTTAGCACATTTCATTGTCCAAATATTTTCTTGTGGGGATCTCTCATTGTGTTTCAGAGAGGGTGGGGGTGCGGCGAGCATTTATTTGACTAGTTCTTTGTCATTGACAACAAGACAACTATTGCTACTATATTTATCTTTTATTATTCTACATATTTATATGTGTGGAAGGAAATATCTGCGGAGGATAGGGTATGTGTAGGAGTTATGAATCTATATGGAATGAAGAATCAGTGCAGAGGAAAAGATATGTGTGGGAGAATGAACGTGTAAAGCGAACTTTATTTCGTGAACACAATTAATTTTAAACTCTTTTTCATTTAAAACTTTTACAAATTTTCTTATTTAAGATCTATTTTATTAAATTGAACATAAGCAAACCTCTTAGCAAAAATTTTGTATATGAAAATAATAATAATTTCAGAGAACAATTTTTTTTACTTTGTACAATGATATATTGAATCAAGTTTATTTAATGTTAAATTTTATTATTAATAGTAATTTCTTCTTGAATGAAATGCGTTGATAACTCCCTACCTCAATGGAGACTACATCACTCGCCTCATGGTCAAAGTCCACTGACTATAAATTATTTTTGACTACAATTTTTCCTATTTGTAGGTCGAACTGCATTGACTATCTCATATGTATGTTAAATATTTATATGGTAAAGTGACAATTGTAGCCACTAATTTTGGTTGTGTTTTTTGCAGAAGCATTTTCCAGGTGTTCATCATGCATTTTTTTTAGCATACACATTATGAATGCATGTTACATTAGTTTTGAGATGAGTTTGTTACAAATAGATTCATTTTCCAAGCTATATGGTGTTGTTCTGGTAGTTGCATACTGTGAGGGATTACCTTTGCAAGCTTATTTCGAACAAAAGTGAAAAAAATGTAGCATTTTTATAGGAAAACAATGCATTGTTTCATCTATATGTGAGTGCTTAGAACATTTATACAATATACGATACATTCATATAGAAATGATGTACAAACTTCAAGTATTGGATAATGTGATAATGCTAAACACATTTACACATGATGTTTTACTGTCATATAGCTCTTATGTTTGAATTACTCCTGTGCTATGAAATAAGAATGTCTTATTTTTCTTATTTCTATATATTTGATCTAACTCTTATCATTAAAGCAACAAAAATGAACACAATTAGAAAATATACCGTTAAAGACAATGATAACTTGGCTAAGAGGTGTGTTTCTCTTCTATTTATTGCTATTTTATTATTTTTACATTATACAACCCAATGTTTTTTTTTGCTATAATTTTAATGTATTTTAACTAAAAGCAATGCCTTTTCAATTTTTAGGAAACATATAAAACTTAGAAATTCGGATCGAGGATAATAATTACAAAGAAAAAAGTACATGAACATTTCTATAAAACATTTGTATTTGCTGAAACTAAAATCTATTTAGAGTTTATGTACATTAGAAATTAATTCACATTATCTCATTCTATTTTCATTAGATAGTTCTTACTTAGTTTCAATTATAATGTTCTTTTAAGCATTGATTTCAATGTATTATATGTGAACATGAAAAATATATCAAATTCTAATGATGTTACAATAGAGATGGATGAGGGTATAGAGATAGAAATGAAGTACTACAGAAACAAATATCGCAATAGACAAAATGAAAGAAACAAAAAACCAATGAATAAACAAAAGCAAATAGGTAGTTCTATGCAGTTTTAGTTAACTACATATCAAATTTATTTTTTGTGTTTTTGTTCCCTTTTTTTAATTTATTTCAATTCAATTCTCATGACTAGGAAAAAGGAAATTGAGTCTATGCCATTGTTGATCAAAGATATCAGTAATAATATAACTGGGAGGATTTTTTATGGCCTTGTCTTGGTTACATATTGAACATTTTTGGACAAATAAAACAAGACAAAAGCAATACTCCATGCATATTTAATAGATAAGAAATTCAAAATGAGAATAACATTGTTTGTGCCAACACAATTTATCGAACAACCTGAAACAAAATTTATTGCAAATGTTTGTGTTTCCATTAGAGATTCCGAAATAATTCTAAATAATAAATACGACAGTGGTGATTATGAAAAACTATTTGTCTAAATAGTTTTAACAGTGTAGAAAATATTTGTCCTATTTGTGCAGAGTACTGATTCTTTCCAAATATGACGATTGCAAACATGTCACATAATGAAGATTCATTTCCAGTTGGAACAATCACTACTATTTCAATTTTGGTAACACACACAACAATGAAATATATGTTGGAAATCAAAGACGACAATGTATAATAGGACAGGGAAACAATAAGCTTTGATTTATTTGAATGTTTCAATATTACAAAGTTATTTTCCATGTGTTATATAGTTTTCATGTATTGCTTTACAAATTCTACATATGTGATAGGTTCAAGTACCCGATAAAATTGTTTTCGCATGACTTTCAATTCAAATACAATTGCAAGAAAACATTTTTCCGCTAATATTGATAAAAAAATATAGTTAGAAAACAAGAAAGAGTTTTCCTAACTTCACAATCAATGTTCATATGTCCATTGAAAATAGGAAAGAAATCTGAAAATCTAAGAAACCTATTTTCTTCGCTAAGTGGAATATGCATGGTAAACTTTATTGTATTGTTTATATAGACATAGATAAAGAAAAAATAACAAAAAGAAATTTGATTTGATGTTACTAGGCCTCTATTTTCTATATCAATTTTACAGTACTTCCAAGGACACCTGACAATGACTAGTGCATATACAAACCCATTTGAGACTATATGTGTGAAATAAAGTAGTCCAATTACAAGTACTAGAACTATGAATAAAACTATTCTTTATTGCACCACTTGCAAGTAGGACTCTCGCTTCGTTTATTTCCATCAGCTAAACTACAATATACATACAAATGACAAGACTTAAATATAGTGCATTTTGAGAGGCATGGAACTGGAAAAAAGTATTACCTGAACTTTGAGAATTTTCCTATGAGAAATATTGTACAAACAAATCAATTGTTATTTATATGTTGTCCAATTTTGAGACACATGGCACATTTAAAATAAACCATCAAAACTTGATTATACATATACAATGATGATTTTATTTGTTTACATTTTCAAATCTAGTAATGACACAATTCTCGTTGTTTGCATTGTTAAGAAACTTAACATTTACTTATAGTTTCTGGTTTAAGAATTGGACTATTGTCAAACAACTCTTTCATTTTACTCGATGATTGGGACCTGATTTCACATTGTCAAGAAATATACTATACTCATGAGAACAAGATTAGGAATGCAATCATTAGATAAAACAAGGCGATTTCTTCTACTAATGCAAATGCTAATATGACATTGTGCAATAATGTATTTCAATGAGTTATTTTGTTCAAGTTCTATGTTTTGTATTATGCTTTGTTGTGTTTTCTTTTTTGCAATATCGTTTCTTACATTGTTTTATTTATTTATCAAATTTTCAAGTTCTATAACTACTCAGACAATATTGCAACTTGGTTACGTGAGATTTTACAGCTTAGTTAATCATTTTTCGGTGACATTGTTATTAATTAATGGAGTTTGCAATCACAATTTTCTTTGTTTACATTGTCAACCAATCCAATATTCTTTCTACAAAAAAAGTTATTTCATGCAATATTTTAACAAATATCTAAATAAATTATTATCATACATATATGAAACAAATTTCTAAATCGAATAAGCAAGACTACGATATAAGTTATAAAATATTTTGCATCTATACATATATCTGTAATCCAAAATAGTCTGATATGTTTTTCTTCTTTATGTGTGTTGAGAATATTATAAGACATAACCTTTAACATATATTGAATTTCAAAATTGGTTGAGAAAATAATAAAATTTGGTAACAATTTCTTTGCTAATTAACCATTGGTTTTGGAGGTTAAAGCTTCTATTGATTATCCTACCAAAATGGAGATTTGATTGCTCTGTTCATGTTTTTCAAGAGCTCTTTTTGCAACATGCTTATGGTGTCTAGTTCATCTTGGAATCACCTAAACATTTTTTGAAGTTCCAATATCTTTCTATTAGCATTAAAATACCTTAACTAAGCATTAAGATATCTTGGCTCTCTACATGTACCTATTCCTACGTGCTTCTGCGATGGTTGCTTTGGGCCATTTTTTCAATCTTAGTAACAAATTCAGAAAACAATAGGCAAATTATAAAGAAAATCCTGAAAACACTTAGTATTTTCAGAACAAACAAAGCAAGTTGATTTCCAAGAACTTACTAACGAGTCTACAAAAAAATAAACATTGACAAATTTCTTTGATTGGAAACAAGACTGCATATAATGTGTCAAAGGCGATAAGTCATCTAAATCACGAATTGACATCTAAGTTCTGAAATGACATTTAACTACTATCAATTTTAATTGTATTCATTAACCAGTGATCGTCATCAATATGGATAGTACTGATTTTCCTGATCTTTAATCAAAAATATTGTTGTGAAATTGATTACTTTAAATCATATATGTTTTACTTAAATTCCAACTTGACATAGTCCAATTGATACAATTATGTTTCATGATTGATCCATTTTGCACGCTTTATAAATCGATATCGAGATACTATTTTATCAATATCCTATTCTATTTTGATTAAATAAAGTTCTCTTGCTAGCAAATATAAATATTTTCCACATTTATTCACCGAACCAACACGTATTCAACACATTTACTATGCAAACTTGTCTTGCTATGAACCAAATTTTACTATGTGGAAGACAAAGTGATTTCATATCTTAGATGTCAATTCATGACTTAGATGCCTTATTTCCTTTGTCACACTATCCAAATATTCAATGAACTCTGTTCACTCAAATACGTGAATTAAGTAACAATTTATAAATTGGTATGGGTTTTGTCATTTTGTGTATAGCTAAAAACTAGCATTCCAAAACTATTATAAGATTTTTATGCACAATAAAAGCTTTGATTGTAAACTCTTCACTTTGAAAGGAAAAATAAAAGATTACACTATCGATAACAACTAAACAAAACTTTCAGGATTTGGAAAACTTTTAGTATCATTGCATTGCCAAAAACGATTATGCTTTGAACATCATGAGAAAGCTAAGACTAAATAGCACCATCTATCTCCATCTTGCACCTTCATATAGGCACAACATAATAGAAATAAGTATCAAACTGTTCGGTTTAGAAATAGCCTTGGAAATAGATTTAATATTCCATCCAAGACACGGAAGCATGTCCATTCACAAAACTATCACTTGGTCTCCAAACTAATGTCTAATTTGTAAACTGTACCTCCTCCACATATCCTTTGTTTATGACTAATCTTTCTGACTTGTCACATGTAGATACAAACTACTGATCACCAACACTCGTTGCACCAACACCAACACCAACAACATCTCTAACCAAAGCTGCTCTTTTAAAATCATTATGTATACTTTAATTTACCAAATAAATATTGAAAGGAGTATTTTATAATATTGATAGATATGATTTTATTAATATGTCTGCAACCAATAACCATTACACAATGCATCAAATTAAATGCTATTAAATTCTTCAATGATAACATAATTGCGTATCGATTTTCTAAATAGATATTAATATCATGCTAAGCATTAATTAATTATTCATTGCTACTTGAAATTTCTAAGTTTCTGTATCTTCGTAAACATTACCATCTTGACAATTTTTTTGCATATAACACACTTGTCCTTTCTCACATGCTCTAGTACTAAATTTTTCCAACAATTTGTATGTTACTTGTTATCATTACAGTAATTACATAATAAAATATTTTTTAAACACTATTATTAAACTGCACAAATAAGAAGTATAATATGCAATATTAAATTTGATAAATGAGAATTGATATTGTATATTGGATTTGAAGTGTAGAGAATTTGATTGTGCATAATTGTATGTTATATTTTAAATCTCCCACACTCACTCTCCGCATTCAAACAAAGCTCTGTACTCTCGTACGTGTTCCAAGAAAAAATCTACAATGCAATCTCTTCAGTGCAAAAGAAATTGATTATACAACATCGTGGGAAAATCACTATTCTTTGCACTTTTGTAGAAAGATTTCATTATCGAGAGAGTTTTTTGCAAACAAAATTCATTATGTAGAAATATTTCATTATGTTGATAGATTTTACTGTGTGGAGAGAGCTTTCATTATGCTAATATCTTTTACTATGTGGAGGGAATTGAGCGAACAACTTTCATTATGTAGAGAGAGATTTTATTATGCAGGGGGATTTCAAGGTGTAGAGTTTTATCTGCACTCTGTAGAACCTTTAATTAATTAGCTAGCGGTATTCAAAATATGATATAGTATTAAAATATTACCAATAATATATAATAAAAGTGATACAAAAGAACTATGCAGAGAGATAATACATATACTGATTATGATGCAAACAAATTCACATTTAACATTGAAGAATTAATCATTCTTAGCAGTGCTATTAATATATATTCAGATAAATGATACACAATCACATTATCACTAAAATTCTCAATATCATTTACTCTTATATCAATAAAATCGTATCTATCTATATTATAAAATAATATTTTGGCATTTATCTAGTGAATTCAAGTATATAGACAGATTTTTGAAACCAATATGCCTTATAGCAAATTGAAACGATATGAAATTCTCCTTTATACACTTCTATTTGCATATTTATTTTGTCACAAATATGTTTAATCAAAATCAGATGGCTAGACAATGTGACCATGCCTAGACAAAATCATATTAAATGTAATAAAGCATCTACTGTTATTTGTTCAAATTGCATGGCTTATGGAATTTGTTATGATTGCATGTATTATAGTTATCGTTTACTAGTTTTGTTATTAATGATAGAATGATTGATGAAACTTTAATTGGGAGTGCAATTTGTCCTTATTGCGAAGTGCGGAGGTAGAGTGAATTTTTTTATTACGCGAAGTGCTTCTCTATATTCCCTTATCTCCACACATACATGTCCTCCGCACAAATAAACCATTTCAAAGCTATTTATGCATATTTGGTAATCTCATGAGCTTTGGCATCATTGGAAAAATTATTAGCAACCTCTACTGCTAATTAATTTTTTGAGGCCATGCTTATTTATGTAGGGCTCACATTTTCTTATTATTCGAGAATGCTTGCATTTTTATAATTTTCATTATTGCGGAGTTTGGGCGAAATACTTCTCCATAACGATTTCATTATTAGCCTTAATTAACTTTTAATATTCAGTAATATGATCTCTAGAATGTTGTTACACGTGGATGGATAATGGATGTGAAAGTGTTAAAAACAATGAATGAAGATTCTACCATACATATCCAAATTTTATGCATGGATTTTTTTTTTTTTTTTTTAATTTTCGAATCTGATGAGGAAATGAGGTGAATGGACACAACCTTGTACGTCATCAACCAATATTTATTCTTCTAATGTCCAAAAAATTGAAGAAGGATTGACACAGTTCACAATTATACCATACAAGCTATTCTAAACTAATTTGCCCCATATAGTCTCCAAAACGAACCTACAAGCACCTTAACTTCTAGCTCAAGCTCACAAGGAGGGGAATCCTAGTCAATGGTGGAGTCAAAGCTACTCTCCCCATCCTACAGTAAAATCCCATGTTGCACCATGATATCCTTATCTGCTTCATTATCATTCTCCATTAGCAATGATAAATTATAGAGCAATGACCATTTTAACTAAAGAAATGCAAAGCTCTTACTCTGCAACTCCATAATTGCGCTACATAAAATTCAACCTGTATGACACCCACCAAAAATCTAAATATAACATCGATCTAACTTTCCTTGATTTAAATCCTCTATCTTTGCCATTAATTCCGATTCGATCCACACGTACCAAACAATTTTATCCTGTCGACACACAATTAATTTAACTATGAATAAATTTCGAATTAGTATTATTATGTTTCCTTGTGCGAATATTCTACTATGTGGAGGATAGGGAATGTGAAGGAGAATGGGGTGTAGAGGGAAAATTAATTTTAAACTATTTTCCATTTGAAACATTCACAAATTTAATGGTACGAAATGAAGGATGTGTGCATGACAAGATATGAACAAAGGTGCAGAGGGAACTTTATAACTTTAATTATTAATATAATGATATTTCATATTTTCCTATTACATATATATAATTTTTCTCAATATACAAATTGATTAAGGTAGGGCTCTTTCAATGTTCTTTTTCGAGAATAAAATTTTCGATTTCACTTTCATACTCCACACAATTATGAGATATTTCATTATGAGGGCACAACCTTTAATCAATTAATTATTATTAATATTTAGCGTAAAATAGGTTGATTCCGCGGGACTGTAGAAAAATCACTATTCTTCGCACTTCCACACTTCTTCCTACAGCCAGCTAATAACATAGTGGTGGGGCCCAACACTGTTTATAGGTGTTAACATGAACACAAGTATTTTTTTTTTAATTTTGTGATTGAAAAAATTTATTATGAGTGTGAGCATGTATGAATTGTGTGAAAGGTTTGTCATTGTGCGGACTGTGGAGGTCCATACAATGAAAGCTTGAAATATTCCTCTGCACAATGGACATCCTGCGCAACCCTGCACATATTCCTAATTACACAAATATAACCATAAGAAAAGCTTCCCCCATGTAAATATGCTTATGCGTAGATATTTCATTACAACAATTAATCAATTGATTAGCAAAGTCTTGAGCACAAAAGAAGTTGATTTTGCTGAACTGCGTAAAAATACTTCATCTCCGAGAGGTATTCACCAACATTTGTGCTTATGCAGAGAGTTTTATATTGACAAATTTCATTGTGAAGAGAGCTTTGATTGTAGAAATTTTTGTTCGTGCTCCATAAACTTCAACCTGTGCCACACTTGCTAATAAACTTGGTGAATTATGGCTATAATCCCTGACTCTATGCTTGCAAAGTTGCTCCAACAATATAAATATACCATCGATCTAACTTTCCTTGATTTTAAGCCTCTGCCTTCACCATTAATGTTGGCTTGATCCACAACTACCAAACAATCAAGAAAATCGAAGGCGATAATGGAAACGTTTCACAATGTCGACATGTAATTAATTTAACTATGATTTTTTGTTGAATTAATACTATTATGTTTCCTTGTGCAAAGATTTTATTGCGGCAAAGGATGGGGATTTTGTGGGAGAATGGGGCTATAGAGGGAAAATTAATCTTAAACTATTTTCCATCTAAAACTTTTACATATTTAGTTGTGTATGATATGTGCCAGAGAACAGAGGTGCATAGGGAACTTTATAACTTTAATTCACAATGTAATGATATTTTACATTTTCCTATTACATAAAAGTTTCACGTTTTCTAACATAATGATATTTCACATTTTCTACAATAAAAGTTTCGATTCCGCTTTTGTGTTCTGCACAATTATGACAACTTTCATTAGAAGAGAACAACCTTTAATCAATTAATTAACAAAGTCTTTATCACAAAATAAGTTGATTCTATGAGAGTGAGGTAAAATCACTATTCTTAGCACTTCCGCACTTCCTCATAAATCCAGTTAATAAGGTAGTGGCGGGGACGAACATTGTTTATAGGTATCAACATGAAGAAATGTGTTTTTGTAAATTTTGTGATTAAAAAAATTGTTATTGAGTGTGAGTGTGTATGAATTATGTGGAAGGTTTGTCATTATGCAGAGGTCCGCACAATGAAAGCTTAAAAGATTCCTCCACACTCTTGCACATATGTATAATTACACAAACATAACCATAAACAAGCCTTACCTTGCTTATGCAAAGAGTTTTTGCAAAGATATTGTTGAACAATCTAGGGAAAAGTAGTGTAGTGTGATTCTTCGTTACTTGATAATAATTTGTGGAGTCTTTTTACTTTCTTGTTAGCTTATTCTTCTTCTTCTTCATATTATTTCACATGTGTATACGTCATCAAAATACTACCAAAATAAAATAACAAGAACACAAAGTTTGGCTCTCTGCCAGGGACAAAACCTTTCCACTCTTGAGAGGAAAACCCTTTGTAAGTTTTCTCTTATTGAAGCTTCTTATTTGAAAAATTGTCAAACCCTAGACCTTTGACTAGGATATCCTCCAAGCATGAGTCAAATCCTTCCTCTCTCTGCACTATAACTTCTGGCACATGGACCTCTTCCTTCCTACACTTTACTCCTTAGTACTTCTTCCTTCTTCTGTTGCTTGTCCAAGTCATAATTCTCTTCTTCTTAGGAGAAACCCTAGAACATTAGGGCTTCTATACTTCGCTATAGGGAGAACCTTATTCGCTTTCCTTAGAGACCTTGTAGAATTAGTTATACCTCTGAATGATGTCACTCCATGTGTTGCTTTCATCTTTTGTCAAATCCGCAAAGGTTATTCCTACTGTACTTGTGGATAGAACCGTAAAACAGTTCTTTTAACCTCACTAATCTTTCCTTCTTTCTTCGTTGGAGAGAGAGGCCTTGTAGGCCTATTTGCACCCAAAATAGTGGTATATAATGATATTTATTTTACTTCTACTATGGCCATAGGTAGGTCTTCCTGAACCTTGCACGTGTGGCTGTAGAAACCCTAGAAAATCATCCTCTTATCCTTGATGTTCTGTCAAAATCCTTGTCATGCTGTCTTTTTAACCCTTTTCCTTGGATTATCTTCATCCTTCCTCGTCCTCTTTCTTTCTTGTGGATTTCAGAATGAAGTATTGCAAATGAGGAGTGGACAAACTCTATAAATAGAGGTCCGTCCCTTCTCTTTTAGGCCGACTTAACTGTCCATAAGGATGACTTGATAATTTGCTCTATAATTCATTTTTATTCATTATTTTGCTGCTTGGAGACTTCGTTGGTGCTAGGAGAGGATTTGGCTATGCTTGGAGGTGTTCCCTTGACCTCATATGTTGACATACATGATGTAACATGCCCTCAAAGGGTCTCATAATAATTATGTTTTGACTTTGACTCTATAGAAACACTTCAAAATGTGCTTGACCTATTTTCAATGAGCAAGAAAATCATTGAAAAATAATATCAAAATAATCCCTTTTCTTCAATAAGTACAAATATCAAAAATAAATTTATGAAGACCAAACCTAGTTACATTTCCTTCGACACTTCCTCTTAACTAGGGAGGTATTCATACAACATTACAAGGTGATTGGAAATTTTCAATCTTGAAGAATTCACATAAGAGAAACCGGATTTGTAATCCATCTGTTATAGCATCATATCCATCAACATTGTCATAGTACAAGGCCTTGATTAACAACTCCCTCTCTTTACAAGACTATGAACTACAATGCTGGTGAGACCAATGATTTATAGACACCTTCATCATTGTCTCTCAAGGTACATACCCACTTGAGTGTTCTCAAGAATGACCTTTTAGGCCTATTCTTATCTTGGGTTCCCAGCCCTCAAAGAATATCGGTCCTCTTTCCTACTCTTGTCTTGGATACCCTACACATCCTCAAAGAGTATTAGATACCAAATTATTACCTAATCCTCCCATTATTTCTTCCCAAGTTTAGACAAGAATGTTGTGCCTATCTTGTGTCTACATTTCCATTCATGGCCTTCATCTAGACTTACAGCTATTAGACTTGGTATAGTGCATGACCCGTGAAATGGTAAACACAATTGTCACTCCTTTGTAATCAGGGGTGATTCAAAAACTCCCTCTTGATCAGGGACCTGTCGGAGCTCCCTCTTAACTTGGGACTCTTTCCTTCATCATCAGCTTCTTCTTCGTGGGTCCTTCAGTTGCTTGATTTCTTTCTTGATGTCATGAAGTCTTTGATCGAACTTCTTCTAGGTAGGGCACCATCCATAGATCAATTTCTTGCTTTTTCATTGCTTCGTGGAAAGTGACTATCAGGTTTTTCTTGTCATCTAGGCTACTCCTTTGTCATCTTGCCCATGATTGGTAATACTCTCCTCATGGATGCTTCATAGTACTTGCTAGGTTACATGCTTTGACCTAGTAGCCCATCATGACTTCATCCTGATATTGATTCAACATTGCCTCTTTTGTTGGATGACTTATTCAACATCACATTTCTGTAGAGTAGAATCAATTATCTGCACCTTTTGTATCTCCAAGGCCGTCAAAGGTGTCAAGGGTCCTTTTTTCTTTTATTAGAGTTGTCTTGCCTTCTTTCGGGAGATGTATTTTCAAGGCATTTTATCATATAGTGATCCTTGGTGATCATGGTTTTCTTCACATGCTTGATCTATTTCTTCATTTTCTTCTCCTCAAATAGATAGGTCAACCATCTAATGCTTCTTGTGAGAGCATTCCTTCATTGTCTGCTTTATGGACTTGTCAACATTTCTTCTTGCTTCTTAGTCAGCAATCTTATGCTCCTTAAGTGAGCATATTCTTTTGTTGACCTTCATTGCATTGTAGTGCATTCATTTGAGCATGTCCTTGGTGAAAGAGATTCTTTCATGCTTTATGATGTTGTAGAACTATACCCATGACTCAATAATATACAAATGATAACATGACTTAAACTTTGATGCATACATACCTCATCTTGATTCTCCTTTGATCATCCTTTGGTGTGGCCCTTCTTGCTTCATCTTAGCCTACCTATATATTATTCTTTTCTTGAAACCCATGAATGAGATTCCCAATGAGACATCTGCTTGAGCCCATGAACCTTCTTTTGAATATTCTGTTACAGGATCTTAAAGATCCTTGCCTTGCAAATGTTTTCATTCTTTTGATGATGTAGGTCTTCTAATATTATTATCATGATCAATTTTTTTTCATCATGTATGAGGTCCTATATTAGGTATGCTTCTTTTACACAAATATCTTGAGCTATATCTGCCATGCTCCTATATTCTAGAAGACATTTCTACTTATACATTTTTGTTCTTATCATAAATGCTACATATACATGAGTGTCTAAAACTCTATGTAGATCATGCTACGATATTATAAAGGGTGATTCTATCCATGCAATTTAATTTATTCCTACATGCTCCTATTCTACTTAAAACTTTGAAAGAAGTCTAGAAGTAAAGAGTTTGACGACTAGTCATATTAGAGATCCGAAGATCTTCCTTCTTTTTCTTATTTCCTTCTTCTTTCATTTCTCGAGTTATGTGAGCTTCTTCCCTCTTCCTTTTGTTGTTGTTGTCCTTATTAAGTTCAGGACAATTCCTTTTGTAATGTCCATATTTTTGGAATGCAAAGAATTTGATCTTGGACATATCTTTGTTGTTTGTTCATCTTGGACCAAACTTGCAAAATTTACCCTTTCTCTTGGCCATGGTCGAAAATTCTTGCTCCTTTATCCCACATATTCCATTTCCTTAAGTCGAGTTTCCTTTGTTCTGTATAGAGACGAAATTTCAATGAGAGTGGTTGCTTCCTTCTTGGCATATATGCTAGATGTGAAGTTTCTCCACTCCTCAGGTAGAGCATTGAGTACTATAGTTTTCATCTCTCTGTGAAACATGACTTCCCCAAGATCTTGAAGTTGATCTCTCATTTTAGGGATTTTCATGAAGTAGGGATCTATTCCTTCCTTTGTTATCTTCATCTTGTATAATTCATTCCTTAGAGATATTACTTCTTTGGTTGTAGATACCGATAAATATCTACTAGCTTATCATAGATTTCTTTTTGATGTCTCAAACTTGGAGACATAGGGAATGAGAGAGTCTTTGATTGATTCTATCATAATCCCTTGAGCTCTTGTCTCATCCTTATGATACTTGGCTAAGGCTTGAGTTTGTTCCTTAGCAGGGATAATGATATTCACTTTGACATGCTCTAGGAGTTCATTCTCCTTGAGTAGTAGATCAATCCTCTTCTTCCATGAAAGAAAGTTATTGATACATACCAATTTAATGCTTTCCTTGAAAAAAGACGTTGATGTATATTCAGAATGGGACATGTACTTGATAGATTTTTAGATATAATGGTTTTGCTTCCTCCTGGAAGGCTTGATGGCTTGCCTTTCCTAGATCTTGATGTTCTTCATGTTGCCTTCTGCAAGTGGACTTTCTTGGTGATGATGTTTGCTTGAAGACTTGTAGCTTGATGTAGGTCCTGCTTTAATCTGCTCTTTTTCGTAGGTGCCTTTATGTAGGGCTCTTCTTCTGGCTTTGTAGACATCCATGATGGAAGATGGATTGTAGACCCTTCTTGTCCTTGAAGTGGTTGAGACTTCTAGGCTTGATGCTTCAACTTTGTAGATTCTTCTTCTTGATGAGTGTTCTTGAGTTTCCCTTTCTCTGATGTGTCACCTTAACTTTGATACCATGTTGAAGAATCTAGGGCAAAGCAGTGTAGTGTGATTCTTCATTACTTGATACAATTTGTGGAGTATTTTTACTTTTCTTGTTAGCTTATTCTTCTTCTTATTCTTATTAGTGCATATGTGTGTACTTCATCAAACTTCTACCAAAACAAAATGATAAGAACACAAAATTTGGCTCTCTTCCAGGGACAAAACCTCTCCACTCTTGAGAGGAAAACCCTTTGTAAGTTTTATCTTATTGAAGCTTCCTATTTGAACAATGTCTAAACCCTAGACCTTTGACTAGGATATCCTCCAAGCATGAGTCAAATCCTTCCTCTTTCTACACTATAACTTCTAGCACATGGACCTCTTCCTTCTGGCACTTTACTCCCTAGTACTTTGTCCTTCTTCTGCTGCTTGTCCAAGCCAGACTTCTCTTCTTCTTAGGAGGAACTCTATAACATTAGGGATTCACTTCTTCGGTATAGGGAGAACCTTCTTCGCTTTCCTTAGAGACCTTGTAAACCTAGTTATACCTCCGAATGATGCCTCTCCATGTGCTGCTTTCATCTGCTGTCAAATCTACAAAGGTTATTCTTGTGTTACTTATGGATAGAACCCTAAAGTAGTTCTTTTAACCTCGTTGATCTTTTATTTTTTCTTCGTTGGAGAGAGAGGCCTTGTAGGCCTACTTTTCACCCAAAATAGTGATATATAATGATCTTTATTTTCCTACTATGGCTGCAGGCAGGCCTTCCTGAAACTTGCACGTTTGGCTACAAAAAACCTAGAAAACCATCTTCTTATCCTCATTGTTCTGTCTCCTTATCACGCTGTCTTTTTAACCCTTTTCCTTGGCTTATCTTCATCCTTCCTCATCGTCTTTCTTGCTTGCGGATTTTAGAGAGAAGTATTCCAAATGAGGAGTGGACAACCTCTATAAATAGAGGTTTGTCCCTCCTCTTTTAGGCCGACTTGACTGTCCATAAGGCCGACTTGACAGTTTTCTCTATAATTCATTTTTATTCATTATTTTGCTACTTGGAGACTTCGTTGGTGCTAGGAGAGGATTTGACTATGCTTGGAGGTGTTCCCATGACCTTGTATGTTGACATACATGATGTAACATGCCCTCAAAGGGTCTCATCATAATTACATTTTGACTTTGACTCTCTAGAAGCACTTCAAAATGTGCTTGACCTATTTTCAATGAGCAAGAAACTCATTTACAAATAATATGAAAATAATTTCTCTTTTCTTGAATAAGTACAAATATAAAAATTACATTTATGAAGACCAAACCTAGTTACATTTCCTTCAATAGATATTTCATTATGCAGAAACCTTTCATTGTACAAATTTTTGTCTGCACTCTACACAACATTTATTCAATTGACTAACCGTTAGAGAAATTTTGAGGTAAAATGAGCCTCAAAACAAAAATGCACAACGAAAATCAACTTTATAAGAGTCACTAGAATTCAATATGATGATGTCAACCATAGGGGATGATTCACCATTTTTGTAGTTAAAAAATAAAAAAAATAATAACTAAAAAAAACTATTTTTTCAACTGTTACAACTTATCTCCTTATGATTTTACTCAAATTTCAAGTGGGAGCACTCGTTGGATGCACAATTTATTTTTTCATCTAAGAGGTACCCATGTTGCATAAGTTTGATAAAGCTGGAAAAGATCCTAAGGTTAAAAATGAGCCTAAAGATTAAAGTTTAGGGGTGCATCTTCCATTTATCTAAGGTTCCCTTGTCCTTCAGGCCCCTAAACACCATTCTATCTCCTTATGATCAATGAAAGACCCAGTGGACTCTAAGAATATGAAATGTATTTATGTTATCGCATGTTCATGCAAGACTCCCTACATTGGTGAAATTGGCCGCTAAATAAATCAAAGGATTTAAGAGCATGCAACAGACATCAAGCATGGGAGGACCCGCTCCTCAGCATTAACAAAACAATGCAGAAAAGACGAAACCCCACATTGCACTAAAGAGGCCCGAGTCATTGGGAGGATTGATAATTTCCATCACCAAAAGTTTAGGGAAGCATTAGAGATTGAAATGAGACCTAGTAATCTGAATAAAGATGATCGATAGAAAATTAGCAGTTGTTGGATCCTTGGCATTTCGGTTTAGGTTCTATTTATCTGGTTATTTTGTCTTTTTCCTTAAATTTCCACCCTTCTTGTGTTTCATGTCATTGTTTGCCTTTTTCTAGCCTTGTGATTTCTAACTTCTTTTATTCTTATTTCATTTTTGATTCATGATTTATTATATTTTTTGCATTATGTAATCCTTTAATTTATTTTTTATTTTATTATTATTATTAATTTATTTTTCTCAAATTTCTTCCCTAAATAAATAAATAAATAAATAAATGAACAATCTTTTAACATGTTAATTATTGATCTATTTTCTTTCACCCATTTTAAAATAATCTTGACTTTTTTCAATACTTTATTTTCTTGATCAATGATAATAATAGTAATAGGAATAATAATAATAATAATAAAATTAATTATTTGTTTAATTAATTTAATATGAATTAATTGGTAACTTTGAATTTGATATTATTTTATTTATCATTTATTTTGGTTGACCTTCACTTATTCCTTTTGTTAGATTTGACCCAATTTAATTTTTTAGGATTTTTAATCCTCTTTTAAAATTGAATATTCCAATCTATTTCCTTTTAATAAATATTTTATTTTATTCAAATTATCCATTTCAATCTAACCATTAGAATTTATTATCTCTTTATGACGATATCTCTATTTAATATGGTGTCTAGATCTAATTCTCCATCTTGTCCTAACCATAGACCACATTGGATGGTTTGAAACGTATCAACATAATTTCTCTAATGTGATTTTTACCCGAAAAATATCTCATTTTAAATTATTTTATTAATTTAATTACATTTAATTATAATTAATTAAACTGTAAATAATTTATTAATTTATTAATTAAATAATATTAAAAATATATTAAAATAAGTAAATTGAAAAGTCCTCCAAGGTTCCCTAGATGCAATGATCCGAAAAGAAACCTAAGGGGCTCTCTAGAAATTTCCTCCAAATCCCGTGTGGTCCGTCATCCTCCATTTCACCATGTCCTTCATAAGTACATTAAACCTTATGATAAAACCTTTTTTTGTTATTTTGAATTTTATTTATTTTTAAATTTGTTTTTAAGTTAATTTATGTAGATCACATTTTGGTTATTCTATATATTTTAGATTTATTAATATTTAAATATAATTAATTTAAATAAAATTTATTTTTATTATTTGAAAATTTTTTAATATAACAAAAATATAAAATATCCCCTCGGCTCTTGGTTTCCCCGAATAATCAATCGACCAGTTGGGCAGATCATTCCTCGGATCATATGAATAGTGGATGTGATTGTCATAGCCCATGAAGTACGGGTGGGTTGATATAAAAAAAACACAAAAAAAACAAAAAAATATGTCTATATTATCTATTCACAATGTCATGATGTATACGGCTCAATGTTTTGGAGTTATAATATATTCATATTTTCATTATAAAATGTAGTTATAATAACATTATATATGTCATATGTAGTTTATATGTTAAGTGACTTATGGTTTTTTATCACATGAAACATCAAAGCCATGTTGTATGTATTATGATACTATATGTGAAATTTTTATAATTGGTTGAAATTGTATGTTAGTTTGTTTTTAAAGTGGAAAATAATTTAGCGAGTTAATATTTATTAGAATATTAGGCGTTGTTTATTAAGTGAAACATTCGTTGCAGTTTTTTTGGCTGGAATTTAGTCAAAAAAAAAA